>JAVRXN010000005.1:25382581-25993751 GCA_033556935.1 Timema podura
CCCTCGTCACAACCATGTTTGAAAGACGTCTTTGACCAATTGACCACCGATGAGGATGATAAATCATTGACTTGTTGACTCCCCCCCCCCTCCGTTAACATTGCTCATATTATATTTAAAGAAAGTTTTTTTGACAAAAAAATAAAATTAAATACTAACACACTCTTTACGTGAAATAAGACTTATTATCCTCCTTTTTTTATATAAAGGATAATTTTAAATGGTAGTCGAAGATTTAATTCTCTTTGATAAACTTAAAGGGCAAATGAATGGGAATTTATTCAACACTAACCTCCACATAAGTTTTCCAATCAATTATGTTTTAAAAACCATAGTGTTTAATGATATAGTTATTTAGCTAAAATTTAATTAAATTGGAAAAGATAGTATATTAAATAGTTGCCACGGTATTCCTACAGCGAGAATTAAGAAAACAACGCATTTTATAAACACTATTGGCTAAACTTCCTGATTTAAAGACTTTTTATAATCTCACTAATTTTGAACATGCTTGTAGTTTGAAACCAAACTTGTTAGAATTAGCTTTTTAGAATGGGCTAATACTATCCTGTGTGTGCCTCAGTGCGTGTAATTTCCCTGCAGATAGCAGGAGCCTACCTAAGAAACTCCGGAACTCCGGTTATTGATCTCTGTGTCCCTGGAGCTCGCCGGAGTCTCAAACTGAACCAACCACAATTAAGACGGACAAGTCTCAGGGTATTTATCTTTGGTTTGGTGGCAAAACATTAGATATGAAGTAAAGTTTCATTGCCCTTTATTTATCTTAGAATAGTACCAACCATATAAATGCGGTGTATTATATGAACGTTCGTTTAAAACATATCAAATAAATTAACTAATTACATGTGTGATTACATTTTTTATTTACCTCGGGTTAATTTATCGAAAATGATTGTTCAAATCTTAATTTAGGTTTAAAATATTAATCAAATACCTCTTATTTCAAAGAACTATCCATAGTTCATTAATATATTGAAAAAGATTTTTTTAGGATTGTTAATATTAAAATATTGACAAAGTATGACACTGCTTAAATTTTTAACAAGCTTGGATTGGCAGGACCTAAATTTTATCCTAAGATATATATTATAAGAAATCATAAATAAAGATATAAATAAATATATAAAAATAGCTATTATTATTGAGAGATATGTATATTAAAATATTTCTAATAAATTTTATTTTACATTATTATTATTATTAGTGTTAGTATTATTATAATTAATAATTATTATAGCAACGCGTCATTATAGCAGTTATGGTTGCACGCCTTTTTGTAATACACATCTGCAATCTAAGTCCTATGTTGTATTAAACGTGACTCTTTTTTAAAATACAGTATGATCTAAGTATATTGAAGCGTATTATAATAGTTTAAAATATTTATTGATTACCTCTTAATAGTGCCCTTTTACATTTTATAAAATTTTATGTATCTTTAAATATCGTTTAAATATATATTTTTAGGTTGCGCTAAGCCTTTTTATTTCTTCCCAAACGCATCCTTGCTAATAAGTTCTTAGATGGCAAAATGGCCGCTATAGTGTCTTCCGATAGCCACCTTAGATATCTAGTGCTAGAGGAATTAGATGGGGGTAATAATTTTCAGAGAGTTATTGCCTTGTCTCAGCGTGCATTACCCTCCCTCCCCCATCACCAATTCACTCCCCTACCCTCTATCTCTATTTTAGGTAAATTACATTTAGCATGACGGCCGAGTTTCTTGTTGAGTTTATTAAGCTTAATATCGAATCTCGCAGGAAATTACGTCTTCCCTGGCTTTATTAGATTTATTTGGACGTGTTGATCTTAAGTTTAAGATTAGATATCAGCGTGCATGATCGTTACACGTCAGTAGATTGTGCTTTTGTTATCCAAAGTTAAGAAGATGAGATAACGGCTTAGCTATGGGATAAGGGGAACTTTAATTTACTATAAGAGGTAGATTGGTTATTTTTAAATTAGATGATTATTTTTAAAATATAATATTTGTAATCTATTTATATCCCAAATACAAATTAGTATTTTTAATCGAATATCTAACTATATATTTTTATTTATAAGAGGCAAGTTAATCTACAATAAATTATTAAATATTTAATCTATAAAATATCACTCTCGTTATTCAGATAGTAATATCATTGTGTAATCTTCAGATAATAAATATACGAAAATGTTATGTATGCTGGTAGTTAAACTCTTAAATAAGTTTACTACTAAGGGAGTATTATCTAAATAAATATGCATTGTATCTAAGTATGCTATTTATATTTAAACTTGATTTCACATTTATTTAATAAATTACGTCTATACTCATACCTCATGATTTTTTTCATTATTTAATGCTGATGTATATAAACAGTATAAATAAAATGTATTTGCAACATTTAAAGCTTTCCTAAGTCAGAATACAGATATATTATAGTTTTATATGCTTTTTTTTTTAAAATAAACTTTCAGTTAAAATTAAAATGTTTGAAAAAAGTTTAATAATCCGCAACTGCAAATATATTTAAATACATTTTAGATAATAAATATATATATATATATATATATATATATATATATATTTATCTAATATCTAATTTTATTACTAGCTATTTAACATTCTTGACACATTTATTAAATATACGTAAAAACGTGATTTTGATGAATGTTTAAAACTAAGCTTTTGTTTTAGTAATAGTTTTTCTCTTAGTATACCTATTTATTTGCGAATATGGCTGTAATGTATTAAGAAATTATATATGGACTAATATATTATGAATATAAAGTTGTAAACCAGCTTTATGCATTGTATTCATTTATCATATAGGTGTAATAATCTAGAACAGTTTTAGCTATTTTTAAACAAGACAACAATAACTATTCTATTCCTCGAGACATAAATCCTCTGGGAACAGAAAATGGATAAACAAGTTATTACCGAAAGCACAAAAAGCCATATTGGAAGGTGTGCTTCCTTATCTTTTCTAGTGGACTGTGTGCAGCGCTTGCCGTTCTACTATTTTTGTTATTTTTTTTTACACTGGGTTTTAGAGGGAGGAAAAAATCACTGGACAATGTTCGTTTGAACAAGAGAAGGAGAGAGTGAAAACTAACGTAGAGCGCAAGGGACGAGGAAGGACTGCAACAAACGTCATATTATCTCTCCTGAAATGTCACCTCAGTATAGCCAACATGCGGTGTCTGTACGTCATTTCGAGTAGCAGAAATTTCTCCCCCTTTCGTATGGTCTGACTCAGATAACCTCATCAACAATGGCGGAAAAAGGGAATGACGAAAAAAAAAAAGCCCATACATAAAAAAGTTGAGTCAGACTTGTGGACAGTTGGAAATTGGGAAGGCAGAAATGAGTGTTTGGTGGGGGTGTAGTGTGAGGAGGGAAAGGGATTGGGAAGTGGGTAAAAATCTCGTTTCGAATGGGACGGCCACTGTTTGAAAGTTGACAATACTGGTCCGAGAATGAAGTATAAAGTGTAATAAAAAATGAAATGTGGGCGTATTGTAAGCTAAGGATGGTCCTCTTCAAAGTGACCTTTGCAACATTCAGGTACATACATGTTTTTAACCAAACGTCAAACTGAGATTGTTAGATTATCTTAAAAATTAATTAACAATTACTGAGGAAATAAGATTTACATATAAGACTTAAGTTTGTACAAACAAATACTTGATATATTTTGTATCCTAGACTATTTACCAGTTAATTTTAGTCTAAAAGAAAATTTATAAAAAAATGTATCTACCTGTTATAAGATAACAGAATAATATTTAATGGCCCATATGTGGTCCATAATGGACTCCTTGACTTGAATTAAAATAGATACCGTATATTTTTTATGCGTAAAAGATTTATTCAAATGTTTATTTAAGGTGGCATGGAAGGGATCCGAGAAATAGACAGTGTTTTTGCAGATTTTAGGGCAAAAGTTTTTTATTTACCAAAATAAATAAATTTATCTCCAGTACAAACTTAGAATTTAATTTTTTTCACATGGCGAGCTCAACTTTTATTGAATATCTATCAACGGGGTTCTGCAATTTAATGACCAACATTTTTTCTTCTTTTAAAAGTTTGTTAGATAATGGCACCATTTTCATGAAAGATATTCAATTACTGTTGAAATCAACAAGCGAAGAAAATTAAACCTATGTTTGTACTAGAGCAATATTTTATTTATTTTGGCCAAAAAAAAAGTTTTGCCATACAAACTCAAAACACTGGCCCTTTGTAGCGTCCCCTTCTATCTCACCTTAGGAGTCACAATTTTGGATGAATAATGTAATTAACCACGAGTCTTTTTAATAAATAGGAACTAGAATTTGCTAGTTAGATGTATATTATATTTATATTGAGCTGGAACATGTACCCTAAGAAATGAGAAGACATAGTTTTTAATTTTTGAAAAATGGGGAATGATGAGAATAAAGAAGATAAAATGGACAAATCGGGTGACTTTATCTAAGTTCTAAGAAGAGGAAGTGAAAAAGAAAGATTCTGAAGGACTAAATTTGGGCAAAGTAACGAACCTGTCAATAGACGTAACACCTAATAATATTAGGTATCTTCTTTATTTCTTTCGTAGCGATCATGGGCCGTGTAAAACATGCGCTGCCTTCACGACTCACCAACACTTTTCTGTTTATTGCAGTTCTTACCCGATCTCACTTCAATTAAATTGCTGATGCATCCTTTTTCCGCAGTGTATTTCAATCGCATCACATTCAAAGTCCTCCAGCTGGTCACTTTCCCTTTGGTACTTCCTTAAGGATATAATAATAATAATGATAATGATAATGATAATGATAATGATAATGATAATGATAATGATAATAATTATTATTATTATTACTGTTAGCACCGCGTCTTACTACCCGTTCGGGTTATACGCACTTACGCTAATGTGCAATGGTAGGGTGATTGTGAGATGAAATGGAGGACCTACAGTTTAACGTGGGATCCGAACCACGGTGTAGGCCTGGCATTCCTCACATTCACAAGTTGTGATTAATACACGTCTTGTCAGAGGTGAAGGAAGGGTTTGTCAATCAGATGAATCTGTGCCGGGAGCGAGGATTGAACCCCGGACCCTCAGCATAGAAGTCTGACACCTTACCCCTAGACCCCCAGGTCACACCTTTAAGGACAGCCTTGGAGGTGGTTAGCTTGCGTTATTTCAACGGGATCATTTCATTCCATTTCAGTCTCAAACGTTGATATTAGTGTAGGCTGGAGGGTTGCTTTGTGATTTAATACTACTCTTCTATCCCTGAGCCTTCAGATCATCCCTCTTTTACTGGTCTAAAAATGTCACTAAACTTTGATTTCGGATGCTATCAGACTCTTGCGATCCCTCGACAAGTTCTCTCATGCATACCTCATAAAATTACGGATCAAAGCACTAGATTTATATACTATATTCTATTACTTGACTATTCTCCAGGGTGGCCTGGGTGTCGGACTTCTGTGCTGAGGGTACGGGGTTCAATCCTCGGTCCCAGCACATATTTATCTGATTACCAAACCCTTCCTTCACCTCTGAAAAGACGTGCATTAATCACAACTTGTGAGTGTGTGGAATGCCAGGCCTCCACCATTGTTCGGATTCCACGTTAAACTGTAGGTAGTTACGAGTTACGTTAGTGTTGTTACGAGTATCCCATTCCACCGGAGAATATAAATTAAATTAGATTCACTGTTACAGAAACAATGGGGAAAAAGGAGCATCTTGGTCTACCAAGGAGCATAACAATAAACTTTCAATATCCAAATTTTTTTTTCCATAAATCAGAATACATTAATTTTATTAAATGTTCATTAAAAACTGTTTATTTTTAAGACCTAAATTTGAAACTACCATTTATTTCATATCTTACAGTTGATGAGATGTGCTTAAAATTGTAAATATCTTGCTCGTATAAAGTATCCTACAGGTCATTTAAACGGGAATATGAACTGTGCCATTTTGTTTGTACTGCTAAACAGTGTCTTAGATAATAATTGTATTAAAAATCGTTGCGGCCGAGTTTTGAAGGTATCAATTTTTTTCTTTGATCAGCTTTAATTTTAGAGTTAAATAATTCCAAAAATTCGTTGGTGGAACCATAAGCATACTATAGATACCAAGCTTTATCCTTGCTTGGTAAAATGATTTAAGCCCTAGTCTCAGTGACGGGCAGAATAACAAAAGGTTGTTTTAATAAAGGTACCATACCAAGTTTAGTTGCCTTTTCAGCCACATTAGTGAATAAATATAATAGTCACGTGGGATTTGATAAGTTTGGAAAGATATGTATAGGTACAAGCCCCTATCTTGAACAATACATTCATTTTTATTTATTTTTATGATTATCTATATACATTAATAATATATCATTTAAATTGTGATAGGCCTACTTCCCACATAATTATCTTCTCAGAATAATTTGCCATTAACATCAATGTGCATGGTAATGAACCAACCAAGTTCTCTAGAAACTCCACCCACCTTAAACACGATAAAACTCAGGTGCCAACTACCCCCCTCCCTAGTCCGGTTCATAAATAATGATAGGTATGTAAAATTTTAAGACAAACTATTTTAGTTATCTCTCCAAAGTTGAAGTTTCTAGCTTAAGCTGTTATTGAGATACATAAATTAAAGTACCCCTCATTTTGGGACTCCCTAAGTCTTTCACTCATCCATTCACTGTTCATCAAAAGTTATAGTGTACTTTAACTCGACATAGAACCTTGAAAATTGACATGTGACCTAAAACAAGGATTAAATAAGAAACACCCTTTCCAAAGATGTTTCCAATAAAAGGGGGGAAGATATGATGTGTAGAGTCTACTATAGGGTGCGGGCCTTTTTCAATTCTTATCTCAGCCCAGTAACATCATTTTAAAGGCCTTCGTAAGTAGAACCCACAGCAGTTTGTTTCATTTTTATGGAACACTAGTTTCGAATCTTAGCCAAAGATAATGATATCCCAACAAAATATTTATGTAAAAACTGTGCCAATTTCTACAGCACAAAAATCCTTGAATTATTCAGCCTATTAAAGGAGCAATATCTAAAATCATGCCAGTCTCAACTTACAATATCTTTACAAATAACCTGTCACTTCTATTAAGTCTGTCTAAATGCCTAAAAATTATTTTAAATCTCTAGTTTAAGTTAACTTATACACTTTGACTCAAGATATATCGAAAAGCACAATTTATTTTTATAACTAAGATAAGTGGTTATATGCTATCTAAAACACTTTCCTAAAGATCACCGAGATGAAATTGTGAGATTGTGAAACAAGATTTAACTTTTTACTGTGATTATTTTTGACTATTCACATGTCTATTGCTTTACATAAAATAAGTTTTCAAAATTAAGATTGCTTTACCACGCGCCAGATAAGATTGACATATCTGACTTTGATTTCAATTAAAGATGAATATGCAAGGAAGGTGAATTTTGATGAGGTTATACATCATTTTGTAGAATCTAAGGCTTCGGAACAGAGATTGTGAATCTTTGAATAATAGACTAATTACTGAGAGTGTTTTCTTTAAAACAATAAAATGAAGTTATTCTTTGTTCACTGAATTTTCTATTATTTGAACTTTTCTTATTATAAATTTATTTGGGGCTGTATAGTACTGATTAAAAATCATAATGAACATTTTTTGTATCTAAATTTAAAGGGTATTTTGAGGTGGCAAAGGAAGGCCCAACCCCATGTGTCAAATATTCTTTAAGCCCACCACGGTTTGTTCTAAGTAATTCATCTCGTTCAAAAATAAAGCACAGCTAATATTATGCCATTGTAGTATCCACCATAAGATTTATATTACACTATGAATTATGGGTTGGTTCAACCATAGAGGACAAAACTAATGGACACCAACCCCAACCCCCCTGAAAATAACCCTTACTTCCACCGGTATATCTCTACACACTCCCTTTCAGCGAGAAAATGGGGGGAAGTGATTCAAGATTTATCGTCACGTAAACTCTTCACGGAATGATTTGTCTCCTTTCATTTGTAATTCTGTTGCAAAGTATCTATTCCATGTTTGGGGTTTGATATGTTCTTGTTAAGCTATCTTACCTTGCAAGTTTGGGTGTGGGTGTTTTCTTGTAAGAGAGGGCTTAGAAAGCTCACTTTCCCAGACCACCTTGGTGGCGTAGTTATCAAACGTGATAGTTTCGTGTTAAGCTAGACTGCCAAGGACGGGGAGATCTAGGTTCGAATCTCGGTCGGGTGAACTGGGGGGGGGGGGGGTTCCTTAATGGTTTTCCACTTTCCATCCACACAAATGTGGGTTCACTTCCTCTACATTCAACCTTCCCAATTCCTAACACATTAACGTAATTAGTACTTGAGCGTTTAGCCCAAATGGATAGTAAGACGTGGTGCTTAGTTATTATAACCCAGAGGGGCTCCACACCCCTACCCCCAACCCTGCCATCTCTTTCAAACTTTTCATAGTTTGCAAATGATGTTTTGAGTAAGTAGGTATATCGATATAATGGGTGGGAAAGGGTAGTAAACCTACGCAACGTAAGGTACAAACTCTACTTCTGACAGCTTTTCTGTTATTTAAGCTACTCTTTTCCAAGGGGGATTCCTCAAGTAGGATCTTACTACAGGTAATAGCAAAAATATCTGCCTAGTTCTCTCTGACCCTATTTAATTGGCTCATTCCAAGAATCGTCCTTTGTTTTTAAATATTATTAATATATTAGAATATAAGTATAGTATTTGAAATGTTGACAGCTAATTTTACAATTGAAAGTTGAATATTAAAATATTTATTAACTAATATTTGATTGATGACATACAATTAAATCTGTAGTAAGAGAAAACTTACATTAGGTTTTTATGTGTATTTGTGGGGCCCCCCTTTAAGGGGCATTCCAACATATTCCAGGGGGCCAGACCACCCGGACCTTTATATTTTTCTAATTCTATGCTTGTAAATTATTTTACTTGTTAATTTTCAAGATGACCCGCCTCGGTGGCGTAGTTGGCTAACGCGCCAGTCGTGTTGAGCCAGATCACCAAGGATCGGGGAGATCAAGGTTCGAATCTCGGTCGGGTGAACTGGGGGTGGTTTTTCCTAAATGGTTTTCCACTCTCCCTCCACGCAAATGCGGGTTCACTTCCTTTAAATTCAACCTTCCCAATTCCTAATCCATTAGTGTTATTAGTACTTAGGCGTATAACCCGAACGGGTAGTAAGACGCGGTGCTAAAAAAAAAAAATTTCAAGCTTGATTTTAACTTTACTTATTCTACTTTGCGAGTATGAAGGTGGCCACACTTTTAATTTATTTTACCTCAACAGTTTTGAGGCGAATACTTTCTTGTCTGGGAAATATTTGTCAACAGAAGGGAACATATATGTACATGGCTGACAAACAAATTGTTGCATGTTTCTGAAACAATTCGAGATAGCCTACCTCTAAACCCTATATTTTCGGGAAATTACTGGCTCAGTTACTACTAAAATTTATTAACCGGGAGGGTAAAACCAAGATTCGATTAAAATCCCTTTTGGAAAAAAAAATAAAAAAATAGGAGGTTGACTCAATAACAATGGAAGATATATTCTCTTGGTTTAGATGGCCTGAATAATTATTAAGTTAAGAATGAATCAAGCAACTTCCTGCGTAAATATCTAGACTTCCTTAACATTTGCTTGACTTATTAGCATTTTCATAATGAATGGAAGGTATTTCATAATACTTGTACATCAAAAGAGAGATTAGAAAAGTTTGAGTAAATAAAGAGATAAGCTTCTCAAATACAGGATATAAAATTAATGCTAAATCATTAAACGTTTGGTCACCATTGCAGAGACTCCTTCTTGAAGATCTAAACGGTTCAGGAAGAATAGATCCTTAATGTACTGTCTATTCATTGTATCTCAAATAATTTTAAAATACAGGGTACAACATTCCCACATTTTGAGCTTTCATATATCGTACCTCTAGAAGGCATTTGAAACACTTTTATATACTGTACCTTTAGAAGGCATTTGAAACAGTCTTAAAAAAACTTTGGGAAATGATGCATCATAAAGGCATCCCAAAGCATATGGTAAGATATGTATAGAAATATATATAAAATATGTGATAAAAATTAATTTGTGGTTTGTGAAAAGTAACATTTAAAAATAAACCACACGAGTAAGACAATGGTTTAATTTCACCAAATGTATTTAATTTATATCATTACAAAGTTGCGAGAAGATGTAAAACACAGCCTGAAAACACATTTGATTGGAAGTTGACCTCTCAATATATTAATGTTATAGATGCTGAGGTTATTCTACCTGAATCAAAGACAATTTACAAAAAGCAATCTTAATTTAAGAAAAATAGCTAACTAACTTAAAAATATCAACTGATACATCAAATATATTTAGATTTAAGGGCACACAGCCTCTCAAGACGATAAATTGCTGTAAATAACATTTTTTTGGAGCAGATGATTGGTTTCACCTCCCTTGTGATCGAAATGAGGATCAAGAAATAGACCTCGTGAAATTCCTACAGCTATTGGCGACAATTAAATGAATAGTAAAGAAAATTGCTATACATTTTTTTCAACCATGACAGTGCCAATATAATTATATGGTGGAAAACTGGATGATAAGCAGTCGCAAACGAATGGAAGTAGCTGAAATGAGATTATATAAGATCACTGACATCTTTATAGTTTTTCAGATCATATAATAAATTATCTCATTTGGTCGGAATGTCTGTGGTGATCCAGAATGTGTTTAAAGGGTTACTTACATTCCTGGAGATGGAATATGATGGATAAAATCTTAATCCAAGGATTGTATTATTTTGAATATGTTGTACAGTCAACAATATAAAATTTACGAACAAGGATTTATCAGGAAGCATTGTAATGTTTTGATGCCCTTAGGCTTTTTACTAGCACTTTGAACTAGATGTAATGAGAAATACAAATAACTGGTCTGCTATTACAACATTATTATTTATATGTATGTATAAGAAAATTCAGCTGATGAGGTTACTGAATTAGTAATATACTAGCTTTGCTCATTTCAAGTATTCTCATTTTATATATATGCTCGCTTTGAGTGGGTTTTATTTGCAAGTTTATGTAAACGAATGTAATTTCAGCGTTGTTTTGAACATAACAACTTAAAGTTACCGGTATTGTGTTATATTTTTCACATATTATTTGTGTTTCTCCATACTTATAGGGCAGCTAGAATCATCAAATTTGGCACGCTTGTGGCAATTGGATGTGCCAATATGCCTGCCAAATTTTATGATTCTAGCTGTCACATAAGTGTGTCAGAAAATTGAAAAATATGTGGAAAATGTGCAAAATTTAACTAAAATCAAAAAATCTAGCTGAGATATAACCGATGAAGATACGACAAAAAGTAATAGGACAAAACTTGTGGATCTCGCCAAATCCGCAGCTGCTGGTGCAATCCGTTTTTGATAGATCTTACCGTTTAGCCACAAGAGACCTCCGAAGAAAGATTCACATCGACTTAAAAGTTTCTCAGCAATTCTAATTTTTTTTAGGGGGCTAAACATTTTTTTTTTTAACTTTAGCTTTGTAATTTTCCCCCCGGCTACAGGCTAGAAGCTATAAGTTTGCCAAATTTCAAGTTTCTAGCTCATCTGGAAGTGGGTAAACATTAATGTCGGTGAGTGAGTCATGTGGCTTTATAATAGTATAATTAATGACACTTGGATTGTTAAATTTACTCTCCAACATTTGAGTGTGAGCCAATGTCTGTCACCAGGCTGTCCAGGTTCAGACTTTGACTAGGATATAAGATCATTTCCAGTTCTAGGTGAGCTCTTTGATGTATTTGTAAGATCGTCAGCTACTTGATAGAAATCATGATAGCTCACCCTAAGTATCCGTTTCTCTCTAAAAAATATTAGATTCAATGAATTGTAATAGAAGTTCTTTAGATATAGTTCTCATAAACATAAACTGTTGTTTATTTATATACTATAACTAAATAATGAAAAGTATAATATTCTTGATTGAATCGTGCCTTGAAAGACCTGTTTGACTATTAAAAATTATTATTTTGCATCTTTTATACAGTTTATAAAGTTAACCTACCTAATGACCTAAATAATAAGTTTAATGTGTGTTTAGGTTGTATTGTTTAACAAACGCTGTCAATTATTGCTAGTCATTTTACATATTACCTTGAGTACCTTGTTATTCTTTCACTATTTTCCTTACCCCCACCTCCTCTTGGTTATTCATTGATTATTTTAGGAAATTGCGTTGTATGTTTCTGTCTTCTTCCTCCCTATGAGTTCCTTTAGAAAGAAATGTATGCTAAAATATTAGAAGGCGGCAACGAGTTTTATCTTAATAGGCAACCATTACCTCTTTGTCCTGTGGCAGCAGTGTAAATTTGTGCTGTGCTACTATTTCCATTTTAAAAGCCATTTATTTTTTGTCTCTCTTGGTTGCACCTATTTTTATTTCCAGTACCATCTTATGGCTTATAGGACTGTTTGTTAATAGCCATGGTAGAGTAAAAAGTAGTTAGTGATCTATGATTGCATTTTGACCTTGGATCAAATGTTAATATAATATTTTTAGAACTCCCCCTCCCTTCATACTCCCTCTCCTCGTCCAAAATTAAAAAAAAAAATTAACTTTATTTGGGGACATTTTAAAATATTTGTTTACAGCTGCAAATCCCATGTCTAGATGTAGGCTACTACGAACACATACAATTGATTAATTTTGTCGCTGATAATTACCATGGCTAATCTATTACGCAATTGTCTTAAAATTCTTATCACAGCTAATAGATGCAACCATTATTAAAAACACGAATTTTTTTGTTTCCATAATATAGTTGGCCACCCCCTACCTATGGTGAATAGTAAGTTTATTTTAATTTTAGTGCTTAGCCTGGAAATTTTATCTTTTAATTATTTGATAACTAAGTGACAAATAAGGACATTATTTTTTAAATAAAATTTAGTTTTAAATTTCTAATATCCGAAATACTAAAAACATATAACTGCAATTTTAAATTTTGGGGGGAAAAAAGTTAAAAAAAAATGTTTTTTTTTAGCCATTTATATATTGAAAATTTGAGTTTTGGATCCATCGCAACTGTGAAATATTTAACGTGCCTTAATATAACAGCAAATAGGATGATATTAATTATAAATGAACCACAACATATAATACAATATAAACATATTTTTATTCACATTGCTTCTCAATTCCATTTAAAAGTTTGAAGTTGGCTGCACATATAAGTATACAAATTTTTTTTTGCAAGGTTGGCATACGCACATAATAATAAGCACACATACGGAATAATCTCTTTTCAACAATGTTTTATTTATTAAGAAATGACATACACTCAAGAGAGTGATTTTGGTTTTGGGTCCTTGCTGGGTAACATCAAATAGAAAGCATTTTTTTTTTAGAGAAGGACACACATTATTTCTCTATAGCATTCACTTCTCTTCATTCAAAGTATAAATAAACTTTATGATTAACTCATCAGTGAATCTTTTTATTCTTCAGTATGTTTTAGATAATAGCTTGCGGTTGTGTAATTTTATTGAACGGACTGTACCACTTTGTCTCAAATAGGCAAATGTATTTAGGTATGTTATGGTTACTTTTATTTAAAGATTGTTAAATAATTTTAAATTGAATACCCTTTTGAAATACTATGTAACATTTATAGGTAATATGTAAGTTTGGTTTTATGTTCATATTTTATAAAAGGAAAATGAGTATTAATATTGGTCTAAGCTTTCATAGTCTAATTGTATTTGAGTTACCAATTTCTTTAAAACATTTTTTTTAAATACATATTTAAAATTATCAAAAAAAAACACTAAAAAATACTGAAATTTATAAAGGCTAAAAGAAAAACAAATACTGCTTGTTATTTGAATAATCCCTTATAACACCATTTAAATTGTGTGTTTTAGTGGAAAAAGTGGGAAAATTTCACAAACATGTAGGATTATTCGTGAGAAATCGTTTTACAGTTGACACACAAACAACTAATTAAAATAAACGTCCACATGTATTCGTATTATAATTACTTGATACAATAGCTTATGATTACATAATAGTTATCTATGTGGTAGTTCTTAAATGCACATGTAGAGTATTTACCTTAATATTAGCGTGAATATGAAAAATCTTTTAAGAGCTGAAAATTTGTGATTTAAAAAATACCCCATATGATTTTATGTTAAATGTTAAACAAATTACAAATTATGTAATTTTACTTAAATTTACATGTCTTAATCATCAGTTATAATGTGATAATAATAATAATAATATAGGTATTATTAATTTTATCACCAAAAGACTTTAAAAAATATAATACAAGCAACATACACGAACAATAAAATTAGTCCATTTGCATAGCAAGTATATAAAGTGCAATTGGGCGTGATCTAAGAGTGTATACAGTTTACATCATTTGTACTATATAAAATATTTTTTAAGTCTAGGTTTTAATTTTTGTGTAGTGGTTTATCTATTCCGGTTTGCTATGGATTTTAACTATAGATTTAAACTAGTTTTAATGTAACCTATGATAGCATTGTATATCAAAACAAACCTAATTAACTTAACACAATGTTAGCTTTCCAGTTATGGCTGAAAAAACATATAACCATATCATGCATATTTTCAATTTTCATGTACATTAATAAATGAAATATATCTATTAATATTTAATTTTATAATAAAAACAACTCTATACAAAATGTTTTCCACGATAAGCAAATAATTTCAAAGGTATCAAAAACCAAACTCATAATACTTTGTCTACATGTGTATTTTTTAAAAGTTACTTTGAAACCTTGTTGTATTACCAACCTTTGATAGATGTATTCCCTGTACACACGGATCACTTTTTTTTTTTAAATCGTTCGTCATATTGTTGAAAAAACATGTTAAATCACGTCACAGAGAGAGAGCAATAAAAAAAACTAGCTTGAAAGTCCAAAATACTCCATTATCATAACAGTATATCACATCAGAGGTATCAACACTTTTTTTAAATACCCCTAAGTAGAATAATATGGTAATTTAATTTATAAATTAACTTATTTACACACATTGTCATCACTTCCCTCAGAAAAAATAGTTCCATATTTGGATAGAAACTCACACAGGCATATCTTCTGTTCTCCAGTTTATTTTGCACATTCATTAAAATTCTGTCTATATCTGATATCAAATACAGTCACTAGGGATTCATTTTTTTTTAAAAAGGGGACGCATCACTTGATTCAAATTTGAAGTAATTATATTAAATTGAAATAATTAAAATAAGCTTTCTTAAAAGAGAATTAGTATTTTATTTTTGTATCAATTCAAATGCATCTTAATTAAAGTTACGTTGGATTACGTATTTGCCTAAAATAAATGTGTCTCTTTTTGTTAGCTTAAATTAATTTTGTCATAAAATAAACTTATGCCACTTTGGCATAAAGTGCCTCCTCTCATGACATCGTCGATCATATAATCCCACCTCTCGTTAACGTATTCCTCCATTAAAGGATATGTGGAAGCCATTAGCATTGACGGGCGTGATGTAATATCCATTAAACCTTAGTATCAGTACCTTATTTTTGTAAAAATAAACCAATATGATTGATTATTGTCTGTTTTAGAACACAATGAAACATAATTTTTACTCATATGTGTCTGTTAATCTAGAACCCCTCACTTAAAAAACTTATCATGAGTAAGTGTGGTGTTGAAATAATTCTGTAACAGTTAGTTTGTAAAAATTTCTAAATCGCTAAAGGAAAAAAAGAAAAAATAATTGTATTTACATTACAAGTTACATGGCTTCTTCTTTATACAATTTCTCACATTATAGTACTATTGATTTTAAGAAATACTAAATAAATTTAGTTTTTCAATTACAACAATTTCAAAATTGTAAACAAATAAACTTAACAATAATTCACACAAAGAAATTAAATATAGATACGTCCTAGTAATATAAATTATTTAGAAATATATAAAAAGCTACCCTTTGCATTCACACACTTTCCCGATTCAGTATATTTGCAATTAAAGAGATTATTTGGAAAAATAAGATTTAATCAAATTAATTTTTTTGAATCAAGTGATGGTTCATATCCTAAAATGTTTGAACACTTGGTAGAACTTTCTAACTGCATACGGATGGACTTATTTTGTGCATTGAAACTCAACACACATTGTAGAGAAAGTAGCCAAAATTTGATTTGGACAGATATTTTATTGGATGCGTCTTTAAACACACAATATACTATGGTAGGCTGTACCACTTATATCAATGAAAGCATATGAACATATTTATGAGATAAAATGGGACAATCTCAATGATTCATCATTCATTTAAAAGGCATACTTCTATTGGTTAATCTATTCCTTTTCATGCCAAAATAAAGCGGGCAACGTGCTATTTTGAAAGAACAGAGAAGGGGATATCTGTGATTAATGAGAAAATCAATGATGGTGAATAAGTAAGAAGAGTGAAAAGGGGTTGGATGAAGGGTAACACAGAGAATATAAAGTGGGTGGCATGGGTCGATGATTACCAGGAATATCAAAACAAAATGTTGCCCACGTATCATTGCAAAATGTAATACCTTTCCTTTTACTAAATGAAACAAGATTCCGTTCCTTAGGGCAGATTTGAGATAAAATAAGTGAGGATTTACCAAATACATATTTATACAATCAACTATTTTCATTTTGTAATACCTACCTTAAAATTATATATTATGGCATTCATATTTTTAATAAAATTAATATTGTAATTTTTTATATTTTTACTGGTTGAATTCATATTGTATGCCGTATTTAATAAGAGTTAATGATGACTGTTCCATTATCATTTTCATGAATATGTTTGATTCACACTATAATTATAAAATATAAAAGCTGTTTGGGTTAAAACATATAATATAAAATTAATTCTATTTACAAGTGTTTAAAAAATAAAATCCAAACCATGGCAAAAAAAATCTTAAGATCAATCAATAGTGATCTCTAAAACTTCAATTTCCTTAGAAATATTTAATGAAGACACAAGTTAAAACTTTGAAATATTTTAAAAATCACTATAGTATTCTCCTTTAAACAATATGTATATATTTGTTAACCAAAATTAATTTTTTAAATAATCATTTTTTGATAAAAATACAAGTTTATTGATTTCCTAGAGTTAAAAGATTAAAAAATTGAATTCAAACTAAATTTATTAAATAAAATATCTTAGCATGCATTTTTGGCCCCTCAAATTTGGAAATGACCTTTTTTTTTTTGACACAATATTAGATACAGCACTTATTACATAAAAATCACAATTACTCAAAACTCATTCATAGCCCTAAATTCAATGTTTTTTTAAATTAAATACACACAGGTAACATCTAAAGAGTCTTTTTGTTATGTTGGTACACATTGTTTCTTACATGTTTTATTTTAAAATGGCACTGTACTTATATTCATAAGTCCTCCCATACCTTTGTTCATTTAGAATCGAGACACTTGAAAGCTTCTTCAGAACTTCATTTCCTTTTTCATTTAGATAATTCTTACCATAAGATTGTCAGCTCCACGAACGTTCTCTTCTTTTCTTCATTTAGTAGTGACTTTATCTGCGCTCTTTACACTATGTCCAAAATACTATTAAAAATACACATTTTTTCTCTGTCTTCATAAGTCACTATACAAGTTCTGACAAGATATTCTTTGCAGCATGACATTTGTATGAAAACACTTCCCCTTCCATCACAATTTGTTTCTAATTCTGTCAATCTTCAGTGATTTACCTTGAAAAAAAAAAAATAATAATTTAATTTTCATTAAACAATTTATTTGTTTACTAAATTTAAAATATCATGAACCGTAACTTTTTAATACATAGGCAACAGATTGTTATAACTGACAACCAGTCATATTTTATTGCTGATTTGAATGTCTAATAATTTTAGTAAATTACAGGGAAATATTGATAACTATCCTTACTCTCAATATAAAATTAATAAAAATATAGCTCTCAATTTAGAGTTGAAAGGAATTAGGCTATTATGAGCTATATCAAGGCTTACGTTCAAGGGGACTATAGACCAGTTTCATAGACAGACGTATTACGCCTCGAGTGCGGCGTGATACTAAATACAAGACAACACCTACCTACACTCAAAAGGAATGGGCCGGTTTCACATATGAACTAGGTCTAACTATGAAACTGGCCATACGTTTATAGGAAAGAAATCACAATTAGATGACCTAATATTTGAAAAATTAATCAATAAATGAGTGAAACCTAAGGAAGACATAGAAAACACAATAATAAAGCCCGTTAGCTACTATTTGCTTAGCCATCTAAAATTTTAATATGATACTATAATTCGATTTAACGTGACATGAATTTTCTATTCAGGCCTAAATATAAAAACTGCTAGCTATTCATTTGAATCACAAAGCAAGATGAGAAAAGCAAGAGGTTGAACTTAAAGTTATTTCCACAAAATATAGTTTGTTTAAGAAATAAGAACCCGCTTCGGTTGCCGCATGGTCTAAGTTGCTATTTTCGCAAGACAGCCAATGACGAGGAATCGTGGTTCGAATCTCGGTTGGGTTTACCAACGGTTGTTCTCCCTAAATGGTTTCATACTCTCTACACTCGAATGTAGGTATATTTATTCTAAATTAGACCTTTCTCACACCAAAACATTAGAGTAATTAATAAGTACATAACCCGAATGGAAATTAAGAAGAGTGCCCAAAAAAAATTGGAGCTCTACTATATAAATTCAACATAGATATAATTTATTTAATAGATATATATTTGAGCCTACGTTCACATAATTTACTTAAATTGTATGATTTACACTTATTATATGTTAATAGATATTTAATTAAGCGATCCTAGCATTTCACAACCAAGAACTTCTATTTATTACTTGTTTACCTACTATATGGCACCAGTAACTAAAAATTTGACCTTCGCTTTCACAACAGTACGCCAACTATCATTAAGGAAGTTCCTATATACGCATCCCTGACTGGGATCTAACTACGATCTCACCGTCATCGTCAGTCTAGTCTAATGCAAAAGTGACGTCTTAGACCGTACGGCCACCTAAGCAGGCCTCCACCTAGTAGCCGTTAGGTGTCTTCTGTGTTTAGTAGCTGCTACTACCATGTAACATGTTTCTATTATTTTATAATTTTTATATTGGCGAGTAGGCCATTCTGGTCCGTAAATACTTTTGAAAATGTCGTATATCGGTCATCGCCGACACGTTTAACGAAGGCTTGTATGAATCTCTTTAAGATTTTTTTTTTTCCTTAATGTGTTTTCATTCAAAATTTTGAAACCCCCACTCATTTAGTTCGAGTTCACGATAAAATTGGGTGAAATTGTCTTCTTGGACATTGATTCGGATTTAAATTGAATATTTTGTCCCCCCAAAATTTATCATATTTCCTCTAGAAATTAAAAAACTGGATACATTTCATCATCTGACCACTTGAAAACCTTTGATTTCTTAGAAGGGATGACAGACAAATGCACAGCAACACGCGCTGAAATAAGCAAGCACAGATCAGTAATGGCTACGTCTTTGTTATGAGGATTGAGAAGGTGACTTGGCTGTCTCCAGGAGCTGAACCGAGGGGATTAACAGGGAGGGAGGGGGAAGGGTCTGTTCTCAGCACCGAGATGAATGGGGACAACATGTGGTTTTTTTGTTTCTGGTCACATATTATCAAAACATTGATTTAAGATTATTCTTAATAATATCAATTACTAATGCGCTTGGTGAAGTAATTTTTACAAAGCTGAAAATTATTTTTAAAAAAACTCTGTATTCAATGGATCAGTTACAATTATGTCAATAGAAAAATATGTAGCTAAAAATATAAACTAATATAAAATAATAAATGATTTTGCTGCTGTTAAAGCTAGAAAGGTGAAGTTGTAAGCACAAAATCATTAAGTTAAGCTTAATAAACCAAGGTTACTTTTCCTTAACATATTTTTTTCCGTTGCACTTAAGTAATTATTAAGGTATAAATTAATTATTAATAACTTTTCTTCATTCAAACTATTAACAAATATTTTTTCTTTCTTTTACAACCTCTATTGAATAGGATTACTTATATGTTATTTTTTATTAAAAATAATAATTAGTAATATTTTATATGAGAAAATCTAACATTTGGTTACTCTTTAATAAAATCGGCAAATAATATACGGGACAATTTATTGCAAGTAACAATAATAATATCAATATTTTCACTACACAAGTTTTGTAATTTATCTGAAACAGGTATATAATAAAATATGGCACCGGCAACTGCCACAAAGAGGCCGGAGGGTGTAGGACACCAATACTTCTAGCTACGCCCCTGCTATCACACGAAACTACTCACGAGCTATTAGTACCGGTGACTAGGTCACTTGACCATGTAGTAGCGCGCTACTGGCGAGTAGAATGAACATATTCAATCAGAGTAACCACGATTATCTTAAGTCACTAGTTGGACATGCGAGTGGTGACTACAGCTGGGTATCATCTCTGAGGGAACTGTGTGGTTACTAATGGGAAACAGCGTTGTCAATCTCCCCCAATGTAAGACAAGTTTCGCAACGCTGCTTCATCGATGTTGCCAGTAGCCCATTCTTACCGAAGTACACCACCTTTATACATAACTGAGAGCGAGGAGATTTGGCAACAGTTAATTGAGATGGACTGAAGATAAGGCTTTCTTCCATAAAACCTTGCAGTTCCACCAGCGATGATATTGGCTGTAGTAGTGGCTACTGCAGTTGCGGTGAGCTGAGTCACCTAGTTCTACTGTAGCTTCAGCTACAATACTGGTACTCACCTAATAGTCTATGACCACGTGTATGCCATTAGTGTGACCAACAGGAGAGTCACTGTTGCGTTGATGTTGCCTGACCCCGCGTTGCTGTAGGCTGTCATGCCCAAATCTCTGACTTCTGGTTCTGCACAGAGGGTTGTGAAAACGTTAACAAATGAAAAGAAAAACAACTCAATAATGGGCACGTATTTGGGGAAATAAGGAATTTGAACACTTAGATAATCGGGCAGCTTTTTTTTTTTTAGGGGAGGGGGAACATTTAACGTTTAATTTCTGAACAGACTGGTTATATAAGCAAGTGTGACTAGTAAACTAAGTTAAACCTAGATCATACACAAAACCCGTCAATTCATAACTGTGAAAAGTGAAACCAGTTTAAATAAGTTTTTTTTTTGCTATCCCGGGATTGGAACCTGAGACCTAAGGATCATAAGGGTTATGCTGACACATTATCTACTGAAATAAGTTGTTAGATTTTTTTTCTTAATAAAAGTTATAATGGCACTTTATGTTAAAATAAGCTCTAGACCTAATTAATAGGGTGTCATTACCAATAAGGATTAAGCAGACAAATTTTTTAATAGGAAGAACCTTGACTGACAATGACTTAACAAGATATTCTATCATGTAGTAATACGTCAAATCATATTATATATAGCTGCCACTTTTGTTTTATATCAATTTATATCAATAAAACACTAAAAATATATTGTAAAACCTATCATAATTGCCTTTCGGAAAAAGTGTGTATTTTATAGAATACCCTTCCTATGAAAATGGGACTGTACATCATTAGTATATGCAAAAGCAAGTTAATCTGTTTTAAAATGTATTTATTCTCTAAATATAATATTAACCCAATCACATTAAATTTAGCTTTGAACCACTGTATTTTTTTTTAAATTTTAATTTTGCCCTAAATAAAAATATTAATCTGTGTTAGCTCTGGATAGAACTAGCTTAAAATAAGGAGAGGGTGTAATGAGGTGTACTGGATATAACTGACTCAAGATAAAAATAGAGAGCGTATTTTAGTAAGTGCGATAGTTATATTTCGACTTCCTAATGCCATAGATTAAATAATTAATATAAATGTCCTTATTTTGTTCATAAGTTAATAAGTAAAGTTATTTCAAAACTATAACATTGAAAAAAAGGTAAGCCCACTTCATTGGCGACATGGTCTAAGACGTCAATCTCGCAATAGATTTGCCAATTATGGGGTGATCAAGGTTTGAATCTCGGTCGGGTGTATTGAGGGATGTTTTTACAAAATGGTTTTCCAATTTCCCTCCAAGCAAATGTGGGTACATTTCAATAAAATATAACTTTCCTCTTTCATAAAACCATTATCGTAATTAGTCCATAGGCGTACAACCCAAACAGATGCTGTGCTATTGAAAAAAAAAATAAAGAAACTTTTTAATTTAAATAATTATGAACTGTAGAAATTGTACTACAGCTTATCTGTAAGCTCTATATAATCCCAAAGTTATTTATTAAAAAACTTTTTTTCTGTCAGATTTCAATAATTTTAAACAATTCATATACTTGTACATGCTAGTAATCAGATTGATGGTATGCAATTAACTTTTCATCTTATAAATAATGTCAATATTAAATTTATCGAATAAAATCGTTAATTTATATTATAAATTGCATGCGAAATACTTGAAGCAATATTAAGCTAAAGAAAACAACGGAAAAGCTGAGAGACAAAAAGTGAGTAAGCTGTTGGTTGTGAAAGGAAAAAAAAATAAGCACACTCAGACTTTGTTTTAAATGTTTAAAATCAATCTTAATTTAATGCAAAATAAATTTTACAGGTAGTGGTGACAAAAACTAAATGATAATAATTAAAAAAAAAAGTTTTTCTGAGTAAAATTAATTAAAATTGTATATTTCACATAAATAAATATTTGTAGTTTCTAAAAAATAAATGCATTTTTCAATGATGAAATTTATGTTAATGTAATTAATTGAGTGAAATATTTTAATAATGATAATAATAAAAAATACTAAGACGAGTCCGGTTTTGTCTCCGAGATCTTAAATAAAAGTGAACTAAAAACAAATAACTAAGCAAGTGATTGAATGATATAAGGAAACAAAAAAATAAATGAAACCACAAATATAAAGATTGCAAGGTAAAGTGAATAAGGTTGGTGTGAACATTAGAAATTATATTTTAACTTTTTCTTTTAAATGTTTGTAAACTGACCTGCGAATACTGCGGGTTCGGGTGAGGGCTCATACAGGGAGTTCTCTGCGCGTGTGCCAGGAAGAAAGAGAAAGAGAGAACAAACAAACAGAATGAGTTTTTTTTTTTTTTTTCAATTTTATGTAACAAAAAATAATCAAGGCGTATCAAATTAAAAAAAGCTAGATATTAACAAGCAAGAATGTACACACACACAATCACAGTAAGTTAACAAGCAAGATCGACTAGAACTATAGGACGTGTAGATTAAAACCTTATATTTGTCCGACTCGAACCAAGGATTTGTCTATTTAAATAGACAAGCGATGAGTGTGGAATTAACACATTTAAAATAAATATTTGAAAATAATTATTTAATAATTTTTAAGGGGAGGAAACAGAAGCTAGCACCGATTTTAATTAAATAATAGTTAATCAAATCTAAACTAATCGAAAAAGGACATTAGGACATGGGAATCGAAACTCTGACACCTGTACTAGTGCGTAAACGCTCTACCATTGAGCTAACCAAGATTCGACCTGTCCACACACAATAGTTTTAAGATGGGCGCGTGTAATGATGCGTGTGTGGAAAATTAATTAATATATAACGAACGACATAACCATCTAGTATGGTACAGTCTGTGGCATAAATGTATATGTGGATGTAGTTTTAATGTTAAAATAGCTGATGACTACGCAGGCTCCTCTTAGATTAGTGCTAAACTGAGTGAAGAATTACCCTGATAAATAGGACGAGTCCCGGATAGCTAAGTGGAAGAGCATTGGCACGCTCAGCTAAGGGTCCCTTGTTCGACTCTCATGTGTTATTTTTCGACTAATTTAATATTTAATTTCAACACACTACTAATTATTATAACATTAAGTGTTATAATAAAGTAAACCACCATAAGCGAAAACTTAAATTGATTCTAGTCTATACGTGATCCGTACCAGTGGTCACATAGTCTAATATGTCACTCTCGTGTTAGTGGATTGTTGTGGATTAGGAGGGGTGTTAATCCTACTCAAATGTATAGAGGGTAGTTTTTCACACGAAGTTTCCCACGCTCTCTCCATACAGATGTGGGTGCATGCCTTATTTGGCCGTCGGACGTTTGGTACATTCCTCCCTAAAAGGAACCCGTTTGGAGTAATCTATACGGGACGTTTGGGGCATTACTAAGTAAATTGATTTTTTTTTAAATCAACCAAGATAGGACGTCTAAGAATAAACCCATTGCACCCTAAAATGTATTAAATTCTAATCTAACCTACACTGACCACCAAGGAAACTACATTAATTTTTTTACTGACTAACCTATTATAGCATAAACTGACCCATCCATAAGATGATTCCTTTTCATATTTACAATTCTAATATAATCAAAACCTGACTTAACTGTCAGACAATTGAACATTCACTGGCTATAGAGAAACGCGAGTTGTATGTAAACAAACATACAAGGTAGGATACACATACATGTGTTTTCACAACCGCACTAAACGTCCTAAGATCAACCCGGTCCATACAACACATGTATTTCAGCTTGGACAGAGGTCCGTGAAGTTGGCAGCACCACTAACGGCACAAATTCTGAAACCTATGCCAATATTTAGTGCTGAATTTGTGCCACAAGAATATTCTATCCCCATAATTTGTGCCACCATAGTTTTCGTGAAAACGCAAAAAAGCTCTGGGTGCTGCCAACTTCACGTAGCAGCACCCATAACGGCACAAATTCTGAAACCTATGCCAATATTTAGTGCTGAATTTGTGCCACAAGAATATCCCATCCCCATAATTTGTTCCGCCATAGTTTTCGTGAAAACACCAAAAAACAGTGGGTGCTGCTGGCAGCACCCATAACGGCACAAATTCTGAAACCTATGCCAATATTTAGTGCTGAATTTGTGCCACAAGAATATCCCATCCCCATAATTTGTGCCACCATAGTTTTCGTGAAAACGCCAAAAAAACACAGTGGGTGCTGCTGGCAGCACCCATAACGGCACAAATTATGAAACCTATGCCATTATTTAGTGCTGAATTTGTGCCACAAGAATATCCTATCCCCATAATTTGTGCCACCATAGTTTTCGTGAAAACACCAAAAAACAGTGGGTGCTGCCAGCAGCACCCATAACGGCACAAATTCTGAAACCTATGCCAATATTTAGTGCTGAATTTGTGCCACAAGAATATCCCATCCCCATAATTTGTGCCACCATAGTTTTCGTGAAAACGCCAAAAAACAGTGGGTGCTGCTGGCAGCACCCATAACGGCACAAATTCTGAAACCTATGCCAATATTTAGTGCTGAATTTGTGCCACAAGAATATTCTATCCCCATAATTTGTGCCACCATAGTTTTCGTGAAAACGCAAAAAAGCTCTGGGTGCTGCCAACTTCACGTAGCAGCACCCATAACGGCACAAATTCTGAAACCTATACCAATATTTAGTGCTAAATTTGTGCCACAAGAATATCTTACTCTCATAATTTGTACCACCATATTTTCCATGAAAACACCCTAAAACGATAAGTTGTGTTAACACCACGTTGTACTCAGTAGGCCCTACTGGCCAGGCCTCACTTCAAGGCCGACACTAGTTTCTCCCGCCTGTGCACCCTTTGACGTCATAGTGGTATCCAACAGTTACTGGGGTCCACGATAATTATTTAAGGTTGCATCAAAGCTCAGACATATATATGAGTGCCATATATTTATGACCATAGAATAAAAAAAAATATAGGAACTTGAATATAGCTGTTCAATATATTGATGAAATAATTTTTAAAATACACTCTTTTCTTTGACTAGCTAATGTTGATTTATTATAAAAGTTTCTAAATAATTTATAAAAAGTATCCCATTTTATTTATTAGTTGTAAAATTGATTATTGTACACACCTAATTCTAGATGAAGACTAATTTGAGGGAATGAATTCCTAGATGTAATAGTTTGCAATTAAGCATTATTCTTACCATTATTATACTAAAAATTATATTTAAAAAAATGTATTTCTTTACCATCGGTAAAAATTATGGAGTACTATGTTTAAATTGCGAATGTGAATACATAGCACTGTCATATGCTGATTTTTTCCACAATTCTCAAATTATGTTCTGCCATAGTTTTCGTTTAAACGCATTCAAGCTTTGGGCGCTGCTAAATTCTTAAACCTATGCAAGTATGTAGTGCTCAATGTGTCCAAAATATTGTACATTCTCATAATTTTTGCCGTTAGCCCGCAATAGTGTTCGTAAAAATATTCAAACACGTTAGGTGCTGCTAATTTCGCATAGTATTATCACTAAATTAATGGCACAAATTTCTTAGTTTATACCACAAAGACATCCAACTCCTGTGATTTGTGACCTCATACTTTTCTGGAAAATATTGAAATACTGTGGATGCGGCTGGGAGCACCATCAACAGTACACATTCTGAGGCCTATGCCAACATTGAATACCAAATTTGAGTGGTAAAGAATATCCCACACCTATTATCTGTGTTGCCATAGTTTTCATGAAAATACCAGTAGCCTCATGTTCAAATTAAGGAAGGTCGTTTAGAGGAAGTGCACCCACATTAGCGTGGAGTGTGTGTGTGTGTGTGTAAAATGGAGTAGATGTGATAAATCACAATATGTTCTGAACCACCTGGCTAAGATTCTTGCCTTGTCCTCACAGTCAGCGGCAGTCAGTATATCATGAGGCTGACACCTTTTAAGCCATGCGGCAGCTGATGCAGATAGCCCTTCTCTTTCAAATAAGCTTCTACCCTTATCTGATGTCACTGCCTATGTTACACATTTGAGAAACACGTACAGATATTTAGTGCTGAACTAGTTTTTTATGTGAATAGTTGGCATTTTAATATTTTTCGTGAAAATGACAGAAAACTTTCGTTAGCTACCAGCAGCAGTTTAATACCACAAATTACGAAAATGTTGCCAGTAATATTTGCTGAATTTGTTCTTCAAAAACCCATTTTCATAGTTTGTGCTGCCTTAGTTTTCCATAAAACACTTTAATGTACTACCGCCTATCACTACTACTTGTGTAACCCAAATAAAAAAAATCTTTAATACAGGTCAATGGATAATATTTACTATTACTTAGGTTGTGCTACATAAATAAATCAGTTTTATAAATTGTGCCATCATTGGTTTTGGAGAAAAGAAGAACAAAACTGCTAAGTGAAACATGCAGCACCAACATTTTAAAACTACAAATTATATTAACAACACTGGCGTCCCAAATTAATAAGAAAATATAAATATGACTTGTATAGTTGTGATAATATTCTTAATTATTTAAAATGTCATGAAAATATTATTGCTTAATATATCAGTATTAGCTCACATTTTCTTATGTGTAAGATTGTGGCTGTGTATATATAATGTGTGTGTGTGTGTGTGTGTCCAGTGTGGTGTTTACACAAGCTGCACGAGTCGACATATTCATACAAAGGAACTGTTGATAAATGCCTTAGGGGTGGCTAGAGGGTGAGGCAGAGAAACAGATTAGTCACTAACTCTTTTCAAGCCTTCGAGAGATCTCATGATCTATTTTATTTACAAACCCTTTTCAATTTTAAGATATACTTTTGGGATGTAACTCTCACAATAGACTGAGCCACCAATGTTGGGGAAATCAGGGTTTGAATCTCAGTCAGGTGTATTGAGGGTGTTTGTTTCTAAATATTTGTTTCACAATATCCCCCAACGCAAATTCGGGTACACTTCCTATAAATTCAACCTCTCTCATTCTTAAAACACTAGCGCAACTTGCAGGGCCCACATAGGCCTACACATATAACCTGAACGCGGTGCTGATTGTAAAATAATATAAATTATTATTATCTTCATTTTAATTTCCTTTATTATAGTGGTGGCCAACAGTCACAAGAGCTATATAACATCCGCTTCGGTGGTCACGGGGTCTAACGCGCTAATCTCGTGTTGGGCTAGACTGCCGAAGACGAGCATATTGGGGTTCGATCCCAGTCGGGTGCACTGAGGGTTTTTTCCCTAAAAAAATTCCACTCTCCCTCCAAGCAAATGCGGGTACACTTCATCTAAATCAAGCCTTCCTATTTCCTAGCAAATTAGTGTAATTAGTGCATAGGCTTATAACCTGAACAGGTAGTACATAGGACGTGGTTCTAAAAAAAGTTACATAACAGGCCATCACTGAGTAATACACAAGTATGACATAGAAGTAGAGCTGCATAAGAATATAAAATAAACAATTATAGGTAACTAGAGATATATGAGACGGAAAATTTTGTAATTATTATGTCTGTAAAATAATTTCAACTGATTAAATAGATAATAATAATAATAACAGTAATAATAATTAGTGGTGGTGATAGTAGTAGTAGTATTAGTAAAGAAACACCTGCTTGGGTGGCCGCACGGTCTAACGCACTACTCTCGCAATAGACTAAACTGCCGATGACAGGGAAATCGGAGTCCGATCCTGGACGGGTATCCTGAGGACGGTTTTCCTAAATGGTTTTCCACTTTCAAACCACGCAAATGTGGGTGCAATTCATTTAAATTCAAACTTCCTCATCCCTAACATATTGGCGTATTAGTACATAAGCGTATAAGCCGAACGGGTGGTAAGATACGGTGATTAAAAAGTATTAAAGAAACAAATGAATGATAGACTTTGTAGACACGTTATTTTCATAAATCATACTCCAAATTTTGGTCATCAATAAGTTAACTAAAATAATTTTAAGGTTGACCCGACATTTTCTCCCCCCCCCCCCCCTCTATCCTCCGTGCTTCCTATCTACCCCTCTCCCACCCCCAATCCACGCCTTCTTTTAACACACTCGTCTCCTAACACACTATATTTTGAAGTATAATAGGCTCAAAGTGTCACCCCCCAACCACAAGCCGCCACTGAAGTAAAATTTCATCTCTATAATGATAACTAAATAATGGTGCATTAAAATCATAAAAAACACAGTAAGAAGAAGAAGAATGTAAATTTAGAACATGTACTGAGTGAATTGATGATAAGAGAGCTCCTTTAATAATAATAATAATAATAATAATAATAATAATAATAATAATAATAATAATAATAATAACAAATACTCAATCTGTTATCGTTAATGGGATGTATGCAACTGTCCAAAATCCTTCAGGTGACACAAATCGGTGACGCTGGCCGCATGCGGCCCGTAGTTTCCTGCTGATCTAGATCATGACCTTCAAGCTCCTTCTCCTCGCAGTTAAGAAAAATTAATCAATATACATTCTTACAATATCCCCATGGAAACCGCATCCGTCGAGTATGTTTCATAATCTATACTAAAAATTGGAAATACTAGCACGTACAAAGTATCCTCTAAATCATTTTCCCGAGAAAATGAGATACGCCAATTTGTTAGTAATATTATATTGTACCAAAATATGAATTTTAATCAAAAACTTTAAAGCGAATTATAATATAATAGTTTTTTTCTCTTTTCATCCTTTAGTAAACTACTCTTAGTTTTTTTAGGGGTAAGTTAGATCTTTAACTTTAAAAGAAAACATTGTGTGACCTTATGAAACCCCCAAGACACCAAGTCAATATTATCACTGTGCATAATTTCAGTTTTCTAGGTAATTTAGGGGATTCTTAATTATGTGGAAATACACAAAACATTAGGAAATTATATGTAGAGATACATTACCAAACCGTGTGTATTTTAATTAATTAAAATAAAAATAATTTTTAAAGCATATATTTTTTATATTAATTAACCAATCTCATCGATATATATAATTTTAACGCACTATTAAATTTTGGTAAAAGTTTGTAAAACTTTACTGTACAACAGTAAAATCAGTGTGAAGTCTTAAAAGGAATCCGCGAAGGGACATGCGATGCGGACTTCCAGTGTTAAAAGGTTTCCCACCCTTGGGTTAAACATTCACTCAAAGACAGAAATGTTTAGTCAGCATAATGTTTTGAAAGGGGAATGAGAAATGCAGCGGCCTTCGAGGAGGGAATTACAGCGTGAAGCTACAAAGTTTTTAGGTGTTTGATTGAAAATTATCTTGGCACAAATTTTTAAGGATAGAATATTCTTGTGGCACAAATTCAGCTCTAAATATTAGTATAGGTCTCATAATTTGTGCCGCTATGGGTGCTGTCCGCAACACCCACTGTTTTTTTTGCGTTTTCACGAAAACTATGGCGGCACAAATTATGGGGATAAGATATTCTTGTGGCACAAATTCAGCACTAAATAATGGCATAGGTTTAAGAATTTGTGCCGTTATGGGTGCTGCCAGCAGCACCCACTGTTTTTTGGTGTTTTCACGAAAACTATGGCGGCACAAATTATGGGGATAGGATATTCTTGTGGCACAAATTCAGCACTAAATATTGGCATAGGTTTCAGAATTTGTGCCGTTAAGGGTGCTGCCAGCAGCACCCACTGTTTTTAGGTGTTTTCACGAAAACTATGGCGGCACAAATTATGGGGATAGGATATTCTTGTGGCACAAATTCAGCACTAAATATTGGCGTATGTTTCAGAATTTGTGCCGTTATGGGTGCTGCCAGCAGCACCCACTGTGTTTTTTTGGCGTTTTCACGAAAACTATGGTGGCACAAATTATGGGGATGGGATATTCTTTTGGCACAAATTCAGCACTAAATATTGGCATAGGTGTCAGAATTTGTGCCGTTATGGGTGCTGCCAGCAGCACCCACTGTTTTTTTGGTGTTTTCACGAAAACTATGGCGGAACAAATTATGGGGATGGGATATTCTTGTGGCACAAATTCAGCACTAAATATTGGCATAGGTTTCAGAATTTGTGCCGTTATGGGTGCTGCTACGTGAAGTTGGCAGCACCCAGAGCTTTTTTGCGTTTTCACGAAAACTATGGCGGCACAAATTATGGGGATAGAATATTCTTGTGGCACAAATTCAGCACTAAATATTGGCATAGGTTTCAGAATTTGTGCCGTTAGTGGTGCTGCCAACTTCACGGACCTCTTGGACAGTGCCAGATGCACTCAACGTCTCTTCGCGCCCTTCTTCATCCCTACCCCAGTGACGTAATCAATGGATGTGTACAGACCGAAAGGGAACTATTATTGGGTGAAATTAAAGGTACGTTTTAAACGTGTTATAAGTTTTAACACGGGGATTAGCTAGTTGAAATCTGATATACATTTAAATAATGGAGGATATATATATACACCATCATAGTAGATACAGGCAAATCAAAGTAAAAACCACATTTGAAATCCCCCAGCACTGTTTCACGGTTTTACCCTAGCGAGGTTTTAAGAGACCTCCTTTAACCTAGAAAATTTACTCTTACTAGATTGAGTATTTGGCCACTACGAGTAACAAATTTATGCTAGTTGGTGTTTCAGGATTTTATTTGAGGGCTAACCTCCTCTGTGTATAATTTAGTGAAGTGAGTGAATTAATAATTTTAAATTGATCACAATAAATTAATCTGTAATAAATATTTTTTTAAAATCTTAATTATTGAACTCTTTCATTCATATGGAATGAAAAGGTTTTAGAGCTAGTGTGATTGTAAAATTTCTTAAGATAAAAATATAAGGAATTAGTATAAATCGGTGAGTAGTTTTTCAATATAATATACCATCGGGTGATTTTTGCTATTTGTTTGCTGAATATATGATTTCAAACTAAAGAACTCTAGCTCGTACATGTTAAGTATTAGTTGATATAAATTGGGAATACTTTGAATTTATGAGACAATAAATCACCAATTAAACAAAACGTATTATTTAGTAAGTAAACATATGTTTAAAAAATATTAAAGCTTATAATAAACAGATTAACTTTAAATCCTCTAAACAGTAAATTTGCATTTAATATTTGATGTGTATTTATTTATATAAATGAATGTTCATATATTAAACTTGTATGCTATATTGTAATCTAATAATTCGTTAAAAAGATTCATATATTTCAAGAGAACAATGTCAGGTACAAGACTTGTTTGTTTACAAAAGTAGTTGTCGAGCTCACAAGAGCAATAAAAACTAAACCCAATAGCTCGTACTCTCTTTTGGTTGGTTGAATGTGTCCAGAGAAATAGAAAGGACTACATCTCTGAAGAAAGATAGGTGGATAAGGCATTACAAAAAAAAGTCTAATAGTTTTCAAAGTACTGACCTAGCCCACGCGTGTAGAACTGAAAACTGTCCGAAACCTGGCTCCAACCGAAACGGTTCTTAGCCTGCACCTTCGCCTCGTATTTAGTTCCGGACTCCAGACCTTTGATCAGGTAATACATCTGTTGGGTGTGTAGCTCACTAGCTATGGCTGGGAGAATGACGTCATTCCATTCCCCGCGCCCCCCGCCGTAGCTCAGGTAGCCGTAGGTGTCGTTGTCCTAGAACAAACGTACACGTATAGACAATTTAAATAAGTTGAGGTGAAAGGATAGATATACAAGGAGTGAGGTAGGCCTTGTAGTTTAGCTCTCCACAGTCATGTTGGATCCAATGCTAGAAAGCAAATAACTGCAGGGTTATGTTAATACCACCATTTACTAGCACACACTTGACAATCACCCCATTTAATTTAATAAAGTCATATGCCAAGGTCGGATTTTTAAAAAGCACTTTTATCAGGTGGTATTGATGTCAACGCTTTAAAATACCTGTTGTAATTTTTTTTTTGCCAAATCAACCAATACTTTTTGTTTACACGAAATAATATTAAATTATAAACGATAGGAACCCATTAAATACTAGCAGTTATACTCCATTCACGGTAGGAATTACTCTCTGAAATATATTTTTTCCTACCATTATCATACTATATATCTGGTAGGGAAAAAGGACTTTAAGAAGACAATTCCTACGCTGAACAGACTTTATGTGAGCTGTAGACTTCACGATAAAATAACCACTATGTTTTTATGTTTCTAGTGAATCAAACCCACAAATATATTTTCTATCTTATTTATATGAGTAACACGAATTAAAATAACTATGACTTTAAATATGTCATGGCAATTTTTTAAATATTAATTTAATATCCATAAAAAGTTTGTTAAATACGCCATGTTAAGAATTGTCATATTTTTATCATTGCCACAGCTATAAGATTTCTCTTTGGATTTAAAGTTAAAAATTTGTCTATAACTTCGCCTTAGGTTAAGAATTGATATTTCTACTTCTTGATTAAGTCTGACAAAAAACAAAATAATGAATATATGATCACTATTACATTTATTTAATAGATAATAATATCTGTTTACGTGGTTTAGGACGTCAGTCTGACAACATAGGTGAAAATTAAGAGAACTTCCGAGATGCTAGCTCGATTGCTTAGAATTTTAAATTCAAATAAATGGGCATGAGCTACAAGACTAAACATCTTATGAATGGCCACCATTTTGACATTGATAGCCAGATTGAAAAAAAAAAACCTTTACACACCCCTGCTCTGCATATTAAGTACAAATAATGATCCCAGACCTATTTCGTTAAGTTAAGTCAGTCTACTTGGCAGAAATCGTGGAAAAAAACGTCAAGACAACGGATATACTACATGCCAAACGGTCGAGTAAGAACAGAACCTCGCTCTCTTTGGCCAATTTTTTAGGGTAGGCCTATATTTGTATGGCTAAATTAAAAATTTATGAAAAAAGTCCATAACAAGTTTTAAGCAATTGATGAGTAAATCCAGAGCTACATTAATGTATATCTATCTATGTTAATTAGTTGAATATTGGTATTTTTTTTTTTAATATTTAAATAGTAGGGTCCATAGGCTCTAAAAATAAATTAAGAAAATGTCAAAAATTAATTTTTAAGGAATGATGCAACACAAAGTGCTCTTTGGATAACTTTACTAGAAAGTCAGCATATGACTTATACTTGGTATATGTGAAAGTAAAAATATAATAAATACAGTAAGAAAAATTGTATACTAATTGCATCCATAATACTATACTGAGACTTAGTGTATTTCTTTATCGGTTTTTGATCATATATAGTATATTATAATGTTGGGATATTATGTTCCATTTTAAATTAGTTTTATTTTCGTTGCTAGCTTAAAATAATAGTGATTACAGTTTCTGAAGAAACATTACTTAATATATTTAAATCCAATACACACAAATAACAACTAAGGTATTTGTAATCAAGGGGGAAAAAAAAAGGAAGTATATTTTAAATATTTACATGTTTTGTTCTTAGCAAGCCAAAGTTCATGTGAGTGCAAGAATAGTAAAGCTAGAGTGCTTTCAACCCGACTCCAACCCTTTTTACCTAGTTTTCAAGTCAAGCAAAAACTTGGCAGTAGAAAAAAAAAATCTTTTGAAATATTGTCAACAATCTTTTATCGTCTTTATATTGTACAAACGATCCAAGATTAAACATAAAGTCTCTACAGTAAAGTAATGCAAAATTTTCATTTGTCTTCGTGTCCCCCTTCCTTTACTTTATTGACCTCCCCCTTCCATATTTAGTTTCACCAACATGTAAGGCATTAATGACTGTGACGTGACATGTCTCACTAACTCCTCACACGTCACCACCAAAATATATAATTCATATTTACTCTCTGCCCCCCCCCCCCCCTCATGTTATTCCCCCTTTGCCATTTCGCACATAGTTACATGCAACTTTTATGAGCATAATTATGTGAGTTTGACGCGTACTCAATACGTTAAAAACACGTTTCAGGAAAGCTCTTGTTGGATACAATGTTGGCTATCATATTTGTTTGATTTTCATTTTAAAAATTTTGTTTGTTTGTATAATTAATGTTGGGATCCATGAACCAAGTACGGTATATTTATCGCAGGTTATAGATTATTTAAAACTAATTATATACTATATTATACATTTTTACCAACAAAAAATTTGATAAAAAATTAATAATAAAAATTAAATTCTTTTAAGATAAATACTTTTTTAAAAATTAAATGAATAATGCAATATTATTATAGAACTTTAAATATTTATTTTAACCTTTGAAGTTAAAAAAACACCTATAATGACTAAGACTAAAAACCAGAGGTTTTTTCCTCGAAGGGCCTTTAATGTGTAGCAAATAATGTTTACAGTATTATGAGTGTCAGTACAACAGTTATAGGATACACAAACATACGTGATTTCAACTACACAAGCCATTAAAAGATTTTACAATCATTATTTTGTTAATGGAATCACAATTAAACAATAAACTGATTACCTTATCTTTTAAATAACCTTTTAATTTATAGTATTCATAATTAATAATAGCTTTACATAAGCACCAACCATCTCATGGTATAGGGAGATTGCGCTTTGAATTCCTGTTGATTGTAATTTGTGTTTTACTAATAAAATTTCTTAACTCTCCGTGTAAATGGGTGTAAATTTCCTTTAAATTATACCTTCCACATCTTTGCCCCATTAGCCATTGATGTAAAATGTGGATCTCGGACAGTCATTTATAAGACTCTATACACAAAATATATATATATATATGGTTGTAATAAATACCTTCAGTATTAATAATTGACAAACCCCACTTCAGTGGTTGAATGGTATAAGGCGTCACTCGTGTTAAACTGCCCTAATAAAGACGGGGAGATAGGGGTTTGAATCCCGGTCATGCCTACTAAGGGTGGATTTTATTAAATGATTTTCCACTCTCCTTCCATGAAAATTTCGATATATTACCTTTTAAAATCCTTCATTCTTCATTGGAGTAATAATTATCGTATCTTAACAGGTAATAGGAGAAAATTATAGCACCGCATCTTACTACCCCTTTGGGATATACATTTGAGTACTAATTATGCTAATGGGTTAGGATTGGGAAGGTTGAATTTAGAAGAAGTGAACCCACATTTATGTGGAGGATGAGTGGAAAACAATTTAGGAAAAACCACCCCCAGTTTCACCAAATTGAGATTGTAACCTCAATCTCCCCGTCCTCGGCAGTCTAGCTTAACACGAAACTAGCGCGTTAGCTAACTATGCCACCGAGAAGAGTCGGGTAATAAGACATGGTGATAATTTAAATAAATAAAAAAACATAAAAATCAGATTCGATGGTCGAATGGCTTCACACTCGCAATATAATAAACTGCCGATGGCCAATAGAACTGGTTTGAATCCCGGCTAGGTGAATTCAATATATATTTTTCTAAATAGTTTTCTTCTCTACATTCATGAAAATGCGTGTGCACTTCCTTTAAATTCAACCTAATTTATCCATTAAACATTAACTCAACTAGTACTTAACCATATAACCCGAAAGGTCAATAAACGCATCGCTATATTACTAAAGGAATTATTAAAATTAACTCGGCTTAATGAGTAATAGCTAAACAGGTTGAAACTTAAGTATTGTTTTTGCTTCTAGCGGTTGCGCCTTTGTTTTGAACATTTGGCAGTTGAGAGGCGTCACGCTAACTTGAACAAGAAAGTACGGAAGGGTGGGAAAGACGTATTCCTGACAAAGCGGTAAAAGTTTGAACAAGAGAGAGATAAGGAATATGGAGAAATAATGAAATTATCCTTACTACGTCAGCTGAGACGGAGATTAATTTGTCTGTTTGCAGACAGTGTGTGACACTTCTCTTTGTCGAGAGGAAAAGTGTAGGCAATAGACACTAAAGTGCTTCTCTTGGTTATATTGGAACTTTTAAGTAGGGTCAGAAAGTGTTTGGATACTTTTCTGATACTATCTGGTAGTACTAGACTGTGTTCTTCCTTAAAAGTAAATCAAATAGAAACTTAAACCGATATTAAATACGATTCATATCAAAACGAAAAATCACCCAAGTCTTGTTTTTTGTTTGTCCAAGTTGCAGGGTTTGTAATAAAGCCTAGCGACAATTTAGATATTTTTTCGACTTTAGTGCAAATCTACAGCACCAAATCTTTATTTTTTAGAGACCCATACTGTTTTCTTGGGACAGCAGGAACCTTTTCTTGAGGGCGTCCATACATTCGTAGACATTTGTAGAGATTAGTAGACATTAGTGGACAACCGACGCACTTATTGGTTGGCTGGACCTTAGGCCTGACTAAATCAGATGTTACTTAAAGACTTAGCGCCTTATTTCATCAGTTGATATTTGATTATTAAAGGTTGAGACCGCGCTTACAACAGGCAGCTAAGGTGTTCGGATGCGCTGGTCACATGACATCGCGCGACACGAAGTTGAATACGATATCAGATTACACATCTACCACGACCCGATATTTCTTCTAATCTTACAAAAAATAACTTTGTTGCTATAACACTTGATGTAAATGCTTTTAATTTAAAAAAGGAACTTTCATGAACAAATATTTTGACCAACAATAATTAATTTAAAGTGGAAATTAGGAAAAGAAAACAGTCTTCGAATTCATGCTACTACTTGTTCAGGAAGCTGTTGACAGCTAGCCTGCTTTCAAGGAATGTAAAACTCATAATATAGGAAACAATAATTTTACCGGTTGTTCTCTATGGATGTGAAACGTGGTCTCTTAACTTACATGACGAAACTAAATATTGGGTGCTCGAAAACAATTTGTATGGAAATATATTTGATGCAAAAAGAAGGGATAGAATAAGGGGGAATGGAGAAGATCACATTATTTATGTGATACATACACTGTACTCATCACAAGATGTTAGGATAATCAAGTCTCGTAGGCCACGATGGGCAGGACATGTAGTGTTGAGTGGGAGAATCTAGAAATAGCAGTGTCCATGGTTATGACCGGCAAACCCAATGGGAAGAGACCATTGGGAAGACCCACAGTGGGAGAAATAGACACTACCTATGTCCTAGCTATGCCATGTAAATTTAATAGGTTAGGTAAGCGTTAGGTGTGGCAATGATAAAGGTATGGTTTATTTGTACAGCTGCTACACCGATAGATTAACATTAAAAATGACATGAAGAGAGTTTTTGTCCAGTCCACCTCATTACACCACTATCTCAAGGTAGGGATAGGTGGCGTACTTTTGTAAGTAGGCTTGTGAGCTTTCGAGTTCCTAATGCCAAAGAGTAAGTAAATTAAACATAGGTTTTGTATAACTCAAGAGATTGCTGTATAAATAAATGGTTGTTCTTGGCTCGGTAAATCTCCGGGTATTACTGTCAAAAACTTATCGCCTGACGTTTAAAATTCAGTATGTATTTCTTAATATATTTTTTTTTTACTAATCCACCCTAATACCTTATTCCGAACTGTTAAATCATTATTACTTCAATTTTGTTTTTATACTTGACTTGTTGGTATGAAAGAATCTAAGGTAATGAGTTGGAGTGTACAATTAGCGTGATACCTGCATCATTGGCTGCATTGGTCTAAGGCATCCCTCTCACAATACACTTGAATCTCGATGACAGAAAAATAGGGATTTGAATCCCGTTCGGGTGTTCTGAGGATGGTTTTTGCTCAATGGATGACACTCGTCCTCCACGCAAATACGGGCACATTTCCTCTAAATTGAACCTTCCCCATCCCTAACACATTTTCTTAACTAGTACATACGCGTATAACCTGAACCGGTTGTTAGACGCTGTGCTAAATAAGTATATAAAATAAAAAGATGAGCATAGTCCAATGAGGTGTTGGCCTTTATCCGTCTTACTAACCCTTTGGTCTACCCCAATATTAACGATACTAAGTTAGGGGTGGGGAGTGTAGAATACCTAAAATTTATCCCGTTCGTGTGAAGATAATGTGGTACACCACTTAACTTTCACGAGATTCCAATCCGTGTATTCCAGTTACCTATAATCCAGTCTAACATGAGACTCTTTAGACCATACGACCACCATTGCTGGTAGCAAGTATATAAATTATTATTTGATAATATTTCATACTTAATTCTATAGTAATCTTAAGTGTCATTAATGGTTGTCAAGCAATCAATATACAAACATTAAAAAAACTTATTAAAGAGATCATTTTAACGGCATTTGGTGTTTAGGAAGGATTCTACCTATAAAATATTGAACACATTTAAATCGACTTGCACACGTTTAAGATAACCTCTATATTTTTAATAGTAGATATATTTAAAAACTAGTGACATTTAGCAAAAATTTATTAACATTTTATGAAGCTCCTCCAATCGGTTTCCCAATTAGATGTTCTTTTTAATAAATATATTGTTTATAGTTGTATTTATTCTAAATAAATATCCATCCAGCAATGTAAATCCAAGTCGTGTGTTTATTAAATTTAATTTAAAATTGTTGAATCTATTAATTCTAGTAAATTAAAGTAATCTTATTAAAACACATTTTTGTACACAAGTTTGCTCATATCTTTAAAGTTCTCCTTCCTGGGAAATACGTAACCCTAAAACTATGGGATACCAAATGCAAGGGATTTTATAATGACCTTCGTTTCTGCTAATCCAAGCCGAAGTTAAAGTAGCCTTGAGGCATTAATGGTGCTGATTAAAATGTCCAAAGTTTCTTATTTCTTCTCTGGAAGTATTTTTAACTTAATAAGGAACTTAGCTTTAATTACTTTCTCATTAACACAGGTTACAGAAATAGTACTCTGCAATTTCGTACACTAATTAAAGAAGAGAAAATATTCACCTAGCTTAAAATATGATAATAATTAACTTAACATACCATGTGAAGTACTATAATTAATGAGTTTTTAATTATAAATGTTATATCGTCTGCCTATTTCCAAACCACATACCGCATTTATAATATTTTAGCCGTACAAGTAGAAAAAGACAATAGATGCTATATCTATATATAGCATCTATCTATATATATAGTTAGTTAGTACCAGTTGAAGCTACTAGTAGGTCAAAAGCGGTAGTTTTTCATGTATATATGAGTAAATCCAAAAGTAAAATATTTTATTGATAAAATTATTTCTTCAGAAAGTGAACAAAGGAACCTAATTTTCTAAGGAAAAAAAATTTATGAACGTTATCAATTTAATAATCTCGCGTGAGGAATGCCAGGCCTCCACCGTGGTTCGGATTCCACGTTAAACTGTAGATCCTCCATTTCATCTCACAATCATCCTACCATTGCACATTAGCGTAAGTGCGTATAACCCGAACGGGTAGTAAGACGCGGTGCTAATAATAATAATAATAATAATAATAATAATCTCGCCACTTACATAAGTAGCCTGTATTAAGATTTTGTAAGTTGTAAAGTTGAAACCTTTTTCGCTGTTAATTTTGTATTATTTAGGAGGTATTGATAAAATCTATAGTAATTAACTGCCTACAGATAACATTACTTGATGTAGATCAATTGGAATCGTTAGACTTTCATAACTGTCGGAGGGATTCCTCCAAATGAAAATTTGACTGTACCGATAAGGAGGGAACATTCATTTAAGACTTAAAATTAGTGAGACTTAATTTACAAACACTATTTTAACATGTTAGTTCTTAACGCATAATACGAATGAAAAGTATGTTCTATTTAACTATGAGGGGCCGTTTAGTGAAAAAAACTACTGAAAACAGTTTTAACAATGTCAAAACATAATATTTTGGGAGAAATGAATATTACTTTATTTAATTAATACTATAAGGAACGTACTTTGGTAGAACGGCAATTAATTGATTGTTACACTTCTTTAGTCAACTAAACAATATACATTTATGTAGATAATAAGGAATTTGTTTATTCAAAGAGAAATTGTTTGATCAAGAAATTAAATCCATTAGTTGAGTAAACAATATAAATTTATGGAGATAACAAGGAATTAATTTATTCAAAGAGAAATAGTTAGATCAGGAAATCAAATATTACACAGATATAAACACCTTCCTGTTAATCACCTGTGTGATTGTTGAAGGGCAGAAAATTGATTTTATAAATAGGTAAAGTTGTATATTGTGCAATTTACTACTAAGTGGTAACAGAATATTGTGTAGAGTTTTGTATATTGTATTATTTTACTTGCTTTTAAGCTTTAGAACTACACTTTTTTATTAAATAAATTTATGTTTAGGAGGATATGGTATTTCATATAGGCAAAACCCTTAGTCATGCGTTTAAAAAAAATCTAATTTAAGTATCTCAAATTTAAAGTCGAGGCATTTAATGACATAAGTAACAAAAATGTAAGCTGGTGAAAAAAATAAAACCTTCCTGCCTATTCTCCAGTGCATCCCACGTTGTTTCTAAAAGCCACGAAACTTCCCTCCCCCTACCCCCCCCACCCCTTATCTATTTCTCGGAGAGCTCTCGTGCAACCTAACTCAACTGATAATATAAAGCCATTCATTTCACTCGAGTTGAGTTAAACGTAGTTAATCTTAACTGTAGTTTATCATGCAAAATAACCATGTGAGCGCCCTACCACCTCCTCTCCCATCCCTCTAGGACCCCCCCCCCGCCCCCACCGACTACCCAAAAACAACAGTGGTGGGCTCGGAGGTGGCTCCGCGTGGCAGCGAGATAACGGTGAAGCCTAAACTAAAACAATAGCGTAGCGTCATGCAACTTCAACGTGACAGCGTTGTAAACCCGTGCGGGAACGAAATTGCAATGTTTTGTATGAGTAGGGGCTATGAGGGAGTAAAATGTGGAAGGGAGGGAGGGAGGCATGTCAAGTGGAAAAGAATAATGTTATTTTATATTTTAATAAAGTAAACACGCAAACGTTTGTTGTTTTATTAAGATTATTTTTTATAAAAAGATAAACGTAAAATTAATTAATAAGGAAAAACCATTAAATAATCCGCTACAATCATAGACTTGTATTATTATTGTTGCTATTTTTATATGATATGAGTTTTGATTACATTGCCGTAGTTTTTTTTATACATTTAAAATCTTTATCTATGTTTATTTATCAAGTTGTTAAAATAATGTAAGCAGCCAGATTATTTTTACAATAGCTAGAGTAGTTTAGCATAACTTAATATTGTAACTAAGGTAAACACGAAGTCATGACTGCTTGCTTAGATTAAATATTTTGCAAATAATTATATGATTCATTTAATATACTGGAATAGCTTATTAACATAAGACTCCAGTTTAAATAAAAGGAGGTCTGTAGTCCATAAGTAAGCTGACATTTTCTTATAACTATACGCAGATAGTGTTAATGATTTTCTAATGGTAGAAAATACTTTCCTCTGCCAGATACCTCAGCTCAGTTGGTAGAGGGAGGGTCTTCTAAAGTATGAAAGTTTGATTCACACTCATATGACTGTGCTCAGGTCATGCTGTGAATGTGTCGTCTTGGATCGTTTCAAAAGTGATTTCCCAAGGTCACGGTCCAGCACGTTACGAACACAGTCCCAGCACAGTCCTATCATTGTGAATGGTGCTTAATTGTTTAATTCAGAGATGTGAAACGGAAAATTTTTCACTATTTGCCGGAAAATTCTCAATTATTTCCTGTTGATTAATTTCATCTGATTAAATGGATAATAATAACAGGAATAATAATAATAATAATAATAATAATAATTGGTGCTGGTGGTAGTAGTATTAGTAGTAGTAAGAAACACGTGCTTCGGTGGTCACAGGGTCCAACGCGCTACTCTCGCAATAGACTAGACTGCCGATGACAGGGAGATTGGTGTTAGATTCGGGTGCACTGAGGGAGGTTTTTCTGAATGGTTTTCCACTCACTCTCCACAGAAATGCAGGTGCAATTCCTGTAAATTCGACCTACTTTATCCCTAATACATTAGCGTAATTAGTACATAAGCGTATAACCCAAAGAGGTAGTAAGACGCGGGGCTTAAAAAAACTAGTAAAGAAACGAATGTGAGCCTTTGTACACTCATTATGTCCACAAGTCATACTTCAATTTCTTATCATCAATAAGTTAACTAAAATAATGTTAAGGTTGGCCAAATATTTGTCTCTCCCTATCCTCTGTGCTTCCTAACTACCCCCCCCCCCCCTTTCTATAGCCTACTCGACTCTTTAACACACTCTATTTTGAAGTACAATATGTTCTAGGTGCCACCTCCTTAATTTAAGCCCTCTATTGCAAGCCACCACTGTGGAAAATGGTCATCTCTAGTTTAATGGATGATTGATTTCTCTTTGAGGACCTGAATTATATTAATTTAAATTAAATCTAACTATGTTTTATTACCTGTAAACTAACTAGCTCGTTACTTATTTATTCGGTATTACTAGGGATTTTTAACTTGGAATTTATAAATTATATCAGAATACAGCTTAGAAACTAATGTAGATTTCGAACAGACAAACATATCTCTTACAAATAAATCTATTATTTCAAAATAAGAAAACCCGATTCCACCAATTATATATTTTTCAATCATGCCAGGAATATTTAAATTTGGACTTTACGTAAGTAGAGCTGATGAAATTAATATAAAGAGACGCAGCTCTTTTCCCATTTTTTTTAGCACCGCGTCTTACTACCCGTTCGGGTTATACGCTTAAGTACTAATTACACTAATGGATTAGGAATTGGGAAGGTTGAATTTAGAGGAAGTGAACCCGCATTTGCGTGGAGGGAGAGTGGAAAACCATTTAGGAAAAACCACCCCCAGTTCACCCGACCGAGATTCGAACCTCGATCTCCCCGTCCTCAGTGGTCTGGCTCAACACGACTGGCGCGTTAGCCAACTACGCCACCGAGGCGGGTTTTTCCCATTTTGATTTCTGGATGCAATAGGAGGACTGAAATGAATTAATTGTATAATTTAATAACATTACCAAAAAAATTCCACTTAGAGAAAAATAACTATAGTTGTAGTAAAATGTTCGGTAGTCATTGAAGCCCTTGTAGGTTTAAATTGAGCCTCATTGCAAAAAGCTTTTGTACAGTCATCAATCGGACATTTAATCTGGGTTGGATACTCTAATATCTTATACTTATCAAAAACTTAATCGAACTATTATTCTATTAATTTAATAACCACGTTTGTATTCATTTTGAATTTTTTCTCTATGCTTTATATTAAAAAAATGTTCAGAGGAACTAGAAAGAGTACTATGAAACTGTTTGCAGCTAGAGACCACATTAGTTTTCTTATTTTTTAAGTAGACTACGTGTTCGGGTTATATGCATAGGTACTAATTAAGCTATTGAGCTAGGGATAATGATTTAATTTAGAGAAAGTGTTACCACATTTGCATGGTGGGAGAGTGTAAAACCACTGAGGAAAAAACACCCGACAGGATTTTTAACCCAGATCTCGCTGTCATCGGCAGTCTAAGATGTTGGGAAAGTGACGTCTTAGACCATACGGCCATCTAAACAAGTAGGTACCTACTTGTATAATTAGTCATTGTTTGTTGTATTTAGATCTTAAATGTCTACCCATGTTATTAAAAGATTTAAACATAGGTCCTTCTACACATCTTAAATAATTAAAGCCTGTATGATTTTTAAAGCACGTTTTTGGTGGTGTAGATATCATCGGAGACATTAGTGTGTGTGTGCGTGTGTGTGTGTGTTAATTTGTTTTCTAATTACAGCTTTGTTCACGTCAGAGTTGAGCTAAAATTATCACCCGAGTTGAGGACTTATCTTGCCATGAAAGGTTTGATAAACCATACATTATATCCTTAGATCATATGCAGACCATATGCATAATATATGTGCAAACACATATATATATATATATATACACACACACACACACACATCTCATACTAACGCCAAACTATAATTTACAAAGCAAACAGCGCAATCGTGTTCTACTCGTTTGTTTGAGGGAGAAGGTGGTAGCAAAAGTTAAGGGTGTTATGCATAATACATGAGTTATAATTTGACTTTAATCTAGCTTTTATTTTATAGTAGGAAATTATATATATATATATATATATATATATATATATAAATAAAATGTTGTAGTCTCTTTTAAATTAAAAGCTTACATTTTATTTTAGTTTGCAAAAAAATTTGTGTGCGTTGTGAACTGTAATTGAAATGTTAAAATGAAGAGATAGCTTTTATTATAATAATATGTGAAGATTAAAGAAATAATGGAACAATCGTAATGTATATTTGTATAGAGACACTCTGTCTTGATGTGATAATATTTAATCGTAGTGACAGTACTTAAAAAAAATATACCACTTTTTAATTTGTGACTATGTACGTATATATATATATATGATTGTTTATTCGAAGATAATTATTTGCTTTAAAGAATATACTTTTTTTATAAGTTTTTCTGGAGTGCCGATTTTTTAATAAATCATATTAAAATTCTGGAATAAGTATGAATTTTTAAAATAATTCAATAGTCTAGTCAACCCCTTTCACCATTGCCGCACGCCCAAAATCAGCTTTCAAACCAGTGTGTACAGCTTATAAGAAAGGGTCGTGGAGCTCTGATACCTTTCAGGTTAGGCTGAGTATACGTGTTGAGAAATTTTAGATAGAGGTATTAATAAACTTCCTATAACAAAGTGAAATGGTACGTGCCAAAGAGACAGCATTCAAATTGTACTGGGAGAGAAATCAAATTGTTCCTATCCAAATAATACATACTCTATTGACTATGAAAAGCAATAGTTCTACCTTGACTATTATCGTGGTGGTCCCATGCTACAAGCTTCATCATCGTGGAACCAAGCAAATCATGCTAGATACGTTTGAGCGTGGAATGAGGTGGTGTTTTTACACACTTAGCTAAAACTTTTAAGTGTAGCTCAAGAAAATATAGTTTTTTCTAAAAACATTTACTCTGATTCATAAACCATTAAAATTACGATTACATTTCTTTTAAAAAAAACATTATCTAATAAAGGCAATGCTAATATTTGGCGTAAATAAAACTAGAACAAAGAATATTAATATATTTATTGGCAGTGAAACTGTAAGCTAGAATGTGATAAAAGAGAAAACGCATCTATGTATGGTAAACATCTTTAAGGAGCTATGTTTTACAAAATTTTGACTTTTAGAAAGATACATTTTTTTTAGTTTTCATTCAAATAATAAATAAACATTCCATGAATACATTCTAAATGATTTTTAATGTCCAATCAATTAAGGCTATTATGATTTGTATTGTGATGTTAGTAATGATGGAGTGAGGTACGTCTGCATTAAGGAATGTTACATTAAATCGTGGTAGGAAGAAATGTTTATAAAATACACATTTTTGAATTTAGCAACGATAACATTTAGTGTAGTTTTGGTAGTATCCTATAGGTAAGATATATATATGTGTGTATGGTAGATGTAGAATACAAAGCTTGACGTATGGCTATATGAAAGTGATTTTAATAGCTTTAGTAACTACCAGACATTGTCAGATCCTAGCTACTCGATTTAATGTTTGATAGTGGTCTGTGAATATCTAAATGGATATCACCAAACAATAACAAAAAGGGTAGAAACAAAATTATAATCTTTATCTTACTTACCCTTCTGGTAGGTCGCTTGTTGTACTGGTTGTGAGGCTGATTGTGTCCGAGCGAGGTCTGAGGTGGGTTAACTGGTAATTTCCTGAAGAACAACTTGAATTCTTCAATGGGCGTGTAGCTGTTGACTGACCATGATATGTTGTAGGCATCTCTGTATCGACCCATGGAATGACTATGGAAAACGGCTCTGTTTGGCTTTCCTGGAAAAAAAATAATATTCCCAAAGCTATAACATTTAGAATTAATATTGGAGGGCTAGCCGGAAAACATTAATAGATGAATTAAGTTGGAACATAATGTAATGTTTATGAGCCCTTCTGTAGAAGGTAAAATAAGATTAAAATAAAATTAAAAAAGAGGAAAACAATTTTAAACTTTAAAACTGGAGATATCCTTAACGGATTGTCGAATTGTTTTTTCCCCAACACCAAATAATTATAAACTTTCAAAGTGTTTAATTTTGCATCTTTAATCTCTAATTTTCACAACTAGTTTATCAGAAATAGACCAGATATCAAGTGTAAAAACATATTCAATTCTAAAAACTTACAACCTCACATATATTTTCTAACTGATATAAGTCAATAACGAACGTAACTCTCAATCACCCTGTACTTGTTTCAACTAGGTTTAGATGATACCGATCGAACCCGGCCTCCAAAACAAAGCCCTTTTAACTCAAAACAATCAAAAGAGAAGGACCGACCTCATTAAGAAGCCATTGTGTTCTTGCTTGGCTGGAGGACTTTTTGCTAATTAATTACGCAATAAATCAAAACTAAGAATCGATATTTTCCCCTCTCCCTCTAATGCTCCCTCCTCTCTAAGCGGTGGCAGACTTGGAAGAGAAACCGAACTAACTGAAAAACAGTTTTGCGGTGTGATAGCATCGCTAGACCAAGATAATTTCAGAAAGTTTGGTTAGCATGCCAATACAAACACACACGTAATTTACCGATGAATATAAACTAAGATAATAGAGTTTACATAACCGTAAATTGAAAATTTTATAATCACTCTTATATTTCCTATTTGATTACTTGACGACAAAATGTGTTTTCATAGTATAGATATATTTTTCTTTACAAAACAAAATGTAAATTATTAATATTGTCATCATTTTAAACGAAACTTGTCACCTTTATAGTTATAGATAAAGTCTTAATTTTCTTGGAAATTTCATAATTCATTACAAACTATCAACCTATGTTACGTGATGCAACACACAACGCAAAACTTTAATTTCATATTTATTGCATTAATCATTAATAAATTAGTGTATATCTGTTCGTCTGTTAATTTAACCAAATTATTGATATATTAAGGTGGAGTGCAAAGGGACGCGAGAAAAGGCCAGTGCTTTTGCAGTTTTTATAACAAAATTTTTTTTTGACCAATTAAATAAACATTTTCTTCAATACATATATAGTTTAATCTTATTCCCATGGTGATATCAACGATTGTTGAATATCTGTCATGCGCATTGAGCTTTGCACCCCGGAAAAAGCCACGTAAAATTGGCCATAACTGAAAACTGGCTTGGGCAGATAAGATCCAATCAAGGTTTGACCTTTTGTCTTATTAAGTAATTGAGAAAGCTGGTGTAACTGGGAACTGCCTCCGTATCCATAATAAAAGGAGTTTCAGTGTTTACAAGGACCAAATCGATATCTGGTATGAAACACACCTTCTATTTTGTTACTACTAGGCATGTTCCATTGAATAGTCCCTGTTTAGTATTTAAGTTCCTGAGGAGCATTATTAGACCTCCCATTGTTTAATTTGTGTAGCTGCATTCCTGTGGGTGTCAACATGTTTAAAATTCTTCAGGATAGTTGTGTTTTTCCGCCAATTTCAACAGAGTCCACAATGATTATGTGATTTTGACATTAATTATTATGCAGTGTTAAGATTGTAATCGATTTGTATAAGTACATATCTAGGCTATGTAATAGTTAACTGTAAAAATTTTATCTACCAAAGTAACCAATTTTGTTAACTAATACGAACACAAATCAACCAAACTATAGACAAGGTTACTAAAATTATAATTTGAAATTTCTCTTGGATTTGAGATTAGAATTTATATTCTATGTTTTCCTTGCTTTTTAAATGCAAATAACAATGTCGATTATTTAAAATATTGAATAAATTCCGTTTTAAATTTTTATAAACTCTAATTTTATCGATTACCAAGCTTAAAAAGTATCGCACCTCTTGCGTGGTTCCTCTACAATTTCACCCAATTTTAGTTTTATAGCTAGTTGAAAAAAAGTAAACATTATCTGGATATGAATAAAATTATATAAACATACGTACACCATTATACTATTATTAATATGGATAATATATTGTGATAAAATGTATTTACTGTGTAAATACGCAGAGATATGTTAAAAACTTTTACCGGGATAACATGAGCCTGGCACGGGTTATATTTATTTACGGATTATAATTTAAACAGTTAATTAATAACCTTTTGTAAGCAATCTAATTTAATGAATAAAACAAATTGAGTCTTTACGTTTAAGCTGTTCTGTATAAACACAAGATACTTTCTAAATTGAACCAATCTATATAAAATGTCTTCTTGATCTACTTTTTTTATTTGCTTTTTATTCTTTTGAGTGTTACTTATTTTCTTAATTGAATGGACTGAGAAGCAAACCTGCTGTAAATATTTGCTACGAGTAGGAAAAAAGGGATATTTTTTTTTGTATATACAATATTAAAAGAGAAACAGGCCTTTAATCTAAGAGCAAATTAAGCAATCTTATTAAAACCGGATGGCCTGTGTAAACATTGATAGACTTAGAGATGAAGTAATCCACCCCTTTTCTTTCAATTTGGTAAAAATGTGGGTAATCTGCATCAACCCTTTTAGAATAAAAAAGATATATTACATGTGATCACTCATTTTCAAGTCTCCAGTATGTCTCCCAGAAAAAAAAAAAGATAAGCGGGGAAAAAATATGCATAAAAAGTAAGATGATACAAAAAGAGAAAAGTGAAAAACTAATGAATGTAAAATATGACGAAAAAGAAATAACAAACTCGAGTGGTTGTGATCTAATTATCATTTCTCCCTTCAAACTCATCTCCCCCCCCAAACCCCCACTCCACCCTAAAACACCACCCTTCACGAACACTCACTTTACACCACCACTGTTACCACTACCACCGCCCTGACGTTCTCGCTTCAATGGAAAAGTTACTCGAAATATAAATTGAATCCTTGTTTATACTTTGCGCCATCAAAATGGAAATCAATTTACAAGTAAAAACATTTCCTTTAGTTCTATTTTCTTCTTCGCTTTCTTTTCTTACTTCCTCTCTTTTTTTTTTTTTTGTTGACCAAACTTGAAGTGTATCACAGTAAATATTAATGAATTTCTGTAGTCATTAAATTTTTGCTTGTTATTCGTTTAACTAATACTGTAATCAAATTTTATTTTTTTATTTTATTTTAACGATGCACAAGAACAAAAAAAAAAGGGGGGGGGTAGTAGATTCGTAATAATAGACCCTAATACGAAAATTTGAAACGTTACACAAAAGATGAAAACATGATTGTTCCGCTTACAAAGAATAATTTAATTTATGCGAAAAGATACCACTATTCTATTAAAACTAACGTTTCTTTGAAAAATATATCACGCCTGAGACTTAAAAGGAATATAAATAGAAAGTGTTTTAAGGATTTACAAACGATTTATTTGGTTGGGATATTTGCATTTTGTAAGTAATATTTGTCTTGAGTTTTTTCATGTTTGGTGACTTATTTTTATCTTGCGTGTTTTGAAATAAATTTTAAAGTGTATACTTAGTAAAGTACTTTAATAGGCTTATCGTTATAATATTGGTTTTAAAATATGCACATATCCTAGGTGGTTAGTAAGATTAGGTGGACAAATATAAAAACTAAATATTATACAAAATAATCTCAACACAAAGATATACGTTTGAAAGAATAATATTGAACAATACATAAACACACAAACCAAACAAATATTCGAATGAAAACAGATTGATACACAATAAATAAATTAAATAAACAAATAAAAATATAATACATTGTATTACGATGTTAAACATACATGTTCTAAAATAGTGTCAAACAAAATTACATCATTGATAAAAATCTTTTTAGTGTTTGTTGCCTTAGGTAAGGTACTCACAGATCTTAAATACATATATCCACTCAAGTAGGAAAAATTTATTATATAAATACTTAGATTCATTTAGGCTCTCGAATATTAAAAGAATTAGTACATATTCATCTGATTTAGAGTTTGGTGAAAGTTTACAAACAAAAGTAAATAGTATGACACATTCGCAAAAACTTTTATCATATCATGTATTATAGCTACGAAGATAATTTTCAAAAATTGTTTTAAAATAAAATACTCTTATTTAAGCTTTACTCATAAATACAGACATTATCTTGTAAATCCCATTAATCACTCTTTATATGTACATTTTAAACCAAAGTGTTGAAATATATTAAAAATATAAATTCAAAAATAAATTATTTGTAACCTACTCTAAAATAATTATTTATTTGTAAAGATAAAATGTATTCTTATTCATCACAAAAACTTTTCAGTTTCAAATTTTGAATTCGATTTTCAAGGTCAATTTCCAATACATTCAAACTTTCTATAATTCGTTGTAAGTAAACCACCCTTAAATTGATGTATTCTAGATAAATAAAGGTACATTATTATTGCTATGCAAATAAGTCCTCCACCGATACAAGTTTTGAAAAAATTAACTAAATAATAAATAATAATTAATAAATTAGTAAACATCCCATAACCGCCCATGACCCCCCTCAAAAAATTAGTAAACAGCTTTGTCATGTTCATATAAAACACTCCCCAGATATATATTTTAAGCAAAATTGTTATAGGTATTTTCAAAATAGTTCGAATTTTTTAAAATCTCCCAGTAAAAAAATCCTTCTCAAGATCGATTTTTTTCATGATAACAATACTTTTTCTTGATATGAGAAGTCAAAACACACAAGAATGCAATATTGCTATTTTTAGGTGAATTATATACTTTTAAAAAATATGTGCAATAACACACATATAATTTTATAATAAATTACTCTTTTATTGTATATCTGTTCCAGTTATATATTTGTATTAAATATGAGGCATAATACAAAAAATATTTCAAAATACACAATTTGAAAAAAAAATTAAACTAAATGATCATATTAATTGGTTTCTGCAATTTCTAGTGCAATGTTAATTGCTTTATATTTGCATTAATATTCATCATATACTAAGATAGAGCGATAGTTTTGAAAGACAAAATTGAAAAAGTAAAATTTTTTATTTTCTTGCTTTTAAAAATAGGGTTTTCAGAAAAACTGTTAAAAATGTTAATCGTTAAAAGATGTCCACAGAACATGGTTTATCAAATATCCTTTGGTTGCTAGTGTTTATTAGTAAAATAAACCATTAAATTAATTCTCAACCATCAAATTTTTATTACTTAAACATAGCTAAAATATCGGTATATGACCCGAAGCAATCGTGATAATTGTTTTAGAATTATATACTATTTTTGAAGCTGCTGTATTAAGGGGATGGAGCGCTAATATCACAATAGTCGGACAGTTTGGAGCGATGACTATGAGTTAGGATTGAGATATAACATTTTACCGCGCTTTTAATGGGCTCGATGAGTGGGTCAGAGTGAATATTTGAGAGTTTTGGCAGCTCAGTGCAATCGGATAACTGTGCCTTGGGCCTTGGAAGTGTTAGCAGCATCTCCGAGGCCCACCCGATGGAGGATTGTTGTTACGCTTGTATGAGATATGCTCTTGCCGGTTAATCCAATCAAACCAGTACAGGATGCGTCAATGTTAGTGGAACCAAACTATCGTCCACTAGAGCTCGCTACCTTGATTAAAGAATGGATCCTCGAATTGTAAGAGGTGCTGGAGTGTGACAAGTTGAGAGTCCCCTCCCCCCAATTTTCAGCACACTAAATGGTAAGTAGTGCGTAGTGTGTACTTGGCTTAGTCCGGGGAGAGGTGTGGACAGCACCTCGGGATCCAATTTAAGGCAGCTTTTCGATAATCCCCTAAGGATGAGATCCAGACTTGCTTTGTAATGGCAATCGTCTCAAATGGAGGGGACATTTCCTCCCACCTCTGGAGCCAGTGGGTTCTTTTGATCTATATTATGGACAATTCTTAGAATCAAATGGTGAGCAAAGCAAGCTTGGGATGAGCTGATTGTTCCTCTCCGATAGGCACACGATATTTTTCCAAATATGCCACAGGGTAGATCATATTTTAGATAGTGTGTGACTGCCATAAAAGGGTAAGCTAGATTGACACCACCTGTGAGTAGCAATTTCAGAATATGGGTTTATTTCGATCGTTTGGATCTATCAGGTAAGGAACTCAGAATCCAGATAACGCGACTCACTGATATTCTAACAACGATCCAGGTTTCACCACTAATTCTAAAACTAGTTCCGGCTAGTACATAAATTAATGTGTGCTCACACAGTTCATGACCGATTAAAGGGGCATAAGTAGGATTTAATTTACGTATTCATGTACTTTTTGTAGATGTATCAAGCGTTGATTATGGATAGTTTGTAGAGATGTTTTGCCAAATCCTGGATGAGACAAGTTATCGATGGATTGATTCATATAAACAAAAAAAGTTTATAAAACTCCAAACTTGCTGAAATGAAATATGTTAGAATTCATGTATTGTTTACCCTCATTTTTATTAATATATCCTATAGTTTCTCATAATCTTTTGGGTTTTATATAAATTTATCAAACGTCTCAGTGGGTGCTTGTATTAACGCTAATCTGCATGCATTATTACAATGATAAAATCCCAATATCCAATATATTTCTTCGTGCAGTTGGTTGTAAAACTCACCGGAGAGCTCTAGATACTGCCTGGTCTTGCCGAGCACGTTGTCCGCTACACAACTATAGTTGCCAAAGTCCGAATATTGGACTTTACGAATGATGAGAGTCCTTCTACTTCCACGGACTTCCATAATACGTCTTTCAGTGGGATCCAAGCGTAGTGTGTCTCGATACCATAGAACCTTAAAACAAAGATGTTTATTTTATTAGCTGTATACTATAGTGGGATACGCCTTAAATCGTCATAAAGAAATATCACGACCAAACCTGAAACCAACACAGAAATTAAAAAATCATGGTAAGCTTATCATCTTTGATTGGATTTTCATAAGAATCTAAAAATGAAAACAGTTAATAAAATGAACGATTTTGTATATTTTTGGCACTACTAAAGTAGAAAGAGGCACTTAATAAATCATTATCTGGCACCTATAAGTTTTACTAGATCTACTTTGATCTAGTTTGGTCATGAGATTGTCACTTTTAATAACTATGATAATATAGTAAAATAGTATATTAAAATGTTATCTATGTTGGCTGCAAAAAAAATTAGGTTAGAATTGTATAAAATATAATAGGGAGGTTCAATATTGACTAAAATAGAGAGAGAAATAAAATCTTGATTTAACCATTTGTATGGCATAATGTATTGTGTGTTTCCTTGGGACTCTGAGCTAGATCAATTGAGCCTATGGTTTTTAAAATATGATTTTTTGCAAAGAATGAATTAATATCAAAAAATGCAAAAAATTAGTATATAAAAGTCTGCTAACACCAACATAGATTTATGAATATAAATTAGGGGTTTGTCAGGAGAAACACGAGAAAAGTGTACCAGTTGGAATGAGATATATCCAGAGTAAATGTACGTGAAAAAATGCGTATGAACAGTCTGTAATTAATGGGTGCTTAAGGAGAGTAGTTTTAAAGGGAATCCTATAGGGCAGTGGGAAAGAAGTGAAGGTAGTGTGTTTGGATCAAAAGGAATGGCTAATTCGTGTAATATGTGACTAAATGTTGTTGGGAATTTGTGAAAAAGAGACATTAAGAGTTTTAAAAATAAAAGATCATGTATGACTCGTTGTATGGATGTTGTTTAAGCGAAGGTAGTATGAAAGGATAGGAAAGTGTTGAGAAAGTTTGTGGGATTTTTTTTTTTGCTATATGCAATGTTTCTTGCCTACTTAGTAAGGCATGTAAATATATAGTAAATTAATAAAACAAAGTTAGATAACAATACTATTGGTGAGTTATTAGGTTGATTCCAGCTGTTTGAACAGATCAAGTTTACTGATTAGTAATTTTAAATCATTATTTACAAATGTCGATATTTAAGAAAATAAATCATCTAATTATGGATAATTAAAAAAAAGTTTTTGGTTGTTTTAACACTCTGTACAGCTTGTTAACTATAAACGTTGTTGTTATTGCTGTTGTTGTCATAGCAATATAATATAACAAGGGAAATCTTCGATATTATATGTGGTAATAGTTTCCAGGGCCTTTAGACTGGGTTTAAACTCCCAACTTACCAGTTATCACTATCAAGATTTTTTTTTCCAAATCCATCTCCCTGTACCATTCCACCATAGTTGAGAGTAGATCTATAGTATAAGCCACGTGTATTCAAGAAAAACATCTATTCCAAATTTAAATCTATGAGCTCCTACTCTCGTAATTATTTAAGATACCTAAAAAACCACTAAAATTGCACATCCATCCAGTCTCGCCATTTATCTAATAATTTTTTTAAATTAAATTATAATAGGTTTGAAATAGATTAATATAAAACTACTGTTATTATTAATTTTATTGTGCAAACCTGTATTCAAATATATATAAAATTAGTTTATATTTTGTAAATTATAATGGTATAGGCTGCCATTCAGATTTTAACTTTTAAGACCACAGAATAAAAATACCACTTTGGTTACATTGTAATACTTTCCTATTTTAAATATCAAGATTTTCTTGCTTTGATGTTATCAACGCCACGATAAAAAAAAATGAAAAGTCAAATTACCCTTCTTCTCCTGTAACTTTTGGCATGGTAATTTTTAGGAAGAGGGACACGGAGTTTATAATATTATTACGAACATGGAATCGCATCCTCTTCCCTTCTATCCTTACTTCACCCCCGTTTTCCCCCAAAAATCTATTCCATATTCAAACTCGCACAAACAACGTTAATTTTCGTCACTCAGAATTCATCGATGCTTTCAGAGGTGAATTGGCTTCAGAATAATAATAGTAATAAAAAAAGGTCTTTTCAACCTTTTTCTTTTGTGGCTATTCGCTTCCTGAAGGTATCTTTGCATCTATACTCTACTTCTTAAGACGACTCGATTAAAGAAAAGGATGAATTTATAAAAGATTCGATGCTTGGGGGGTGAAGGGAATGCCAGGTCTATGCATTGGGTTCATTGAATGTGTGATTCTTATATAGCTTGAGGTATATCAGAGCTGAGGAAATGAATTGGGAAGGAAAAAATTAAAGAACAAAATATAGGAATGTTGATGGTGATAGGAATAGTAAAGCTAAAATGTATATAAGTCGAGAAATAATTATAGTGTAACGTAGGGCGCTGTAAACTGGGAGGGTCATGGGCCGTTCACGCGTGACCGTGTGAACCACGAGCTCTTTTTGGGGATATTGAGGTACGTTGCATGTTAAATATGAAATTAAAATATTCGCAGATCACCTAAAGTTTTGATTATTAAAAACACCACTAAAAAAAAATCACAAAATTTGATGTACAGCTAAACATTTCCACAAATTAAGTAGTCAAAGTAATAGTCTGTAAATTAATAAACAAATGAAAACACAACAAATAAAATTAGGCTGAATCAATTATAATTAAGCAGTTCACTGAGTTAAGTAATACTAGTAATTGTTTTTAAATTAATAAACAAATGAAAACATACAAATAGAATCACACTGGATTAATTATAGCTAAACAGTTCACCGACTCACGTAATATAAGTAATTGTTTGTAAATGTATAAAAAAAAATGAAAACAAATAAAATAGAATTACATCAAATCAAGTAAACAGCTTGTTGATAAAAATACTGAATAGCTTAAAATTTCCGTTCACGCTACAATTTACATTCAATGTTAAATACACTCATGGCACCCCGCCACTGGTCCCTGCACCATACACACTATCGCTGACCATGTATATAGGGGTGGTCCCAGCTAAGGGTCTTGAGTCCTCCACTTCTAGAATACTAAGCCATAATTAAAAGGACCCAGACCCTTCCTCCTCCCTCCTGTCACCTCTTACCAAGGCAGCTGCATACCTGCTAGAAAAGGAGGAAGACAGAAGAGGGAGCGCAGTTAGGGTAAATAATGAGAGAACATCGGTCCCACTGTTAAACACTATACCTCGTTACAAATCTCGTCAATTTCCACGACTTCATACTAAGGAGCAAACTCCCTTAACTACTGAGCCCTAAGGATTTCAGATCACACGCACGCATCGTTGTTTTTGACGTTATTCTCAAGGACGGTATGAAATGTCGTTTAACGTTAAAGACGGAAGAATATATACCCGCAGTATTTAAAGCCTTCTGTCTCATCATTCCCAATCGGGTAGATTAATACAATCATTCCAGTAGTGATGTCAACAATAGTGAATCATAATAGTTTGTTCGTGACTCGTATGCATACAGTATGTTGATCTACGTACAGGGGTTCTAGGAGTCTTCCTTTTCAAGGAGATGGCCGTATCACGTTTCCATCCCTTCGATGAAGCGAACTATTTATTCCTCCCTTGGTTCTAGATTAACTATATTCCTCCCTCCGTTCGAGATTGACTCTCTCATCATGGAGTAAGAGGAACCGGGATTGGGTGACTACTCATCAAACTTGGACTACTTGAAAGAGTGGTGATAAGCCGTACCTGGAACTAAGCAGGCTGATTGGTCACCATCTGGAAAAGGAGACTACGAGGAAGCAGAGAAGATAAATTGGCTGCAAAGTATCATCGATAACAGTGACGAGAACAACTTTTATGAGTTGGAGCATTTAGACTTTCCATCTGAGTGTGCGAGTTGACCCAAAATGCCCTACAGAACGATACAGGTTCGGTCATCCCTTACCTGTTAACATCAAGTGCACTTTTTAACGAATACGGAAAGTTCAACAATTTTGTTACAATTTGACGTATTTCTGCGGCATGATACAAACATGATACTGCAATCATTCGTACTAAAATTAAACGGAAGGAGACCACTACCCAAAGAAGAAGGAAACTAACAAAATAGAACCAGGCAACGAGAAGAATAGCAAACGGGAACGTTAAATTTTGAAACGTCAGCGATGTGCTTCACAATAATGGCTTATGTTATATTCCTAGACTTTGAGGGAATAGGGCATGAGGAATACACGAATCTTTTATCATAAAACATTTGTCCGCAGTAATAAGTGCTAATCTTTTGTCTTGACGGTGATAAACCTTCCATTCCCTTTTGAAGACTCTTCATTATATATATATATATATATATATATATATATATTATATATATATATATATGTGTGTGTGTGTGTGTGTGTGTGTGTTGTGTGTGTGTGTGTGTGTGTGTGTGTGTGTGTGTGTGTGTGTGTGTGTGTGTGTGTGTGTGTGTGTGTGTGTGTGTGTGTGTGTCAATGATTGAAGACTGTTGGCTTGGCCGATTGGGATGGTGATCTGGTCAATGATGAGAATGCAACCTTGGTGTATACACTTACTCGTTCTTCTAGTATTGTCTAGGTTTTCGCAAGGGATAAATTATATCTTATAAAATCTATGAGTGAATCTGCATGTAATTTGATAGATATACAAAAGTAGGGTGTGAGAAAAAACTGCCAGTGTTTGCCTAGTGATTATTAAATGGACTAATATTTTAACAGAGTGCAAACCCGATAAAATATATAGACATAGATCAATATTTATAGTGGGCAATCGTGGTGTGGTAACATTTAATGGACTTTCTCATTATCCTTCTCTGATCTTTCTTAAGTTTAGCTATATTAGTTTACCTGTAGTATAGATATGTTTAACCTATTCGAGTATAAGTTTAGGATGAATCAGACAATTTATTATGATAAGAGTAGTTTAGAAAGTATTATAGGGTTTGATAATATTAATTATTAAGTATAGTATAAAGCAAATATATATTTTAACTAAAATTATAGGATCATGTGGTGTATTTATTTAAGGAAGGAGGTTAGTTAAAATAAGATTTTCTCATTTATTATACCAAAACAAAGATGAATGACTTAAATAATAATTTACATAAAAAATATACTCTTCATAGAAATAATGTTTCATCATTCAATACAGATATAACTATTTGCTTATCACATGAATTATAAACTCTTCGTGGTAATTATTTCCAACATTAAAGATATAAGGATTTACACACAACATGGAATATATATACTCATCCCACAATAACTGATTATACTTTTCATCATTATATATTCTCTTCATATGACCATGCTACATGCATACAATCTTTCACATATTACAAATAAATAGAATGTTCACTATACAAGATTGATTGTATGAATATATTCTTTATAATTCTTCATAGTCTTTAAATGCAAGTCATTATCTCATCACACTTAGCTCGATTCTTGTTCACGTAAACAAGTGTTAACCCGGTAATGTGCGTTAACCGTACTGGGTAATATATATTTCTAATCTTCTATGGAACATAGGGTAACCTTGTTAAATTGTTGGCTATATGGCCTGAATCATACTACTCTTATTGAGTTAGCTGGTCTCATTACAATTGTCTCGTTTGTAAGGATATCATGATGGTCTTCTAGCGAAAGTGTTATTACAGCACTAACATTGACCCCTTTAATTTTTAACCTTTCACCCTCTCCTAGAACCACAAAGAATAGAGCTCTGAATGTAAACCTATACACTCGGTAATGATTTGGCCTCAAATCTTATCTTTGGGCCTACCGGGTATCTCTTCATTCTCTAGGGTAACCCGTATAAACTGTCCTGTCCATCACTTGAAGTGTCAAGGTAGTCTTTGTCTAAGTATATGAGTCATTGGTACGCGTCCTCAACAATCATCTTTTACAGGAGTGAATCTGTGTGCTGAAGTTAAAAGGTACTTGGTGAGGAGGCCGGGACCATGACCTGTTAATGGTGACCATACATTAAAACTTTGAGATTTCCAAAATGGCGGAACCCTCATGGATCAGCATATCAAAGTGAATCTCTTGAGGTTCCGTCTCTATGAGTATCTTGTTTTCCGATACTATCGTAAGGATCTTAAAGTTAGGGCTGGCTATTAGTTCACCAGCCTCAACCTTTACTTTCCATATAGTAACGGATTATATCGTGCGGAAGTCCCTTTTGTTGGATATAAGACGACCGAATGCAGCATTGCTTATCATTTTAATAAACATTTTTTTCAAATTGATAGGTAACCTCAATTCTCATCTCTATGTTTAGGGTTATATACGGAGCCATCCATGGTTACCGTTTTAAACGGAGCACTCAATGGATTCTAATCAGATTCAACCCATTCACCAAACATAATTTTAGTTGACGGTAGTGAACTCCATACCCTCTCTTATCAGCTAACGTCTTTAACCATTTATGATTATGGCAAATCGGTATTATCGTGTATATCTTGAGGATACTCGAGATATATTTTATTTTTATACCCAGTATCTGCATTGTTCTCTCTTACTATTACTCGTTCGTGTCTGTACGTCTGTATGCATGGATATCGACATTTTTCAGACATGTTCCAGTAGTATCACGTCTGTATAAATATATACATTCGAGTAAATCAAGAGAGATTTATGCTTGAACCCTCGCCACACCTCTTAAGCATGATTATAGACTTCCTGCGAGATATGACTACCTATAAGGGCATTGTAAATTTTATCTCGGCTATGTTATATTGTTTCGTTCAAACGAGTCGATAAATTTGTATGAGAAAAACCCCTTACGGCAAACCAGTTTAAACCATTCATCATGAATTCATCTTAAAAGGTCAAGCCTTTCTATAGGAAGCGCAAAATTTTTTTAAGACATATCCAGTTGGATGCAAGCTGCGCACTACAAGCTCAATCGATGAGGCTAGAGCCAGACGCTGATATTTGCGAATTCCCAGATCGTAGGAACGTATCGGCAGCAAAATTCAGATTAAGGTAAATCTCTCTCGGAAAATTATCTAGCGTCTGGTGATAGATCAAACTTTCCCCTGGAAAACTCCATAATCAGTTAAGGTTTAGCTTCCATTGGAAAATACAAATGCTAATTTTCCTCGGGAAATGGTACAGAGTGGGCTAAGTTCAAGATTGTCCGTGGAAAATGTACTAGTCAAATGGAGCACAAATTTTCCTTGTAAAATAATTAGTGTTAGCTAAGGTCAAGGAAAGGTTTTATTGTCAAGTTAAATGACTATATGTTTGAAGTTTCTTTTAAATTCCAAAGAATCGGATTGGTTCATATTTCCCTCTAAAAATGGTTAAGAATAGGTAGAATACGAATTTTCATCTAACAAGGGTTAACTCGGTTAAGGTTGAATTTCCTGGTCTAGAGACTTTAAGACCATATTTTCTCTTGAAAAGTGATAGAAGCTTTCATGTAAATTTAACCTTAACAAATATTTTTATTGAAGGAATGAATAAATTATATAAAGCAATAATTTTTTTTTCTTCCTTAGACTTATTTTCATATTAGAGTGGATTTAATTAAACAAAATCACTCTCAAAAGGATGCAACCGAAGAGGAGGTTGGCATCCATTTGTTTTATTATGCTCTACTCGACAGACAAGCCCTGTATCGCACGTTGTTAGGCTGGTGAGTGGAATCCACTCACTATTCGGAAATTGTGACGTCAGTTATCGCAGCGCAGACTTTTCAAAATTAGTGGCCCTGATGCGTACTACTACTGTGACAATATTATAGATGCAATCCGACCTTATTATAGCCCGTGACCTGGTGGTCTAGGGTAAGGTGTCAGACTTCTGTGCTGAGGGTCCGGGTTCAATCCTCGGTTCCGGCACAGATTTATCTGATTGCCAAACCCTTCCTTCAGCTCTGACAAGACGTGTATTAATCACAACTTGTGAATGTGAGGAATGCCAGGCCTCCACCGGGGTTCGGATTCCACGTTAAACTGTAGGTCCTCCATTTCGTGTCACAATCACCCTACCATTACACATTAGCGTAAGTGCGTATAACCCGAACGGGTAGTAAGACGCGGTGCTAATAATAATAATAATATTATAGCCTTAATGTCACAGTATTACAACTGTACTATGTACATATTTCGTGACCGTACTGGGACCATATTAAAGTCACAATGTGACCTATTAAAACAATACAGTGACCATATTATATCCATAAGGTAACCGTACTATGATCTTATTGTAATCATTTAGAGGAATATTGCCACTTAAGTTGCTGATATCAAAGTAGTTTTTCCAGGTAAGTAGCCAGTGTGTAAAACCATAACGTTAAATAAGGAGAAGCACATTATTAATCAGGCTGAAGATGAATAAAACTAAGAGTTTTCAATAAACGATACTAACAATGACCACAATCACGTTTATAACTTTGAATTAAAAGAAACTTGAGGGGGGGGGGGGGAATGCATTACCATAAAACAAACATTTTGAAACAACAGAAAACAATAGGCAGATATAGATATTAGGAAAGGTTACTAAACTAAATAGAAGTAACCAATCATCCGTGTATAGGTAAGGGGTTAGGGAAAAGGGGACTTCTTTCAAATAAAAAGTGTACGGTTTTTTTCTTTTTGTCCCTTCGCTCACACATACAAAAAAAAAGTTTGATATAATGGTGGCTGCCTACGATATGAGTTCTCTATTCCACCCAAGACCACGCTATCCCACACTGAAAATGCGTCATACCGGAATAATCCGGAGGGTAAAAAGGAAATCGGGTCGAAAAAGCAAACATAAAATAAAGAGAGGTGTTTTTTTTTAAATAAAAAATAGAGGGGGGTTGAGCACGAATGTTTTCATTCCCTAACATGAAATGAAGGCTGAAAATGAGAGGAAGAAGGAGTGGGTGGAAAAGGAGGGTGGAGGGGGGCCTTCCAGAAGGATAAGAACCACCTTGAGCCCACAAACCTCTCAAGACTGAACACACAAAGATTTCCTCTTCATAAGAAAGTAGCTCTTTCACTTTCACCGCGTCTTCATTCCCTCTCTGCATCCGCCACTTTCTCTTTCTGTTAATATCAAACTTCTTTCTAAAAAAAAAAAAAATGTAGAGGGGTCCATTTTGAAATTACTTTCGTATCGTATACTCGAGTATCCACTTCAAATGAACTTTCTCCGGCTATCCAGAACTGTTAGGCTTTAGGCTTCTGAGCAATAAATTGGAGAGGGGAATCTGTAATTCAGAGGAAATTATGAATATTCAATTCTTTCTTTTAGTGCAAGACAATTCAATAATATTTGCTAGAGTCTATAGATATTAAAGTTTTTATCTGTAATATTAATAAAAGTGATATTATTGGAGTACGATTATGTGTGAAATAAATCATATGGAATGTTAATGAATGAAATAATTGAAAAAAGATCAAAGAAGCCAAGGCGTCATTCTTAAGATAAAAATTTAATTAATCGATGGCTAAAATAAAAGAAGTCACGTTGAGATAAAGTGAAGGAGAAACTAACATGATTTAAGTTGTGTTTAAACTCAAAAATGGCTCAGGGTCAGTTTCATAGTCAAGCTTAGTACACCTCAAGTGCAGTTCTATGCTATATACAAGGTGACACCTACCTATACCAGAGCAGAATGAGCCAGTTTCAATGCGATAATGGTTTATCCCATTCTGTTCAAGGTAGGTGTCATCTTGTTTATGGTATAGCGCTGCACTTGGGGCGTACTAAGTCTGACAGTGAAACTGTCCCTTAGATGGAATTAAAGTTATAGAGTTTTTTAGAACCATCTTGCGACCAGTTTGGGTTATATGCTTATGTAATTACCCCTTTTATAAACTACCCTCAGTGCACCAAACCGAGATTCGAACCTTGATCTCCCTGTCATCGGTGGTTTATTTTACTCCGATAGTAGCGCCTTAGACCATGGAGCAACTTAAGCGGTCTATATAGTTATTTAAGTTGGGAGGACAAGTGATGGCTATTTAAAATGTACAAGACTTCGTGGGGATAACCAATGGGAGTTCATTCAGCTCTCTATACGTAATGTGATACCGTTCATATATTAGTGATATTGCTTAAAGGCTTCACTTTCATTTAAATAAAAACTATATATTTTCACGAAAAAAGTTTTAAAATGTATTGGAAAGATTGATGAAAAGTTTGATTAGACTAAATCATCAGTTTAAACTACAAACATTAATATGTGTGTATATAAAACAAATCTACAATATTACAACTTAAACAACTTTTGCTTAATATACACCAAGGTAGTATTCTATTATAAATTTAAGAATATATTATGTATTATAAATGCGAAGATTCTCAAATTTTTTCAATAAACTAAGCTTAGTTTAGTTTTCCTCATAAAAATATTATTTTCACAATAATAATTATTATATATAAATTTTAAGCCCATTTGTCAACATATTTTTAACAAACTCTAAATTTTCAAAATAAGTTATGTCATTAAACAATTATTCTTAGTATTTAAAAGTAAAAACATATTATTTATCTTTAAAAACTATTCCTGAATACCAATTTTGAAATGAAATTTCAAGGTTAATATCGAAAAACTTAAAATGAGCTTTAGCTTATCGTTTGTTATCCACCCTTAATTAAATTCATTAATTTTTAAAACTAAACATACAATATTATTGATCAAGTAAAATAATTCCCAGATATTTAGTTTGAACCAGAACTTTTGATTTATTTTCATAAAATATAAAAAATTACAAAATCACTCAGCAGGAAACTAAAAATAAATTTTATTTTTCAAAACAAATGTTAATTTATAGTAGAAAGAATAAAGATTCCTATTTCAAACAAATTCGCTAGTCATCTTTTAAAATATTAATTTGAAAAAAAAAAAGTGGTAAGCTGGAATACCCCCTAAAACATTCCCTCCCTCCCCAGAAAAAAAATTTCAACCATATTAATTTTGTCATCTCAAATACTCTCCAGATAAAATCCTTACTGATTATTTTTTCCCACGGTGTCTTGCTAGCCATTCGTGCTATAAGCATATTCAAAATATGCTAATGTGCTCGGTATATAGTTAGGGTTTTATTAAAAGGAAGTGGGAAAAACTTTGTAGAGAAAAAAACAATAACTACACCTGACCAAAGATTGAATCCCAATCTTCCCAAATCCCAATCTTCTCACCATAAACAGTACAGTATTTTGCAAGAGTGATCGACAATTCGACCACAAAAGCTGATATCTAATATTCTATTAAATTTGTATCTTAATAGAAAAGTGTTTTTTTACCATACTTTGAATGGAATTTTATTTAGGTCTGTGAGCTTAAAATAAAGGAAATGAAAATATGTGGCTGATATAAAAACAAAACCTATAAGAAAAAAAAATTCAAACACGAGGGAGGATATTGCTTGTTGCGAAGGCAAAAAAAAACCAATAGCTCAAAGAAGAATGATAATAAGAAAAAAAAACATTTCCTTCCCGTAGTTTCAGCACACGATCCATGAAGGGAAAGCACAAGACTTTGAAGGAAAGGTTTTCCCTGCAAGTAGCAAGTGATGCGTTCACACTATTTACATGGATCAAGCCCACGCTCAAAAAAACACACACACACACACACACACACCACACACACACACACACACACACCACACAAGATCCTCGTGTGGTTTTTTTTTTTTTAAGCCAAAATTCTCTTCGAAGATCTCAAAGTGAGGTAAGGTTCTTATCGTCTAAATATAACTTCAGTGTCGCGAACCGTAAATGACGGACGGATAAAGCTCACTATTGGTGTGTGTATGTGCGCATGCGCAGTTCTTCCCATTCGAGATATCTAAATATTTACACTAATGGGCTATATATACACCCACATTTGCGAAGAGGAAGATTTAAAACCATTAGGAAAACCAAAAATATCAAATTAGGATTGCGAATAAAATTTCCCCATACCGAACATATCGGACTAGACCGGAAAGCTAATCCCGTGTTTACTAGAGTAAGCCAAACTATCCCTATCCATCAATTCCACCTCATTAAACCTTATCTCCTTCTGGTCCATCCTAATGTTAGCTTCCCATCCGTTTCTAGCTCTTCCCCATTGTCTCTTTCCATCAGGTTTACCATTCAATACCCTAAACACGATCTTAGATTCTCCCATTCTCTCTGCATGTCCTGCCCACCGTAATCTGTGAGACTTGATTATCTTAAACGTCTTGCCACGAGTTATAAATTAAATTTAGCACCGCGTCTTACTACCCGTTCGGATTATACGCTTTATTTACGCTAATGGGTTAGGATTTGGGAAGGTTGAATATAGAGGAAGTGAACCCGGAATTACGTGGAGGGAGAGTGGAAAACCATTTAGAAAAAACCCCCCTCAGCTCACCCGACCGAGATTCGAACCTCGATCTCCCCATCCTTGGCAGACGAGCTCAACACGACTAGATGAGTTATAAAATATAATGGATTTGTATATTCTTCAAATAAGTTTAGATTGATAATAGTAAATTAGTGTGGGTCATTAACAAAGTAGGTCCACTTGCCCACATTTGACTATCACGAATATAATATTGCTGTAAATTAAAGTAGTTTTAAATCATACATAGGATATATTTTATGTTACTTTCTCTTATTTGATGAATTATGATAGTTTAATCTGTGCTAATGTTTTTTGACTCCGAAAAAATATTTAAATTAGTACACACATTTTCTAAACATATTTTTTAATTTAATAAAATATACATTATTGTAACTAAAACCTCGTATTTAAAGTTTTATTTAATAGATAAAAAAAATTTGAAATAAATCGAACTACCATAGTATACACCCTTGTAAATTATCTCTTACTTTCTCGTGAAGAAAACTATTTTAATAAAGAACATTTTGACTTCAGGATTATGATAATGCTTTGTTTTATGTGACCCCAAAATAAAAAAGTAGATCACATGTTTGTCTTTTCTCATTTTGTCTGTAGTCCATCTGAATGTCTGTAGTTGTGGCTACAGTTTACACTATTTTGTGGATTTCGTTTGTTGATTTTATCACCAAGCAAACTGTGATTTAAATTCTGTTTTTAGAATTAAGACTACTTTAGTTTATTGATTAGTGACTAGTGAAAATGAAGGATTATTTAAAAACTTGTTTAATAGAAACGCTTTTTATTTTGAAGAAAAATGTGTTTAAGGTTAGTTAATTGATGAATTAATTTTTAAAACTTAACCTAATTTTTTTCAAAAAATTGTTTTAGCTATTTTGTTATAAACTGATAAATAATAGCTATGAGTGTTTGTTATTATAAAAAAAAGTATTGGTATTTTACTCATATATGATGTACTCCACATATTATGTAAACATTAAAGATGACTATAACACTTTAGTTCAACTTTATATTTGATTTGTAAACACAATTATCAAAATGTTTGGTTTTTTCTAAATAAAACTCATTTGCAAGTAAAATAATTAAAAGCAAAATCATATTTTAAAGTATTTGAATATAATTTGCCTGTTGAACTTTTAATTTTAATAATAATAATTTAAAAAAAGAGTGAATGAGTGAAAATATGCTGGGAGATTTCTTTATTAATAGTATAAGTATGAGACTTTTCTTAAATTTTTCTTTTACCATCATCAGCGGCGTTTGTTTCCATTCTCTTACTTTGTGATGTGAAGTACCTAGAAACAACAGCCTCCCCCCCGTCCCCCCAGCTATCCCTATCCTCAGCCAGCTCCCGTCACTCCCTGCTAAACGCCGGCACGTCAGCTGAATGGATATTACCACCTCTTCAAAGTGCCATTCTCCGTGAAACGTTTTTGGCACCATCGTTGTCAAGCGATCGTCGTGCATGTTAGGGGACGCACGAATCGAAGGCTGCTCTATTCCTACTTTCTTCTCTCCCTCCCGTCAATTCCATCCTTCTCGCTACGCTCAAAAGCTTTGACTTTTCTCATTATCCCAATTCCTAGCACAGCACTTCATTTTCTTTTGTCGTGCTAGAAGACCCCTGAGAAAACATACTGGGAATGATAAGAAAGGTTTAAGGGGTATTTGTATGCCAGACCTATATGGGAAACTACACAAAAGCTAGCATTAATTAGGGTTCTACTATCTCCACGAATTTCCTATTTTTAAGTTCATCTTTATAGGTATTCTTATATGAACCCATTTTTTTTTATATTTAACTTGTGCAGGATAGCAAAAAAAAAAAAGGCCAAATAGCTATTTAAATAAATTCTTTTAAACTTAATAATGTAATCCATTCAACAAAATTGTTTGTGATATTTTAAATATATTGATTCATTTCTTTTCACTATCACAACATTTGTGTTTTTTTTAAATTCCGAATTCAATTTTATTGAACTCATGGTATAATATTTAAAATTTATCTAACGATACTTTGAAGCACCTATTTAATGCCCTCAATTCTAAGATAGTAAATCGCATACTTCAATAATTCATAGTCTGACACCTTAGCTCAGTCGGTAGCGTGTCTGTTCCGGGTTTGATTCCTTGTACGGCTGAAAAATGTATCATTGGCAAAATGTGGGTTTCTTTTTCGCAGTGATGAATTAACGACCGATGTTTGGATGTTGTGTTTGTTCTAGATTTAAGTTGGTTATACGTCATGTGCTGATAAAATCATATAGTTCAGAAAGTGAACGTTAAATACCTAAAATAAATTAAAGAAATAATTTCATATAGCTTAAAAAAAGTTTTACTATGAATACAAATAGCTTATTGAATTTGTCAACAAACACATACGATATTTAGTTAATGTAATATTGTATCCATATTAACATCAATTAAAATGTTTATCAGATTTAAAAATCTACCTTGGTTTCCAATATAAATTTTATGGATGCTATTTTATCCAGAAATATTTTACTATAAATAAAATTGAATGTACACAACATAGTAATGAGAACATAGTTACACACTTTTGAAACATTTTGGGAGAAACCTATTGACACATTAAAGTGTGAGCTATAAATATAATTAAAGTAGTCTATTAAACATGGATATAAAACAAAAAACATAATTTATTTAAAGTTTCTCTAAAAAAAAAAAAACAGTACAAATTTAAATGTATCGACCTTTCGGATGAGCTAAGACTTTGGGATACTAGAACTTTGCGTTTCGAAGAGAAAAGTGTAATTATTTGTATGCTAATATTACGGATGTAATAAAGACTAATTCGTTTCGTAGTAGAAAAGTTAATACATAATAAGATTTTACATTCCTTTTGATTATAGTGTGTTTTAAAGTGGTAAGTTTAGCTGTTTTATGTGAACAAACTAGAGTGTATTGTATTACAATGGAAAGCATGAACTACATCGAGATTCACAAATGATCAGTATCAAATGAAATTAAACTTATTTTAGTTGTGCAGATTGAATCTCTTTTCTTTAAGCTATATGTTTTGATAGCTTCTTGAAACTTCTACTGATCCACACTATGACTATAAAGTATTGTGGAATAATGAAAGCCAAGCTTGCCAACTCACCGAAATACTAGAGCAAACGTAGTTCCTTCAGTAATGGGAGAAAGGGATTTTAATTTTTATAAATTCAATCAAGTGTTTATGTACTAATTTATATACGTAGTGCCTAATGTTACTAACTAAACTACAAAATATATAAACGTTGAACAATTTACTCAATAACTTTTTTTATTTTTAGTCGTAAATATCGTAATTTAATTTCATTGGTATGCAGTTTAGAAACTCATTGTGAATTCTTTTGTTGAGAATAAAACAAAGAGAGAAGAGAAATACGGTAACTGAGCTTTGTAAGGAGGACAGCAACTACGAAATCGTTGTCACGCGCGAAAAGAGTAAAGTAACCTTGGGAAAATTGCGTTACTTCCCCTTAATACCCATTAGGCACATTCCAGTTTATTTTAGTCATCCAATTTCAAGATTTCTTCCAAGTTGATTTATAACTTTATACATAATACAAACTATCAATGATGAGTGTCTAGCGGGGCGCACTCGAGTTGCAGAATAGAGTATAACTATCAGCCTGTGCAGTGGAGTTTAGGAACAACCTGTAATACCATTAAACTCCCAACCCTTAACCTAAGCTAACATAACCTAAGCTAACATAACCTAAGCCAACATAACCTAAGCCAACAGCACCTCCATTTACCATTTTGAACAATGTTATTATAAATTTAATTTTTACCCGGAATTTGTGTAAGGGTACTAGCAACCTCATAAGTTGTTCCACAATTCGTGTTTACTGGTCTAGCTATGTAAGCCTCTATCAAAAAGTGAATTAATTGGTTCAATTTTTCAAATGCATTTTTTGTTAATGTGAAAACGATAGCTACTCTGAGAGAGGGGCTAAAAAGTTAAAATAAGTAGGAATATTTCCAGCATGTATGTAGAGGAAAGACGGGAAAATATTTATAGCAAGATAACTCATTACTTCCAGCCAGACTTCTAACCCCAACCTACCCATCATCAGAAAGTCATACAAAGTTATTTACAATTTTAAATTTATGTCGTGAGCATAAAATTATTAAGTACCGCTTCATAATATGGGACCCAATGCAGCCGTGGAGAGAAGCCACAAAACTCAAGGAAAAACAACCCTATACGTGTCCCATTTTACCTCTTTTCCGAGCTATAGTCATGTTTGTACTCCAGTAGTGTGGAAATGCTTAACATAATAGTAGGTGCTCTAAATGACCATCTTCAGCCTGAGTGCAAAACTTCAAGTTAAAAAAAAAATACAGTACGTGTGTAATAACCAGGAATAGCCCAAAGGACATACATAGTCAACAGGTTGTGAGATTTCGAGTATAATATACAAACCACAGAGTGTAATAATAACACGATTGAAACTTTGAATCAAGATCAAATGGGGCACGTGTCTATATGAACATTTTTCATTGTTTTGTGCCTTCTGTCCACCGCTGAAGTGGGTCCCATATGTAACGGTACGTTCTGTTTATATATTTATATGATAATGACTTGAATTTAAACTTTAAGTGTCTTTTTTTTCTATCTTGCTGATGACGGGAAAGTCAGGGTTGGAAGTCTGACTGGATGTATTGAATGCTTTCTCAGCAAACCATTGGACGTGACATGTGTGTTAATCACATGATCGTCTGGCATGATCAACAGCTCCACCCCTACCATCTGCAGGGAGCTTAAGCAATGAGAACAGCAGATTTTTCGCGGCGAGTTAACGTTTTTCACTGGTTTTTGCAACGTCGCATGTTGTAAGTTAAATTTCCACGACTTGTTCAGTTTACCGATGAAGCTTCTTTGTCTAGGGAAAGGCATCTTCAACTCCTGAAAGAGCTATTTTTAGGAAGAAGAAAACCCTCACGCCACTCGATCCATTAGATTCCAACAGGAGTTCAGCATCTTCTTCCACCCCGCCTCTCCATCCCCGTTTGATATTCCTGCAAGAAGTATTGCAAGATTTTTTGAGAGACGTACAATTATGAACTCTTAAACAGATGTGGTTGCAAGAAGACGGTTCCCCCATCACACTTTTCACTCTTCGTCCGAGACTGCATTAGCTAGGTATTAGGAGACAAATGGATTGGTCGAGTAGGACTAGTGGATGGGCACCCACGCTCTCTAGTATTAACTGAACTAGAGATTGCGCTGTGGAGCCACATGAAAAGGCTGGTCTTCTTAGCCTCTGTTGAAACTAAGGAAGACCCGATAGTACGCGTTCTCGCCACAGGGCAATAGATTCAAATGAAGCCCGACATTATTTAAAGAGTGTACTAGAATATGCTTCGTAATAATAAATAATAATAATAATAATAATAATAATAATAATAATAATAATAATAATATAATAATATATTTAGCACCGCGTCTTACTACCCGTTCGGGTTATACGCTTAAGTACTAGTTACACTAATGGATTAGGAAATGGGAGGGTTGAATTTAGAGGAAGTGAACCCGCATTTGCGTGGAGGGAGAGTGGAAAACCATTTAGGAAAAACCACCCCCAGTTCACCCGACCGAGATTCGAACCTCGATCTCCCCGTCCTCGGCGGTCGAGCTCAACACGACTAGCGCGTTAGCCAACTACGCCACCGAGGCGGGTTAATATGCTTCGTAGGTTTAGTGCTTGCATCGGAGTTTGTGGACGTAATTTTAAGCAATTATTGTCACCATCTGATGTGGCATTGCTAAAATTTTTGTATGTTATGAAAGCAAATACATTATGAGAATCATTCCTATTCCTGAACATACTAACAGTTTGTCTGCAACGCGCAAAAGGTACTTTTCCAGACAAGAGTCCCATATTAAAAGTTGATCAACTTTGGACCCCTTACATGTCCTAGAAGTTTTAATCTGTATTCATTCACACCCAGAATTTTTTTTTATATGTGAAAAGTCTTTAATGAAATGTACTGTTTAGAATGTACCGATTGTATCGACAACACCGAGTAGAAAATAATTTGCTTCCAGGCTGACAAAGAGGGTAAGATAGTTTCAAATATTGACATACCTGGCTGGTGTTGCTGGAATGGTTTGAGACATTGACACTTTCAATCTATTCCAAATTAGCCTCCTACCCCCACTAATGTTCCTTGCTAAGATGTTACACACAAAAAATCTTTTATTATTCTCATTACCGATTGACCTTAAACTCTCCGCCTTGATCTGGCATATTTTGTTCTGCTAGTCGGTTTTTACCCACAATCCGTACGGTAAAAACAAGAAATATAATTAAATATATATTTTTTGGGTGACCTGGTGGTCTAGGGGTAAGGTAGTCGGACTTCTTTGCTGAGGGTTTGGGGTTCAATCCTCGGTCCCGGCACAGATTTATCTGATTGCCAAACCCTACCTTCACCTCTGACAAGACGTGTATTAATCACAACTTGTGAATGTGAGGAATGCCAGGCCTCCACCGTGGTTTGGATTCCACGTTAAACTGTAGGTCCTCCATTTCATCTCACAATCACCCTACCATTGCACATTAGCGTAAGTGCGTATAACCCGAACGGGTAGTAAGACGCGGTACTAATAATAACAATAATAATAATAATAAATATATATTTGAAATATATTTCCAATTATCAATTCTAACGCATTAATAACAATAAAATTTACTGTCACTGATTGGTTTAGTAACAAAATTAACTATAAATCAAGACAATGTTCTATTACAAAATGAGGAAAAATAAAATTTTTCGGGTGTGGAAATATAATTAGTTAAGCTTTAATTTTACCAATCTTCTGACAATATATTAAAAACTGCTTTTCCTTAACATATTATGATAAAATATTTCATTGTGTACACTTCATAAGCATGTCTTGTCAAACAAAGATTGCATCCATATATATTATTAATTTACCTTAAAAGTGGTACATGAAAAGCATGAAGTTTGAAATGTAATATTAATAAGTTTATAATTAACTATCTATAGCTTATAGTTATAAATTTGGAAGAATTGTAAAGTTAAATGTTTATTGTCCAAACCTATATTCAAATTCCAACCTCCAAGTCACCAATAAAGAAGACCAGAAATATTGGTGTTAATCCACGCATCCACTGACGTCTATTCTCCATAGATTTTTTTATTTTAAGACACACATGTCCCACGTAAGTTGTAAATATATTTTTCATTTAGTCAAGGAAATATTTTTAAAAAGTGAAACATTCCCCAAGTATATTCGTTTTCTGGAAGTTAATTTTCCTTTATATATTTTTATTTGTTTTATGTCTCTTAGTCTTTGCTGTGAATGTATTATCTTCTGGTGAATTATTTGATCCAAGGAAATTTGAAGTAAAAAATATTTATGAGTCCACTATGTACACCCAACAATTATTTAACTGCTAAATATTTCATAGCAGCAGATCTTTGGCGCTTCCTTCACCATGAATAACCAAATCCAATCTCAAAGATAATAGAAAACCTATTAAACATATCATTAATATACTAAATTAATTAACGTGCATATAAAAGTTAGCCAAGAGGAAAATAGAGACCTTTATTAATAAAATGAAGTTTTTTTTTATATGTCTGCTATGAGCGTTGCGTGATATCTACCGCAAGCAAAGCTCTGAAATTTTAAAATTATTAAACCCTTTAAACCAACATGTGTGTTTAGGAGTGGGAATTTAAATATTTGGATTTATTTTTATTAATTAAAAACTGGCTTGTAAGAAATGAAATGAAGGGATTTGCTAGCTGTCTGTTTGAAGTAGAAGAAGTGTTGCAAGGGTACAACGGGTACTTCTACTAATTAATAATGGTTGTGTATTTATCCTACATTGTTTAGTTTATTAAAACATTTAGTGTAAGATCAGATCAGATCAGATTAATTTAATTTTGGTCAAATAGTTTAAAAAAAGTGATACTAGTATTAAATCACGACGATTTGAAGGTGTTAATTCTGAAGTAATACAAACACAATTTATTTCCTCTAAAATATTTCATTGTAGTCTTTATCTGACTCTTTATTAATCTTTTTGGCGAGAATGTGGCATGAGGTGTCAAATTTTGTCTGTCCTATTTTCCATTGAAGGGAAGGACAAGGTCGGAACTGAGTCCTGGTGTATGTAGGATTTATTTCCTTTCCTCAAATGTGGCTATATTAGTTTAAATACGTGGAAAACATTGATGAGTAGTAAGAAGAGCTGTACAAAAATGAGTGCTATCTAAGGAGAGAATTAGTTACCCAGCAATGCAGGTGAAATAACCCAAACAAATAATGTTTTATATGTGTAGTAAATTATACAAGGGAAAAATATTATAAATAAATTAAGGACATTTCTACTAGCAATAAAAAGCTTCTTCAATGCCGGCTCCCACGATTGGCATAGGCCAAAGATCAATATGTTATAGTAAACAGCTAAAAACTGCCAAAAAAATATCGAAGTATTTTAGTAAATACTTATAAAGATAGAAATTTATTTATTGCTTTAAGATCTCTAAAAAAGTAAAATATTCCTTGTAAATTCTTTTGCATCACATTTTGTATTTTACTAACTTCTTCCAATAAACTTTATATAATAAATGTTTTCTTCATACGCTCGTATTTATTTCCTATACCTAACCACTTTTAGATCAAAAATTCCTTTCTCTTTACGCCCAGTCACATTCACGGGTCGGCTAGCACTGAACATCTGGCTATATTGTTTGAAAAAAAGTTTGAAAAAACAAATCATCACGGGTAGTTATCACCCCGAGAACGAAAGTCAGGAGACTTTACTTAACTTTTTCTTTGTAAAAGTGTATCACTTTAAATGTTTGGGAATATGCATTTGTGACTGTTCTTCATTCAAAAAAACTCTTGTAAGTTTAAAATTAAATACTATCCTAGTATATGGAATCGCCTAGCATAGTATTAAAATATTCCAGAATGGCTTTAGCCAAAAACTGTTTGGATGGCAAAGTTTACTGGGAACATTCAAGACGAAGTTTTTAATTTTATCAAACTAGTTTACACATTTTAGCGAACGTGAGAAAGTCAAATCACATATTTGATAAATTACTACATTACCCATTTTGGTGGACGTATAGTCTAAGGCGTCACTTCTACATGTAACTAGACTGGCGATGATGGGGAAATCTTCGAATCCCGGTCGGGTCTAATGAGGGAGAAGGGTGGTTTTCCCTAAATCGTTTTCCACGTTCTCTCCGCAAGAATGCGGGTATAGGTCTACTCATTAAAATTTCAACCTTTCTTATTCCTAACACATTAGCGTAGTTATTCCATAATCATAAAACCCAAGCAAGTCGTAAGACGTACTGCTAAACACTACAAAAGCAACTACAACGTTAAAATAGTCCAGAGTAGTGACCAACCATGACGTCACGAGGGTCTTGCGACAAACCACGACGTCACGAGGGTCTTGCGACAAACCACGACGTCGCGAGGGTCTTGCAACAAACCACGACGTCGCGAGGGTCTTGCAACAAACCACGACTTCGCGAGGGTCTTGCGACAAACCACGACATCACAAGGGTCACGTGACAAACCACGACGTCCAAGGTTTTTTTTTAACCATGAATGTAAACTAGATTTAATTCCGAGTAGACTTGTACTAAAAAGTAAAAGAACTAAACTGGTACCACCACACTGATGTTTTAAAGTAAATTTTATTTTTTAAGCTGCTTTAATTTTGATTAGTTTGGATAGTAAATAAATGGTGTGTGTAAAGTATATAGTACATTTGTTTAAATCCCTTTAAAATCAAGAAAACTTAACTTAAAATTGAGAATGTAGTTCTACGAGATAAACCAGTTCCATATCATTAAAGGCTTCGAGAGAGCTTGACAATCATTTCTTTCTAATCTTTAATCCATGTTGCGACTCTATAAAATGCCCCATGCGTTTGGGGGAGTGTTTTGGACTGTCTAGCTTTACGGGTATTTTATCGTAGCAGTAAAAATGAAACCTAAGAAAGAGAGAGAGAAAGAGTTTAAGCCTGGAAACAATCTTAGCCCATCACATAGGGTAGTATGTTGGTCTTCGCTACAAGCAAATGTTGGCGATGGTCCAGAACTAACAAAGCTCTTGTCAGGTCACTCGGTCACAAACATCTTCAACATATAGAAATAATGTTGCTTATAACTATAGAAGGCCTAACTAAGGAAGATGAGAAAGAATAAATAACAGTAGATTCACAGGCATTATCTCAACCCCTCTTTTTTAATCAAGTTGGAATAACATTTGACGTTTCTACTCAGAGGACTCCCATCACACCATCCATTTGACCGATTTATATTGACATATAGTAAAATAATTTTCGATAAAGTAGCCACTATTAGATAATTTGCTGAAATATGAAGGTACTTTGTTTAGTGATATGCCCATTAGTATCCTTTCGGAATTTCATTCATTTTAGGTTAAGAAATGTGGAAAAAAAAAAAGCTTTAAGATATTAAATTGGCATTCTTCTAGAAAGAGCGATTTGGGGGGCGGAGGCTTTTTTTATTTCCAATATAAAAGGCTGGTAGGATGGTAAGAAAATAATGAGAATTTAAATAAATGTATTTTAAATCGATACATAAAACAATACTCTAAATTATTAAATAATAATAATAAGAGTAATAAAAAATTAATTTTGAATTTAATGCTTTACGCTATGAAAAGTTAATTTTTTCGAGAAAAAAGTACATTGAAAAATTATTATGGCTATTACAATGTTTTGTCTAAAGTAAATCGTATTATATGATCTTTCCCCTCAGGGAGAGATATAATTATTGATTTCTTTAGAGTTGAGCTAATTATAATTTTCTTATATTACGTTACCTATCACAACTGAAATTATTGTGGTACGATAAGTCTACTAGTGTATTAGAAACAGAACCCGTTCTAAATAAATATAGAATAAAGGTGAAGCTATTTTCATTATTCAATATTGGAAATAATTATTTATTTTATTAGAAATTATCCAAGTTTTGTATGTATGCATTTATACAATTATGAATTTATGTATTTTAAAATAATCTCACTTGAAAAGCATATACTGTAGCTACCATGATTTCCTTCTAGAACAAAACAATAAAGCAACCATTTTCAATCATATTTTATCAAATATATTTAACCAATTTTAAAGCATCAATTTTTTTTTCCCCTCCCACCAACCTCTGATGCGCTCCCCTTGAGAAAGGTAAACTTTCCACTCGAAAATAAATAAAAATGTAACGTTGAGAACAATTTAAGTAGGCACTCAATGCTAATGGTTGTGGCACAACCAAACGTGACGTCACAGCCACTCCAAACGACACGTGGCCATAAGGGGACATACTTGTGTAACCTTTGTGAAAATAAACTTTTAGGTTCCACACTCTTGGTAAAAAAAAAAGATGAGTCACTGGTTTTAGTATTCATTCTATAGTAAGTTCTCACTGCTCTCTCTTGTACGTATATTATGCTATCTCAAGTAACCGTTCTTCGAACGAATAAAATAGTTAAATTAAAATCAGATTTCTGGAAATTATTTTATATGGTACGTTTTAATAAACGTTTCTTGTTTAAACCTGTGCGTCATAAAGGTGATTTAAAGCTGATGAACTTGATGATTAAAATTAAAGATTGTTTTTTAACATATAATATCAAACTATTTGTGGGTCTCCGTGGCTGGTGTCGCTTGGTACAGATAATTCGTGGATTTAAACTACACAGCTATTATCATCAAATTACTTGGTTGACTTAGATATACACCATAAAAAATACAATTTTCCTTTTACTTCTGTGTGTATGTAGTTCTTAGATATATCTGATTATTTTACAAGGATTTTAACCTTTCTAAACTCTATTTATGTCGAGAAAAATTATTCTGGCATCTCCTTTGATTATTTATGAAATTAGAAAAGTTTAGATATAGTGTTTCTGTGTAGTATTTATTGTTTTTCAGTATTAAAATTTGTTCCATTACAACTCAGGAAACATAAAATCACTGCGTCTTCCTTCCTGTTCAGGCCTTATGCATATAATATGATAATTACTCTTATGGGGTAGGAATGAAAAAGGAAGCATTTTTGAGGTGATCTACCTGCGTGGAAGGAGGGTGGGAAACCATTTAGGGAAAATACTCTAGGCACACTCAACTGGTATTCGATCACCGATTTACTCGTCTTCAGAAGGCAAGTTTAACACGAGTGTAACGCCTTTTACCGTTTATTCTCTGAATCGGGCTGAATTTATTTGTTACATTATTTTAAAAGAGGCCATTTTAAATTTTATATTGGTTACTAAAGAGGTCTAAATAATTTGTGGGAAAACGGTATAGTTTGATTTTGGTGTGAAAAATCTATATGTATAAAATACAAACACATTTATTTGCGGTCAACATTTATAACATTTTACTCTACTGTAAGAGCATAATTATTTTAAGGTTTATTCTGGCAAGAGGTTATTAACCCACGCTTGTACATTTCCTTGGAAGTCAAGAGTGTTGGGTTGCCATCCTGCTGAGAATAGCTTATATCTCATATAGATTGCGTCCTGTTGACGAGCGAGCACGGTGCGACCGATGGACCTTCCTGGCTTTTTGAACACATCAAGATCAAGTTTAAGTAATAGTAATGACAGCTTGTTTAGTGATTGGTTGATTAAAAAGTAGGGGCGGAGCTTCACCCCAGTTGAAGAGAAGCCATGCTTGGTGCATGAGAGTCGTCAACTATCAACCACCGACTTAAACACGGAAGTAAAAAATGTGATATGATGGTTCCCCTAACGGAGGGTTGATCGCGGGTCCATAGTAAGTTTTGCGAGTCTCGTTATGTTGCATGCTCCCTAGTCAAGGTAGATCTACCCGTATATCTATGGAGTAGTTTAGGTATCTGAACCTATTAATAAATATACATTATTGGACTAACACTCGAGTCTCACTTCCCACGAACCACCCATTCCAACCCCTACCGCTCGGGGTCCATCCCAACCATTTAAGTCCCTGCGGTGCCACGGTAGTGTTGTAGTTAGGGTTGGCTACCTGGTACCCCCCTACCCCCCAAAAATGGGGGACGTTATAATACTTATATATTTATAATTACCTATAACATAAAAATATCAAGTCAGAGAAAATATCATACGACTTAACGTATGAATATGTGGCTGGCGTTTTGGTAACTTTTGCAATTTTCATAAAAGTTCCATGTCATCTGAATCGAATTGTAGCCAAGTCTCACACCTGTGAGATAAGATAAAGAAGGTTTGAAGAGCACACTTTTCATTGTTTACAGTAATTACTTGAAATTAAATACAAACTTAGGCGAGAACAGTAGAATCTTGTTTATATTGCAGAACTTTCAAGAAAATATCCTTGTTGGAGGGATGAATATCATTCTTCCTTAAGAAAGAGGGTAAATGGGAATTAATCTTTTGGTTATAAATTTAATGGCGCAGCTCCTTGGAGAGGGGACATTAATTGCGAGCTTTAAGACGACAAATAGAGCCACGGTGTCAGGGTGGGGGGCCATTAAATAACGTTTTGCATTATAAATATAACGTTTCATACCCAAGAGAGAAATAAATGGTTAAAACAAAATAAGATAAATAAAATTGGTTTCAAATATTAACATGGATTGAAAATGTTTTTGCTTTTAATTTTGCTATTCAAAAACCTGTGGATAGGTTTTTTTCGACTTTAATCTTTCTTCTATAGGTATGTTAATGACAAATAAAGAACAAAGATTACTTTACTCGTACAAAGATTATTTTAAATTATTTATATTTTTAAATCATTGTATATTTCTTCCCAAGACTTGTTTGAGCTGAAATAAGATTCAAACATAGTTATAAATTGTATTTGGTAACACACAAATTGTCATTATTTTCGCTTTATCTTATGTATATTAATAAAATAAATAATTTGTTTGTCTTAACCATTGCGCGTTATTTACCGCACGCAGAGATCTGACATTTTAAAATTAGTAGACCCTGTGCACAAACATGTGCACCTTGAGGCTGGGATTTTAAATTTTTGATTAGATTTTTTTTTTAATTTACTAAACTCGGTCAGGCCAACTAAAATAAAGATAGTTCTCCTATATGTTTGAAGAAATGAAAATTGTTACCCCAGGTAATTCTGCAAATTTAAAATACCTCTACTGCCTAAAACTATATTTTAATTAATTTAACCATTTAAAAGTTATGTTATCTAATCCCAATTAATAACTAATTTGGTGAAGCTGTTAAAACAATTCTCCAAAAATGTATTTCTTGTGTAAATTTATTGGTAAGTATTAATCGTCTATTAAATTATAGTACTAAGACTCTTCCTTATCTGCTTTTTATTTAACTAAAGTGTAATCTTAATTGGAAATAACTGTTTTGGAATTTTTAGAAATGACTTAACTATCTTCAGATAAAACGGTTACTTTTCATGTACAAAATAAAAAAAAATTAAAATAATATTTTTACTATGATAAATTATCTACACGACCACAAGTTTTTATTTATAAAAAGTTCCTACCTAACAAGATCCTTGAATCGTTTATTATATACAGAAGAAATTTGTTAAAAATATTACCTCAAAAAGTTATGTGAAAGAACACTTCATTAACATTCAATGTGGGAAAATATGGTTAAACGAAGTAGAATTTTATTCCATAATCTGAGGAATTTAAGAAAATTCTCCAAAGATGTTGGGCTAATTTTTTTTTTTCAATAAATATTTATAAAGTATAAAAATATAATTGTTTGAAATAAGTGTAATTATTACTCTAGCAAACTTTGTCGAGTAAACTAAGTCCAACAAACTTAACTTACAGAACTTGCTCCAATGTTCTTGGTCTAAAAATATTAGTCCTAACTTCGCGAACAAACGTCCAGATGTAGCTAAATTAGTCTAATGATTTGAATTTAGTAAGTGCAATTTGACCAAATTAAGAACATTGAGTTTAATTAAGTGAAATTATTATTTCAAGTTTAGTCCAACGATCTTTGTTCAGTGAGCTTAGCCAAAAGATTTCCGTGCGTTTATTTTAGTCAAATAAATTTACTCTAGCAAGCTTAGAAAAACGAGCTCATTCCGGCTTGCTCGCAATTGTACTAGCTTTCTCACCACTTTTAGTTACTTGATATCAGCCTTCTGGGTCATTTCAACTAATTAGATAGAAAATGAGGAATTTTGGAGAGAAATTCTTATTATGTAAGCGTAATCCATGTGCAGACATACATCAAAGAGAAACTTATCAAATACAAATGGTTAGCAGAAACAAATCTCCAGGTAGACTAGTCTTGATTAAATACAAGCCTCTGGCGTATCTATTGTGTGTGTACCCTGTGACCAACGAGATAAAAATGTCCGCAGATGTTGACGGATGGGCTTTGGTCCATTCTGATTTTATAATCTTCCACCATGACATTCCCTTAGAAAGCGTCATAAAGGTATTAGAGTGAAATGGAGGTTGAACAAAGAGCTAGTGTGGGATTAAACGGCCATCGTTGTCCGCCTTCATCTTAGAGGGAACGACTACGGACAACGTCGAGTCAGCTTTAGGGAAGGCGTCCGTTGTCAACGAGACAGGAAGAGGCCACTCTTAATAGGGGCAGTGCAAGAACACTCGTGCGGTGTGCCAACTTTCCTACAATTAAGGCGACCGCATGGTTGTGTAGGAGAAGGGTTTTCGAGGTTCGGAAAGAGGGATGGAGGTGGGGCATGGACGGGTAGGAAGCAGGACGTGCTAACAAGAGACGCCTTGCAATTAGTGTCGCTTCACAGTTTTTGTGTTCCGTTGCGCCGCGGTGCCGCGCGCCCCTTCAACCTCTCCTTCCCACCCGCTTCCTCTCCTTCTCCCACACCCTTTTGCGGTGTCCTAGGCTTGGTCGCGCGTCATGCAGGGATGACACGTCAGACTGAGCCCTTTCTAGTCTCTACACGTGAAAGTAACTGGCATGACCGAGTAACCTCTTATGCGGTGTTATTTTTTTCCCGGTCGCATATTAATAACTGTTAGGGTTGTATGCATGCGTTAAGCTAGTTAAACAGGGGAGGGGGGGATATAAACTTATAGGAAAATATCTCACGTTTACGTAGAGTGAGTGGGTGCTTTTTCCTGAATGGTTTCCCAAAGTTTTACAACCCATGCTGCACATGGTGGAGATCGATCCATTCAAAACCATTTATGGTATAACTTAATGTATCCAACATACTTTGGTTTTAGTATTTATTTGGCATGAATAAAAAATATAATTAATATGTATTTGAAAATATATAAAAACTAGAATTTATCTGTCAAACGTCAAATGGATAGTTGAGGAATTAATCTAAATGTATGGAGTGGATAGTGTTTTATCTCAAAGAAAGTGTAACAGCATTGATATGAAGTGTAGAAAAACCCCACCACAAAAAAAAAAAAAAGTACGGTAAAAACTATCCTGCTATGCTCAACCGGCCCTTAACTTTAAAATAAACGCGTCTAATGCGAATACCTTAGATCACTTGACCCATTCGGAAAATTATATTCATTAGGGCAATATTTGTGAGATCAGATATGAAGCAATGAAAGATAGGAAGTGGCAAATCAGAATACGCGCATACGACGTCAAATTACATGTTAATGATAGGTGATGGTGATATTACAATCCCTTGGTTTAAATTGTTTGTTAAAAAACATTTCCTGGCAGTTTTGTTTGCTCTGAACTTTGACCACACCAAATAGGTGTAGGGTTAGTAATAATTGTTTTTATATGATCTTATGAAAACACGTCTAGTTTTAAAAAGAGAAAAGGTGGTATTATTTTACTTTATCCGTCACCACCACTTTCCTAACTAATTAGACAACAAACCAAACCTAATTATTGTAAAACTGTATACTACCAATAAAGTCCATACTGAAGTAAGGCATATATACTTCAGTTTTAGCTTATGTGGTGCTGACTGACAGCTCACAGCTGACTTCTGACGGCTTTGAAAAGCTACCAGACCAAATTATGTATCCCTACGCCGAACCATATGATCTGCAAAAAACATGTCTTTAGCAGTTGTCACTTCTGACATTCAAAATTTAGGTATATACCTAAATGTTGACTGTCAGAAGTCAGCTGTGAACTGTCAGTCAGCACCACATAAGCTAAAACTGAGGTATAATAATAATAATAATAATAATAATAATAATAATAATAATAATAATAATAATAATAATAATAATAATATTTAATGAAGTTAGTGTGTGTACAAAATCTTGAAAATATTCTCTTGGCTTAAAATATATTATGAAAAATAATTTCCTTCAAGTTAATTTCAAAATCCATTTTGAAATAAGTATTTAACTTTGGTTGTTTGTTTATTTTTAATTAAAATTATAACAAAATAATTGTGAGAATATTAATATAAATCCGAAACAAAATTTCTCACTTCAAGCGAGATATTTGCCGAGAATAGCACCAACATGGCGGTCTAGAAAACATCCGTTATCAAGGAACACCCAAAGGTTACTCGGCTGTACCCATGACTCTTGAGGTTTACACCTACTGGTAAAATTGTCGTCCCATTAATTTCAAATGGTAACTCTTAACATTTGTGTTTAATGCTTGACGTCACGTGAAAGTCATTATTAAACACGTCCCTGTGTGGCTAGCTGATATTTTAACTCTTTATTGCTAGGTAAACTTTCTGACAGGAGTTATTTGACCATGATTGTTAATTAGGGATTCCCTCAGTCCTTTGACACTTGCGTAAGGCTTTTGTTCCCAAACAGAAAGTAGCAGGTGTTTTAATGTTGGTCTACGACCATTAAATACACAATTTAAAGACTTTGTGATGTTATTTTCGCCAAGAGTATTTATAATATTTACTTAAAAGACGGTTGACTTACTGAAATACTGAAATCCGTCGATAATTGTACGGTTTAATTTTATTTTTGTTTAGTTTCTTTCAGCTTACACAAATCCGGTAGTTTCAGATATAAATTATTTAGTTACCAGTTATGTCAAATACTCACTTAGAGGAAAAATTCAAATTTAAACTAAGTTTTGCTAAGGCTTCTTTATTATACGCCATTCACGACCTAAGTTTACTTGGATGACAGCTCAAAAAGTAACTAGAAAATAGTCCCTAAAATATCACTACGCCAACAGCTGATATCTGCCACTGTCACTTGGGACAGCTGTTATGAAAACATATGGTTATGTAGAGTAATGTGATAGTTAACCACAGTAATTTAGGCCAATATTATGCCTCAAAGAATTTTGAAATTGAAATTTTTGAATGACTTGGTGATCTGTAACTTCTCTTCTTTTTTTCTCCTGGAAACTCATTATCAAAAAAACACACACAAATCTATCCACAAATAAAAAGAACCCCTTATAAAATTTCGTGAGATTAAAGTTAGATTAAACTTATATTTAAGTTTGATAAAAGATAAAAGTTTAAAGTTAGATTAAAGTTAGATTAAAGTTAGATTAAAGTTAGATTAAAGTTAGATTAAAGTTAGATTAAAGTTAGATTAAAGTTAGATTAAAGTTAGATTAAAGTTAGATTAAAGTTAGATTAAAGTTAGATTAAAGTTAGATTAAAGTTAGATTAAAGTTAGATTAAAGTTAGATTAATGTTAGATTAATGTTAGATTAATGTTAGATTAATGTTAGATTAATGTTAGGTTAATGTTAGGTTAATGTTAGATTAATGTTAGATTAAAGTTATTTTAAAGTAAGTTTAAAGTTATATTAAAGTAAGATTAAAATTAACCAAATTAGGCCTAATATGTATTCGAACTAAAGAGAAAATATCTGTATACACAAAGTTATTCTTAAAATAATTAGTAATATGATCTAGGATTAAGTTTTTTTAAGTTAATACAGAAGCCCAATAATAAAAATAAAAGGTAATTTAACTTAGTTATAAATTATTATAAGTTAGAGTAAGGCGTGGACCTAACAAACTAGAGACTTAGTTTAAAGTTAAAAATATAATAAACGCGCACAGTAATAAATTCTATGAAATATATTTAAATTAAACAAAGTCTTAATATTTATTTGAGGTCGTCCACAAAGCTTATTTATCCTTTTATTCAAGTGAAAATAATTCTTATTCCGAGCACTTTCACAAAAGGTCTAACAAATATGGCTTTAAAATGGCGACCAACGAATATTAGCCATGTGTTTGATGATGACGCGGACAAGTTGTTTAAAATGGTGTATCCTCGCAGCAGACGATTATATTTTATTCAGTTAAATATTTCTAAAAACAATTAACTAATAATAAAATAGTTAATCATATATAAAATAAATTACAAGTATTTTATCTTTACCAAGTAAATATGATGCCTTTATTAAAAGGTATTAATGCATGCACTATATTACACATCATAGATAACATTCCAAAACAAAGAATAGGTACTTTTAATATATGTTTAAAATATTGTTTCGGATTGGGTAAAAAGAAATTGTTAAAAGTAATGAAATAATGTGAGAAAACTTAAGTTTAAGTTATTTTAAATGTAAAATATAACATGCAATTAAAAAACTTAACATTCATAACAAAACAGTGATCTTTTACAAGTGTTGGTAACCTAAAACCTAAACATATGATTTTTGAACTGTCATCCAAGTAAAGACCTATCGTGAATGAATAATAAATAGACGAACGGCCAGACACCATACTTCTTTGTGTGTGTGTGTGTGTGTGTGTGTGTGTGTGTGTGTGTAATTTTTCGCTATCTGCTTTGGAGAGTGATTTGTTTTGGAATTATTAGGATCTTAATATTATGTTTTCGGACGTTTAGAACATCTAGCTGAAATTTGAGAAACTAAGTTCATCTAGTGGAAGAAAGAGGAGTTACTATAAGACCATGTTTATTTAATTTTCTTAAGTAAGCTGGGTTTTTGTGCGAGATTAAATAGCTTTATTTAGAACCGTGTCTTACTAACCGCTAGGATTATACGGTTATGTACTAATTAGTGTAATGATTTTAGGGACTAGAAAGGCTATATTTCAAGGAAGTGTAACCTCATATATTTGGAGGGAGAGTGGAAAGCCATCGTGGAAAAATAAAAAAACCTTGGTACACCCAACTGAAATTCTAACCTCTATCTACCCGTCATCTGCAGTCTAATCTAACTCGAGAGTAGCACGTTAGACTACGCGACCACCGAAGTGAATGAGATTTGAAATTAATCTGAAGGACGGATTATGTTTATCTGTCAAATTGTAATAGTGAGGTATATTTTTAAAGTTAATTATTTTGTTAGCTATGCAATCTCGGAAACTTTTGTCTGTAAAAGCTGGAAGGGGTTTTTAAAAGGGAACTTGATTGTTAATTAGATAAGTTTAATTTTTTCGTTGGCTAATAATTGTTTTGGAAAGTGTAAGGCAGGACCATTACGTTTTTATTAATTCGTTTTAGTGTTACAGTAAATTCGGATTCAAACTGAGAGGACTGTACGCAGACTGTGCACCAACCATGTTCCGACCATGTTCCGACCATGTTCCGACTGCCTTGCATTGCTTCAAAAGGTTTCTCCTAAGGTCACGGTCCAGCACGGTGGGCGCACAGCTCTTTGTGCGAGTCCATTTTAATTGTTAAAAAATTCTTCAACATATTAAAGGATGGAGAAAATATTACCATCACAGGTTTTTTTAAGGCGATTTCATTAATTATTTGTGCTCAGATGCAAATCTTACAAATCTTAAATGTGATTTTTTTTTCTATCCAGAAATATTTTCATCTTAGAAAATCCATCTTGCTTTTCAGGTAAATAAGTGTTAACTATTTACTTAGGATGAGACCGTATTTGAGAACAGTTCTAAATAACTATATATAAATACCATTAATAGTATTATGTGTCTACCTTACAACAAAATTTGTTAAAAATCGTCAGATCTATATTTGTTTAAATTAACTTTTTGAAGACATTTTATTTTAATCTGTTAAGATTATACCAGTTTTTTAAATTCTTTTATCTAGATAGGTCTGTTTTGTAATTATTTATTTTTATCACAATTCAAGTGCGAGTTTAATATTTTCAAGTGCTTTAATTTTATTTAGCACCGTGACTTACTATCCGTTCAGGTTATACTTTTAAGTACTAATTGCACTAATGGATTAGGAATTGGGAAGGTTGAATTTAGAGGAAGTGAACCCGTATTTGCATGGAGGGAGAGTGGAAAACCACTTAGAAAAAACCACCCCAGTTCACCCGATCGAGATTCAAACCTCGATCTCCCCGTCCTCAGTGGTCTAGCTCACGATGACTGGCGCGTTAGCCAACTACACCACCGAGGTGGATTCTATCAAATGTTGCATAACAATACTTTCATTAATTGTATACATTAGGGAGGTATGCCTTTTAGGGTAGGGTTTATTCAACGATATTAATAAAAAGAGAAATAACATACACTCTAAAAATTCGATCGTGGCATTCTTATTGCTTTGATGTACATTCTATCTTGAATCATACATCCCATGTGTAGAGGTAGTTTTAGTAGGTCTGGGTCAATGTCAAGAGAAATTATCATTTCCAGGGTGTGCAGTCTAGTGTTGTAAGTGTAGGTAATTCTACCTACTCAAGGGAATAAAAGGGGTTGGTAATTGGCGCCCAATCATTAATTTACTTACGTTAAACTATATATTTATTTTAGGGTGAGATAAATTTACCACAACTCTACGTGTTACATAGTTATTGTAACAAACTCCTTCAATTTTTATGGACGCAAACAGTTTTACAAATATGTATTGCTTATAGTGTCGAAAAATATCTCAGGCTTTTTGTATTAAAAGTCTCAGGAATTGTATATAATATATTTTTTTCTGTTTCGCCGCGCCATCCATCCGACCACCTCTTTTGGGCTAAATTGATTTAAGAACGCAGTAGGAAGGTGAATTATAAGAACATTTACTAGCATTTGATTTAAAAGAATATAGTAAAATAATTGAAAAAGTCGTTATGAAGAATTGAACGGTAATTATTGGGGAACAGCGTTATCGTTATATTTTATTTTGCGTCGTCATTCTTTCTTAAAATAAATGACAAATTTTTAGACTCTAGTTTGTCAATTTTTCCAATACCCAAGCACAACACCTTATGACATAAGTGTGGGCGAGTAGATTTGGCAACAGTCAACTGAGGGAGAAAGAAGATAAAGCTTTTCTCAATTAGAGCGGCAGTTCTCTCGGAGGTGATATTGGGTGTAGTACCCGTACGGATGTCTTGCATTCATTAACTAGACAAACGGAATAGGGATGAAAAGGTGTGATTTTATAGGAAATGAACTAACATTTGCCTATAAGAAGAATAGTGAACATTTGGGGGTTGGGGGGGGACCACCCTCAGCGCACACCGTCGGGTTTCAAGCTTCGATAAACCCATGTCCAAAATCTATTTCAACCTCTTGACAAGGTGAAATACTTTGATCTTGAATAGAACATCGGTAAGCCTACTTTGCTGTTCTTTCGTCTGACGCATTTTAACATTTATCACCATATGTTTGATATATTTGGAAACTATTTTTCCCTAAAATATTACATAGTGTCTAAATGTTTGTTTCTTTAGAGTAGTGGTTCTCAATAGGCGGCCCACGAAGGATGTAAGTGTGGTCCACGGTAAATAGTTAAACTAAAAAAAACCATATAAACTGTATGTATGTATGTATAACCCAACAACATTGTTTAACACCGCACGCCTGACAACCCTGTGCTAGGCATGACGTTAGAAAGGAAGGTGAAGGCCATTTAAAAGACACAGTTGCGGCTTTCATGCCAGCGTGAGTCATAACGCTAACCAATCACTATCGTTTGGTGGTTCTGTCGTTTTATACTAAAGTGTAGGTTATTTGGTAGTGGTACTCATATTAATGCTACTTTTTTTTGTGTGAGGTATTTAACGTGCCCTTTCTGAACCGACTGATAATATTATCACACGAGTGTTTCTATGAGGTAGAGCGAAAGAGCGCACCAAGTTTGCAGGGAAAGGTATTTTCACGTCACCTTATAGTGGTATGTTACGTCCACAATCGACATGGGTCCAACGGCTTTATCTCTCCGCCAAAGGAAGTTGTGCTATTGATTTTATATATAACTGCGGCCTGTGCTGAGAAATAATTGAGAACCATTGCTCTTGACCAATATTTGTAACTATTTATATGTATGTGTTTAACTACGTAATTTTATAATGGATTTTGAAGCAATAATAATCAAACGGATCTTTTTAATCTTAAATTGAAATAGTTACAAAATAATTTGGGTGTATTGAACGTAATGGAATACACAAGAAGTATTTTAGTATCTTTTGGGAGAAGTATTGATCATGGCAAGAGTGAAACAGTATGATTGAATGTTGTCTTTATATTTCTGTGATAGCTCTTGTATGTTGAGCACCAAGGGCTTAATCAAATCACCTGATCGGAGCGCTGGAAGAATTACTTTTCCCGTGTGTCAAAAGCTATTTCCCCTGATTTGAATCAAAGAGCACCGCAGTGTTAACATGAAGTGTTTATCTGGACAAGTGAATGAAGCTCCACGGAAATATTTTGATGGAGAGCAATTTGGTTTGGTCTTTATATTGGAGGAGTTAGAGTTAATTGTGCTCTTATCAAAATGCATCCAGGCTCAATAAACTTCACGTGCACCTCTGTTATGTACTGGTATTATTCGTTTGAGGCATTGTAAAAAAAACCCAACAAAAACATGGACTTTTAAAGTTTAGTCAAGAGGAGTGACGATCCAGTATGAATATAGCTTCGAAAGAAATAAAAAACAAAATGCAGATTATTATATCGACTGAATTCGTGAAGAACTAAAACCCAGTCAGACTGTTAGAAAAAAAAAAGCATAAATTAAATGATACTACCTAGCTCTATTGTGTTATTGTCGCTTTCACTTAGTTCTTCAGTTTACTTTTAATTTTTTTTTTTCGGTATGCTGGCCTTCCTTAAATTGTAAAGCAAGCAATGGCTCACAAAATAAAACCGTAAGTCACTGTTTGTTTAGTCGAAATTGAATAGAAAACAATGAAGTTAATAGCCGGACACAATTTATATTATTTTGTTTTATAATAAATATATTATACTGTACCACTTCTAAATTAATAGTTTGGCAATTAAACTAGACATGTTAAAAAAATGCAAATGGTATTATTATTATTATTATTATTAATAATAATAATATTACGTCATATCTCTAAGGTTACCAAATGATGCAAACTATCCAATGTAAATATTATAGCATTCTATTGTGGTTTGAACGCCTCGGTGGCGTAGTTGGCTAACGCGCCAGTCGTGTTGAGCCAGACCACCGAGGACGGGGAGATTGAGGTTCGAATCTCGGTCGGGTGAACTGGGGGTGGTTTTTCCTAAATGGTTTTCCACTCTCCCTCCACGCAAATGCGAGTTCACTTCCTCTAAATTCAACCTTCCCAATTCCTAATTCATTAGTGTAATTAGTACTTAAGCGTATAACCCGAATGGGTAGTAAGACGCGGTGCTAAATAAAAAAAAAAAAAAAAATATTGTGGTTTGAAAAATCATAAACTAAATAGCTACGGTCTATGGCAACATAAAACCTCACCAGAGCTGATGTGGTTTCTATTGTCTATGACCTGAAAATAGATTCACCAATCACCGCTCAACACCGAATTAATATGCCATGTATAGGGCAGGCACGTACAGCAGTAGGGCTGGTGTAGGCCTAACAAGTTTTTGAGCCTAGAAAGGGGAAGGGGGGGAATGCATGGGTTGGATGTGTAAAGGGATAGAGTGAGAGAACCCACAAAAACGAGATTTCGTATCACAGTGGTGCCATTCCACATACTTCATTAACTGCTTTTGTTAATTACGTGGAGCTCGTTTCCTGCTAATATGTTTATGAGCCACACATCCCATTCCTTTCGCACCCCCTCCCTTTTCCCCTTTACAACCAAATCCTTCCTCCCGCACCCCCCCCCCAACAGCCCTTAAACTAGAACCCTCTGATTCACAGCCCAACCTAAAATATCCCCTTGTATGAGACCATTGTTTACTATATTGTTATGTGAAGCTCATTTGAAACCCTCTGGGGAGCCTCTTCCAAACCCTCTCTTTCGCTCTCTTTCAATAGTCTATTCATTATTTTTCTCTTTTTACGTCGTCTCCCCTGCATCTTCTCAATGTGCTTCAGTTCCGTGTATGTCCTCCTCTCTCCTTTCTGTGTCTATTCTCCATTTCCAGCTTTTCTTTATCAATACATTTCCTCTACTTTAATAACTTTCAATTAATATTTTTCATTCTATACCTACCTTATCTCCTAACCTATCTTTTTAAAATATTGATTTCTAATTCTTTATTATTCTTTATATATTTGATATGAGAAATAAAAAAAAGAGAGATACATTTTAATTTCACCTTCTTCTCTAATCACAAATGATTTTAATATTATTTTTTTTATAAATAGTGTTGGTAGAACTGTGTTGCCACATTGGTAAAAATGATGCTTCCGTTGGCAACACGTGTTGAGAGGGGTAAATTGGGGCTTGGAATGCAACAAAAAAAATATTCCACGCGAGTGTCTCATAAGGTTTTAGAGTTTCTGTGTCAAGTGTAATTATCATGTTTTGAGGACTAGACCACGATGTAGCTACATGTGGAATTAAAAAATAAATTTATAACCAGCCGTTTATTGGTTGGATGTAGCAAGTTGATGATTTTAATCGTTTTACATGTGAATTAGCTATGAAGCTTATTGTGGGGGAATGTTGCGTGGTGTCTGGTGAATAAAACGTTTATGATGTGATTTTCAACTAGTGTTTTTATGCTGCGTTTTACTACCCGTTCTCGGCTTATAGGCCTGATTACTAATTATTTTTTTAGGTATTAGGGATGAGGAAGGTTGAATTTAAAAGAAGTGTTACCACATTTGTATGGAGGGGAGTGGAAAGCCATTTCATAAAAAAATAATCCTCGTTCAGATAACCGGATCGAACCCCAATCTCCATGTAATTGGCAATCTATTGCTATTGTTACGATGATTATACCAAGCAGCCACCAGAAGCGGGTAAGTAGTTTTTTAAATGAAAATTTTCTTCTCTCTCATTAAAAAAATATATAAAGTATCAGAAACGATATAAGTTATTAACAAATTAATATATGAGGCATAAATTGAAAACCTAAGGCTGGTAATGATAAATTTTTACGTGGTAGAGTGGTCTAGTACTGACTTGCAATACACCGTACTGCCAATGACGGGTATATCGAGTTTATAATCCAGGTCAGGTGTACAGGAAGCGCTTATATTTTCCTAAACAGTTTTACTTTATCTATGCAAATGAGAGTACAGTTCCTCTAAACTCAACCTTTCCTATCAATAACAAATAAGTAACCAGTACATGTGTGTATGACCCAAAATGGTACTAAGACGTGGTGCTAAGAACATGTTATAATAAAGATTATTCAATACATTTCCCACCTAAAACCAAAATCTAAAATAAATTGCTCTTATATTGTGAAATCGAACAAGGGTTCCCTTTGTGGACAGTAAACTGGACTACTGTGGTAGGAAATAGTTAACTATAGGGATTTGTATACAATGTGTAACAATATATTAACTTTTACTATTGTTTTGAGAAAGTGGTTTTTATATTTCAAATTTCAAATTATTTCATCAAAGAACTACCACATATTTGGTATTTATAGGGTGGGGATGTTGTGACTATAAAGTTCTCATCGTAGAGTGTAGTATAGTAAAGAGAGCTTTATTTCAAATTAATCTTTTTTATCTATAAAATGTAATTCTAGATAAATTATTTAGTATTAATTTCAATTTAGTTTAACATAAACTTATTCATAATATAAACTAATCATAATCCAAAAAGCTTTATAATGAAAAACTACTTTTCTTAAATCACCATCCTTCTTAGTTTGATTGATATTAGTTCAGCTTTATTCATAAGTGCGTTTACAAAGTATAATAATTTAGTTCATATTTGTACATCTTTAAAATGCTATCAATTTCCTATTGGGTACCTAAGGTCGTAGATAATGTCTTTGAATCCTTATAAAGATGTGATTTAAAGTTCTGCACTTTTATTCCACTGAACCAGTCATAGGTTTTCTGTAAGTTATGTAAAACTTGACGATTTTTATAATTATTTATAATTTGTGAAGTACGCTACTCTAAAGTTATTGTAGGTTGCCAAATATTTAGGATTACTATCGTATGATTACATAAACATTCTGCTTTTCCATCAAAAGCCAATACAAACTTACGCCATAGCTTAATATACGTTCGTTGGACACCTGTGAGCTTATTAGATCGACGAGCCAGAATAATTTTTACATTGCAATAAGTAGTTTACAATCGCCTTGCACGAGCCAGTGGGGAAGTGAGTATAATATGTCAAATCTCCTCTTATCCTATTTAAATGAAATGGAATCCTCGCCGGTTGTTAAAAGGGATCGTTGCCAAGTGGTGTGCGTAAACATCATCCCCCCCCCCCCCCAAAATGTAGGGTAAATTATTTTAAATTGTGCCTTCATATTACTTACCTGATTAGTGTAAATATGAAGATAAACTGAGCGGGGAAAAGGCCTGATGCTTGCAAAACACACACACAACACACACACACACATTATTAACTAAACAGCATCTAAATCATTAGCTGCCAAGCTGTATATCACGAGCCGATATTTCGTTGATCTTGAAAATATTTTAAAATGTGAAAGTTTTGTAATTATATTTGAAAATAGTAAATCATGGGAAAGTGGAAAAGGGAAAAAATATATTTAAAAAAATACCCTCCTTCCCTACGTTAAAGGGGTATGTGGGTCGCGAAAGCGTTTGGTTCTCATAATTGGGTCTGGGCTCTAAAAAAAAAAGTTTCGGTGGCACTAGTCTAATTCATAAACGTGTTGACCAATATGTTATATTAACGAAGATATTAAACAACTGACGTTTTTACACAACTTAAAGGAAAAATACGAAAGAAAAAGATAATATATGATATAAGGGAAAATGTACAATTGATCTTCCAGTGTATATTTTCTTCCCGGTTGTGAGTGAAGATATCGATTTCTTCTTGATAGCAGGCTCCACTACAAATCCCTCAAGGCCCCAGCTTTTAGTCATTCTTTTGTTGTTTCGCCTATGATGTTTTTTTTCCAAGTTTAAATTAGTGAAAGAAAACAAGTTTTTTTTTTTTTTTTTGCCAATGCGGTGCCTTCCCTAAGGCTGTCCTCTGTAGAAGAATAGAAACTGTGTGCGAAGCAATTACCATTGACGCTTGGAGGCTAACAAGTGTCACCCTTTTACAAAGAAAGTTGGAGGGGCGTGGGGTGTAAGGGGAATTTTGGTGTGTTTGTGTAGGTTAGGGGGAGTAAATTTGGTGTGCTTTAGGGCACACACATTGGTGGAAGAAGCTGGGGTAGGTAATAAAAGAGGGATTTATGTAAAAACACAAGGGAATATCTTGGTTTCATAAATAACAAGATGGGTGAATGGTTTGTGGTCAGGATGGTAACGCGCTTGTAAAGTTATATCAAGAAAGTGAATAGGGTGCAGTTATTAAAAAATAATATTAATAATGTTATTGATTTTAATCAATTCGTTTATGTTGATATCTCACTTAAATAATTAACTAACCCACTTCGGTGGCTAATTAATCTAAGGGGCTACTCTCGTCATAGGCCAGACTGCCGAAGACGGGGAGATCTTGGTTTGATCTCGGTCAATTGTACAGAGGTTGGTTTTACTCTTTTCTTCCACCCAAATAAACGTAAATTCCTCTAAAATGTAACCTCCCTTATCTCTAACACGTTAGAGTAATTAGTACATAGGCGTATAACCCGAAAGGTTGTAAGACGTGGTGCAAAAAAAAATTAAATAGTACTTAGAAAAATACAGTAGCGATTATTTTATAGCGTGCTTCCTATTAGAATATGGAATAAGTTGGTCTTAAAAAAATACACTTTCGAAGGAAGAACAAACGACACTATTTCTCAATTCTCATTCATTTTCTGCACGACAGACAAAAAGCAACTCTAGCACACAATCTCTGTTAGCTCATTATAATTCAAAGCTGTTCATACATCATTATAAATTAATTATAATTTTCATAGGTGATCTGGCGGTCTAGAGGTAAGGTGTCAGACCTCTGTGCTGGGGGTCTGGGGTTCAATCCTCAGTTCCGGCACAGATTTATCTGATTGCCAAACCCTTCCTTCACCTCTGATAAGACGTGTATTAATCACAGCTTGTGAATGTGAGGAATGCCAGGTCTCCACCGTGGATCGGATTTCACGTTAAACTAAAGGTCCTTCATTTCATCTCACAATCACCCTACCATTACACATTAGCGTAAGTGCGTATAAACCGAACGTAAGACGCGGTGTTAATAATAATATTATTATTAATAACTTTCAGTGTTTAAATACATATGAAAATATAATTCTGATGCAAGTTTTAAATTATTATTATTAGATTAAAAAAAATATTCAAATAAAAATGTCGATACCGATACTTACTGTTATCGATATTTTTCTTTTGATATGAGTATGGTATCGATATTTTTCTTCCGATACCACATCCCTGGGCCTATGGAACATGAAGTTATGGGCTCCATAACGTACAGTAAGTTCGACATTCAACCCTACTATGAGACCCAATCCCTTGAAAATCTTCTCAGGATTAAAGTAACATCAAAGTATTTGCCTACAAAGGATGTCTTGTTTCTTAAATTTCCTTACTAAAATTGTGTGTACAGACCTGTCATCTTCTGTACGTACCACGTGACCACCTCACCTCTTCCTACGCGCCTGGATTAACCTTAATATATTTGGGTATGCATACACACCATGATTCTTATTATAAGGCATGCTTCGTTCTCCCGTCTATTCATCTTGTTTGAGACCCAAATATCGAATCAGAATATTTAAACATTTATATAACATTTTTTAGGAAATTATTAAAAAAAATATTTTTATTTTATGCAAATAATATCAAATATAAATAGAGGGCGATGATATTTTTATAATTTTAAATAAAAGTATAAATAAAAGAGATTTTGTTTTTCACGGGGTGTGTATAATATATTTTTGATTGAGACCAATAGTTTAGAAAAAAAAATGGGTAATTTGAAGCCTTTTAACTGTGAATATTTCCCCATGGGATCACCCCTATATAATTGAAACGTTACACATGTGCGTAATTAAATACTATGAAATTTAATATAGTAATAACAAAACATTGACGACCGAAACAATAAAGCACTATGTTCAATTTTGGTGATGAGGGGTGCATGATAGGGGGGGGGGAGGGGAGGGTTAGTGAGGGGGAGGTGGCTGGTTTATTAGGAAGGGGGGGGGGGGTGGATAGTGAAGTGAAGGTGGGTGCTTGCATGAGTGAGCATCGTAGACCCAACCAACCAGAATATTAAACCAAAGCTATTTATTAGAATGAGCGAGCCAACCACATGTTATTAAATGTTGGCTATTAAGTTACCTAATTACGCTCGACGTGTATTATTAATTTATAGCTTGGTGCGCTGCATTGATACCACGGTGTCCAATAACATTGCTAAAAAAATGTAAGTTCAAGCCCAAGCTAATATAATGTCAAAACAAAAACTTTTTTAACTATAGTTTAATGTATATATCTAATACGTCATTTGATCGAATTACTGTTGATAGTAGATTGAGGGTTTTACGTTAAACATTCGGGTTTTTAACGACCTAATCGCCCATACCAGTGGACACGCTGTCGATAAGATGCGCTATTTCAGTTTGGATTAACGGTGACAAGAAGGAAATGGTTCGAATACTGGCCAAGGTGAGATGAAGGTTTTTTTTTCAAAATCATGTCCCCACTTTCCCTTTACTCAAATACGTGGCTATTTTCTCTACGTTCTACATCCCTAACACACAAGACTCACCTTTACGCGTAAAACTCCGGGTGGTGAGACGTAGGGGTTAAAGATAAATTATGGATCCAATTTGCACTGGCTTCATGATGAGAGAACCAGGGGAAGTACCATATGGAGATACAAGGTTGACATACATTTATCGTAAGAGTGACGCCTGAGACCATGCGGCCACCGAAAAGGGTCACGTGGAAATAAAATGTGGATGTATCACGTGGAAAACAATTCTCTTTCGCTCAGCCAAGTTTTTAGACCAACCTCCCTATCAAAGGTTTGAGTCTTATTGCATTAAGCTCAATCGGCTGTCTCTTACGGGATTAAAATAATAGTTATTTAGGAACATATATATATATATATTTTTTTTTTTTCATTTTTCATCAACGCGTACATGTTCAGGTTATCACAAATGTCGAAAGGTTACGTATAAGATTCATCATTATTCATTAGACTAATAATCATATATTATATAGGCCTATATTATATATATATATATATATGATTATTATTCTAATTAGGAAGAACGAATCTTGGAGGTAGTTTTAACATTTTGGTGGTGGGAGAGTGTGAAACCATTTAGGAAAACAACCAGCCTCAGTACACTAGACCACAATTCAAACCCCGATCTCCCAGACATCAGCAAACCAGTCTAACATGAGAATGATGCCTTAGACCATTGGGCCAATGAAGTGGGAAATAATAAATGAACCACTAAATTAATGACCCAGCAGGTTTTATAATATTTTAATATTTTTATTCATAATCTTTCCTATATGATTTGTTAAATTTAAAACTACATTGCAAGATAGAATTTATTTCTTATTTAAAATAAAATAAATAATTTACAAAAAAATTAAAATCAAAAACTTGTATTTATTACACATTTCAAATGATATTATGATAGAGGCTTAGCATCTCATGCCAATATTTTACATTGTTATTTACAAGTATTCATTTTTGTCCGACTTTAGGTGTTGTTAATCAGAGGTAGATCGTTTCAGCTTCCACAAGACTCGCAGAAACCACTAGTGATTGCCGAATTAAATAAGGTCACGTGACAAGCATGATTTAACAACAGAGAGGAAATGTGTGTATGAAAAGCCAAATGAAAGTTCAGTAAATTCAATGAACATCTAATTAGAGAAGTTGCCAGGGAATATTTTACTGCCTATTTTATTATTATGTAAATGTATGTTTTGGCTAATTTAATTGTGTGTTGTTTGCTAAGAACGTTAATATTTCAATAAATATTTATTGAATTTTTTAATAATTTTAAATGTACGAAAGTGAGATGGTGTGTTGATTAGAAAACTATTTTTTTTATAAACGAATAAACAAGTTTAGTTAAATTTTTTCTATTCACAAGTTTCTGAAAATATTTCTTAGTATAAAAAAAATGTACGGAACTCAGCAAGAACTTTCTCGCTCTATTTTTAGAAATTGAGATATCTACTCAAAATTCATAATATAACATACATTAGCAAACCTGAGAACAAACTGTGCTGGACATAAGTAAACATTTTTTATTCATGGTTTTAAATTTCACAATTTAATTTTTGAAGACTTAAAGTCTTCATTTGTATATTTGAATCAATACAAAATATCGATATTGAAGTCCCCAAGGGTCAACCCTTCCTATTAAAATGTTGACTTCTGGTTAAAATTTTCATCATTTTACTAGGGAATATCTTGTGGTTATATCATTGGTATGAAATTTCTCTTTTATAAATTTTGACCAATTAGATAGGTAATTATTGACTATTGAATCTAAAATGAGAAAGATTTAATCGTTATAGCCGATTTTCATAAAATAGAATTTTTCTCTTTTTACCCTTTAGTAAACTGCTATTAATTTTAGAGTTAGACAGATGGCGTTGCAAAAAACACTTTTAAGGGCTCGGGGGGTCATGAAACGTCGGCATCCACCAATATCTCGGGCTAGATTTTTTTTTGACGGTGGTAATACTTAAAATGTTGGCAAAGTTAAAAGAAATGTATATTTGTGTATAGCTTGAAAACATTTGGTTTTATAAAAATATATTTCAAGTAAGATGTTTATTATAAATAGATCCACGTGTATGCGATGATAAGTAATTTCAGATCTCTAAGACTTACGGATACAAAATTAAACATTAGAATGTACGCATCAGCCCAGAACCCTTAAAGTCATATTGACGAAATGTTGATAGTAGCCACTCTATTTGTAATATTGATCAAAGCTTAGAAATTAAATTTAATCAAAATCGTTAAAGCCTATTTTGATGAAATCAATTTTTTCTCTTTCTGCCCTTAAGGAAATTACCCTTAAATTTAAGGTTGGATATCAAATTCCTCGGGGTAAACCTATACAAACCCTATATACCAACTTTTAGCCCAATCGGTAAAATAGTTTACGCTCTATCCCGAGGTACAGACTGACAGACAGACAGACGGCATTGCGAAAACAACTTTTTAGGGTTTGGAGGGTCATAAGACGTCAACATCCATCAACCTTTCAGGTTAGGTTTTTTTTTTTTTACGGTTGCAATACTTTTCCCTTAAGTGTTCAAAAGGTTAAAAAATATATATATTTGCGTATATATAAAATATTTGTAATATAAATAGATTTATAATGATAAATAATTTCATATCCCAAAGAGTTTCGGAGATATGATTAAAAGTGAGAATTTGCGCGACATACCGGAGCCCTTAAAGACATTTGCCGAAATATTGAGGGAAGCCATTTTGTTTAGATTATTTATAAATGTTATGAAACAAAATTTAATCAAAATCGTTAGAGCCAATGTTGAGAATCTACTTTTTCTCTTTTTGCCTTTCAGTAAACTGCCCTTAATTTTAGGGTTGGATATCTAATTCCCCTAGATACTAAGTTTTAGACCTATCGGTAAAATATTTTAGGCTCTAGTCGGAGGTACAGACAGACAGACAGATAGACAGACAGACCGAAGGAAAATAAAAAAACAACTTTTTCGGATTTGGGAGGTCATGAAACGCAGAGATTCATCAAAATCTCGAGTTCAATTTTTTTGAGGATCACAATAATTTCTCTACCTGTCAGATAGCGAGAAAGTAAAAAATCTCCCACCCCACTTATCCATTCAGACTATACGATAGGACTTAACTTATTAAGGAAAAGGTAAAAATGTATAGGAAATATAGCATCATTTACTTGTGGGTACAGTGGGGAACCATTAAGTAATAAACCATAAAAAATTGGAATTGTTTTTCTGTCACATGCAATCCAGTTTAATACGAGTTGCGCGTTATACTATGTGACTTTTTTTAAATTTAAATATTAAAATATTATTATACATTTTTGTATATTTTTATTTTGTTTAGAAACATATATATAAATATTTTAATAGTAAAATTCGTTTCATTATTGCTGTCTGTTAAAACAATATCTCAGTATCTAAAAAACTTATGGCTATTAAATTTTTGGTTATTAATGAATATTTTTAAGGCGTCTGCATGCATTAATCAGGCCATAAATAAAATGTCTAAAATAAAAATATCCTGCTCTATCATTATTTAACAAAGACTGTATTAATCTCAATTATCTTAGTACTATTTTTTATCTATTTAAAATGTGAATTTTCCAATTTTAAAAATATACTCGTCATGTGCTTAAGATCTTAAAAATGTATTTTTTTAGATACATATACACTTTTCCAAATAGTAAATCATAGCTTCATATTTATTTATTTTTAAAAAGAAATACACTAGCATATTTTAACTTCCATTGAATTTTTGAAAACAAAATTAAATATTTTCCACACCAACACACTATAAAATCATCTTCTTTTCTGTATCAGTTAAAAGGCTAAAATATAACACAATATTTTCGTCCCTATAGTCCCAAAATTAATACTAATGTTACTACTAGTACCTTGAAGAAAATGGAATAGAGCCCAGAACATGAAAAACACACAAAAAAAAATTACTATCTGGCCAACGATAGCATCACCAAAGCAGACACTAAAAATAAAATAAAAATTGAACCTACCAAACCTATTTTTGTTGAGCTATGTAAAGCGGGTCGGAAAGAAAATATCGATACTGCTTTTTGTTTCACCATTTTTCACAGACTGTTTTGGAGCGTTTTTTATTTTATTTTTATACATCAGAAACCTTTTATTTTTTGAATTGTTCTTTGGAGTGTGGCGTATTGTAAATGTGTCAGAATAGCGGTGTTTGCTTAGAGCACAATGAAGGGCACTAATAATTCTCTCATACTTTTTTTTTTTTGTTTCAAATATTTCTTTTTACACTTATTTCACTTTTTATCCTTCTCTTCAACCCCCATAATTGATATTCGGTATATATTAGTTATAAACATTCTATTATCCGTATTTGGAGTATCCAGTTGATTAGTATACACATGCACGATTCTTCAAGAGAGAATCTTTTACAATACGTTAAGTCAGAAATTAATACAAGATAACTTAATAATATTTATTATTATTAGGTGTTTTGTCTTACAACAAGTCAATTTCTTCGTTCGTATGCCAACATGAAAGAAAATGTTTATTATACAATTAACTCATGTTTTTAATCACGTGTGCTTTCTCGTGTACCAATTAACCCGTAAAACAGGGAGTTTGACGTATATTTCTGCTAATATAGCTAATATTTGATTTTACCTACCTACTCAGTTATTTCTTCTTACTTCGTCCTTGTTTTTCCAAAGTTTCCTTTATACTTATGTCTCCTTCTCATTTTTATCTTTATTTATCTTCTCTTTAGTTAAAATACAAGTATTACAAAACACATCTCAAGATTTGATGTCCACTACGTAAAAGCTTTACCATCGGGTGGTAGAAAACACTTTTTTATTTTTGTTCTTTTAAATATTTCCTCTTTTTTTTTCAAAACTGTTTTTATATTCAAATACACCATTGGATGTTATGGTGACTCTAAAAATAAATGATTGGTAAATAGAAAGCTTTTAAAAATGCTTAACTTTTTTAAGGGGTAAAATATATAACATACGATGATATTTTATTTAAAAAAAATTGAATGGGTTAGTTAGTAAGAAACTTAATAACATGAAAAAAAATTAACATTTCTATGTTCCTTAATTTTCTAAGATAGTAACTATAATGGTTACACTTGTGTTTTACGTATAGGTTAAAAGAAAGGTGGTTAGTGACTTAGTAGAATATGGAGAATATGATGGAAGGTGATTCAATAGAGGTCTACAAAAGCATTCCCAAAAATTAAATGAGTTAAAACCTAGGGAAACCTATTAAACAGAATGTGAGTAAATTCTCTCCTCTGGATAAAAATCAGGTCCTTTAGTTTGGTCAGAACTCCTTATAAAGGAGAGTAAAATAAAGTCTTAACCTATTTAAATCATGGATAGATAAAGTCGAGATATTTTCAGCTAATTCCGCATCAAACTTTATAGCAAAATATTAATCAAGGCCAAGCCGATTAAGCTTTTTAATTTATTCAGAACAAGGTATAAAACCAGTTCAGAAAAATGTCCCAGTCAGGCTATAATAGGATCAGACCAAGAAATATTAAATATTTATAACCGAATCCGAATTAGGTAACCAGTGGTTTAAAATTCAAACCCCTAAGCTTCTGAGATATTATCAAATAACGCTTAGAAGGTGCATAGAAATGAGCTAGTTCACTAACTCACTTTAATGGTCACATGGTCTAAGGCACCTCTCACAATGGGTTGGACTGCCAATTTTGGGGATATGGGGTTAAAATACCAGTCGGGTGTAATGGGTACCCACCATTAGACCTAAAGTAATTTGGCCAAAGGTGTGTGCTAAATTGCTTTAGGCCAACTGGCTTTAGGCCTTCTGGAACCTCCCAAGTGTAATTAGGGTGGTTTTCCCCTCAGTGGTTTTTTATCGGATTCGGAAATTCAGGTACACTTTCTCACTACTCAAGCTTCCTCATCTATAGCACATTAAAGCAATTTGCTCAAATATTTACAAAATTAATGGATATAAATACGCGGTAATTAAAAGCCGGGAATGGAGGTGAAAGTTCACACCGGAAGTATGGGTGTGAACCTAAATGTGCCAACGGAAGCACTGACTGGGGAGATTCTAGCAGTCCTTCGCTGGTAAGGATCAGAGTATGTGGCAATGACGTACCCGTTACCGCAAAGGTCCAACAAATTTTCATCAATGCCAGCACCTTTCATCAAGGGGTGTCGCGGGAAAACCATTCGACTGAATTCTCGTCGTATTCTGAAAACCAGTAAAAGCGCTACCCGAACTTGACAGTTTGTGCGAGTCCATGAACGTTGAAGGGCTGAGAAAAAACTCAGACCTCTCGTTGATGCACGGCGAGTCGATCGAGAGGTTTTATTATGAGTCTGAAGGGTTCGAGACCGTATAACTCTGCCAAAGGAGGAAGGCTGGCAATGCCAAGAAGCTACTGGGGTCAACCCTGACAATTTAGGTGATGCCTCTGTTGGTGGAAAATCGAGTAGAGGTTGCCCGGGCAAATGCGTGCCCAAGTCTGACAAAGCTGGGAAGTGGTGGAAACCTAAGGGTAACAAGCCATGCCACTCCTCACGCCTGGTTCTTGGCTGACCCACAAGTTCAAGGGGAAATCTCGCCCATCATCGTGTGTGATTTGGAGGACTACTACAAAATGGTAAGGTCATTTGTATCGAGCTTCAAGAGCCGATGGAGGTTGTAAGGTAACAGGAGATCGTGTATTACCTTAGTGTGAGTCAGAGGTAGCTTACTGTACCCTTCAAACGCTTCTTCCTAGTCTTAGGGTCTAGCACTGGTCCTATGAGCTGGGAAAGGAGCAGCTGGTCAGGGTTGTGGTCAGGAGTTTGACCAACATCAAGACAGATGATTTCCAGGAAGAACAAAAATCAAAGCCATTGGGGAAATCTTTCGTCGATGAGTTGTTGGGAGGCTAACCCCTCCCCCATGCCAAGGCTCCCGCTAAGGCCGCAGTCCCCAAACCAGCCCCGGTTGTCCCCCTATTCTCTCTGATCAAGGGACTTCCCGAGAGCGCCCATATTTTGAAAATCCTTACACCCCTTTCCTATTACCCCCACTCCTGCGGCTTCTCACCCCCTAGTTTCTCTTTAGTTCTTAGATTCCCCTCCTTCCGTAAACACCAACCCAGATGATGAGACCGTCAAGCTCAAAAACTGTATTGAGCTGCTCAAAACCTATATTGAGCTGCTCAAAGAGATACCTGGGCTGGATCCTTGGGAATTTTCATTGCGTCTCTTGATGAAGGACCAGGCTTCTCCAAGGAGTAAGAGTGCCCACCTGGTCATGGAGCACATACTCCTCTATCTGGGTTCCCATGTCAGCATACCAAATGGAAAACCAGCGGTGTTGGAGCTCGCTGTCACACTCCAGAATGCTAACTATGATATAGGGAAGTAGAATGAGTTCTAAAGTTTCCTAGCTAGGCATTGTGTTGATGTAATGCTGTTGGGAGAATCCTTTTTGCACCTTGAAACGTCCTGGTCCGAAAGGACCTCGACCATTACGCTATTTCACTTTATTCCCTCCAACACATGGAAGCATCGGCTATCAAACTGGTGAACTCTATCAGCCCAGCAGGTCTCATCTACATCTACTTCCCTCTCCAGCGTCGTTTTGACCGGGCCGCTGGAGTGGACATGGAAGCGTTGCTACGAGGCACCACGTCTGTTTTAATCGTTGGTGACTTAAGCGCAAAGCACTCTTAATGGGTCCCTAGGATTATGAATGTTTTTGGTGGTTTGTTCCACGACACCAATGATTAACACGAGCTGGTAGCCTCCAGCCCTTTCACCCCTACTCCCTTCTCTTACACTCCCTTGCATACCCTTTGACACCTGGCCTTCATCGGCTTCGTTGTCGACAGAGGGATCACATGTCGAACCCGTTTTTGTGAGCCAGTTACGTGTTGATGCCTTCATCGACCTTCTTGAAATAACTGACTTGCAGTGAATTGATTAGGAAAACTTCTCAAAAGTGTAGAAAGAGAGGCTGGAACGCACCTCTACATTTCAATCGGCACTAAAAATGATTTATGGTACGGAGTTTATAACTTCTATAAACAAGGGAGCGCTCGAATATTTGACGTGAAGGGACCATCTTAAGAGGGCAGCACAGGCTTCCTTGCTAGATTATATACCCAGGTACCTCTTGGAGTAAATGGGCTGAGGAAGGCTCAAATGACCCAGTAGACAAGACTAACTGGAACCGCAAAGTCCATGCGGTTCGTGAGTTGTGCCAAGAACACTGGAACAGTGTCTGGGTGGGAGGACAAGATTGAGAGCCTGTGCGTACAAGATATGTATTTATGGTAGATGGCAGATGATGAGGAACTTGATGCAGGTCCCCACACCAAGGACACCAATCATCCGACGGAATGGGGTGGCAACTCTGACCAAAAAAGGGTCAATGGTTTTGCGGAGCACTCGGAGGAGTAATATGTAACGAATACAGCCTGTAAAACTCGGTGTACTAAGTGTATGTGGATGTGGTCATCGATGCGGTCTCTTACTGACCCTTATATGATCCCTAATACATAAGACACACAAATGTCTTGGGCTCTAGCCGCTCTGAGACTAAACAAAATCTCCGGACCAGACGGTATAAGAAACTCGGTCTTGAGAAAACTACACTTGAGGCGATAAACTTCCCCGTCGAGTTATTCTACGCCTTTCCTCTCCTAAATCATTTCTTTGAGCTCTGTAAACACACAAACGTCCTCTATTTTCACAAACCAGGCAAGTGTCTGACTCTTTAACTTCATCTTACCGACTGCTCAGCTTGCTTGATTATTTGTGGAAGTTTCTTGAGAGAATTTTACTGACGAAAAATGTTTGGGAGGGTACAGTGGTGGAAGATAAGTTCACCTTTGGGCCAGATACGCAACGTCCCACCAGCTTGTCCACGAAGAGTTCAAAGTACCTAGGATCTACCCTGGACACACACAACTTACCTGGAGACTACATATTACTGGATGACCTACCAAGGCAAGGGCTGGGGTGCCTAGGCTCACTGCAGAACAGACATAGTACCTGTTCACGAGGATTGGACTGACACTGTACTAGCAGCTAAGGCCGATTATTGATTTTGCGTGTCTCACTCTAAGCCACTTGGCGGGCACTTGGAGATGTTTACCATCAAAGAAAACTTCCGGAAGCTTGCACAGGCCTTCTACAGTCTTCCCGGTGCCATCAATCCTATTATCGTGGGGCTTGGTAACTACGTCATTTACACTAATAGGTGTCACCAACCTTATGAAGCCCTACTCGGGTAAGCGAGACTTGTAGAATGTGGTCAGTGGGAAGCTCTCACCCATTCCCCATATAGTAGTGTCTCCACGCGAAACTATTAAAACCCAAATCTTGTTTGCAATCTCATTTCCCCAGACTAATTAAAATAAGTTTTGTTCCATTGATTCAGTAAGTTTCGTGAAGTGCGACAATCTGCTCCTACAGTTCAGTCAAGAAAATGGTGTGACCATTTGATCGCTATATGATATAATTTGCCCTCGTGATCCCTCACAGGGACCATTAGAAAATGCCAATATGCGTCTGTTTCTGTGTGTTCATAGAAGTGAGCTCAAATGTGTTCGTAGAACCACTATAGAGACAAGTTTAACTTTCTGTCCACCCTCCATTTGAAGGGGAGATAGATCCGATGTCAATTGTGAGGCAATTAGCTAGTCTGGGGACAACTGATTATTTATATAGTGGGTTTGGTCCTGCCAGTTACTAGCTTTGTGTGCTGATACTTAATGGCGGCTGGATGTGAGGAGAATATTGATGCTGAAAGGGGGAACGAATGTCATTACCGCTTTATCTTCCATTACGAAAGCAGATGAAAAAATAATAATAAAAATTCAATAGACTTAAAATAAACATTTCATTTATATTTTGAAACTTCCTCAATCCTCAGGTGATGTTCGTTAAAACGTCCATATAATTTTGTGGATTCAGAAATCATAAAGCTATTGTTAAAAAATATTGGTAGTGTTTTAAGACTTTTATTATTATAAGTTATAGCTTTTATGTGAAGTTTCACTAAAATATATATTACTAACAAATGGTAGTACAAATTGCTTTTTTATGTTAAGTTAAAAGTTATGTATAGCTCACTTTTCATAGTATGGGCCTTATCTGGCAGCTATTCAGCTACCCTATTTACATGTTTATGTATTGATATGTCAAATAATGTGATCTACAGATATCGCTTTTGATAGATACTATCGGTATCTATTAAATAAGACAAGTAATGTAGTAAAATGATAGCGAGCTTGAATAAAAAAATGTATTTATGGTTTAAAATGCTATTCCTATGAAAATTTGAACTAAGCTATAAGAAAAACTGAGCTTCACGTAACAGTCAAGCTGTTTAGGGGGTTGTACTCGCGTAGCTCCATTTTACTCAACTCTCAGGCAACCTACCCATTAGTCAAAACAAAGTCAACATCGAAAAAAAAACACCATTTTGTTCGATGATCAAGAAAAAATGTCCAAATAGGAAATGTACATTATTTATAAAATGGAACGTCTCCACACACCAAAACTTGGTTTAGAGAGATTTTGGTTTCCCGGTCACTGGACAACTGTCTAACGAAGTCCGCCTGTGTAATATTCGAAGGTAGCGTTTGAAGAACAAAACAATCTGCGCCTGCGCAATGTACCCATGTTGTATACGTTTGTGAAGAGTCCTGTAGTAAATTCTGGTTTTATTTAAATGGTATAACAAATTAGTAGGAATGTTTTGTTTTCTCAATTTCTTGTATTTTCTGACGATGATATCCCAAAGCTTTGAATACTAATAAATAGTATGAGGCAGTTGTCTGAAACAATTAGTTCCATACTAATCGTTTTGGCCAGTTGGTAATCAGCAATAGATTATGGCGATATTAACCTTTGTCCCACATAGGTGATGCAAGGTCTTAAATAGTAATCTCGCAATAGACTGCATTACCAATAACGGGGAAGCTGGGGTTCAAATCCTGGTCTAGTGCAGTGAGGGATGACTTTTACTAAAAGTTTCCCCCACTCTCTACACGCAAACGATGGTACATTTTCTCTTAATTATACCTTTATTATTACCCAATAGTGTTAACTTAGATATTTCAAGGTCATAGCAAGACGCTCAAGGAAAAAAGTGGTAATAACAAAGGTTTTAAGCAAATGCATTTGTTCGGGAAGGATGATAAGGTTTTAAGAGGAAAGTAGCCTGCTTGCGGTAACGTGAGCAAGGATGACTAAGAAAAGTGATATATCACATCTTCAAAACCACACTTAGATCCCACAGCTAGATTCGAACCTGGAACTCCTCACAAATGGTAATCAGGTTTGTTACTATCTTGGTGCCCTATTCTAGCATCAGACCACTGGTGGTCCGCCGTATCCCGGGAAATTTAGTAATAATTATGACATAAATAATGTAACTGCAGAAGCAGTATTTTGTTTTGTCAACCTAATTTCATTGTGTCGTACACACATTGATGAAGCAATACTATAGTGTTGATAACTAAACATTGAATTCCAAAACTACAATGCGTCAATTTAGCTCATTGCCATCTAAGACCTTTATACGAGCATGTGTAAATAAGTACTACTTGGAGAGCCCATCTCTCGTAGATTGGTCCGACGTATATATCAAATTAAGGGGATGGAGCCCTCATCTGATTAAAAAAAAGATGACCAGCCGATGCAAAAAGGGGCAAGAAAGCAAGTTCAGCTATCGTATTGAGGATGTAACGCCGAATATTTGAATAACGTTTAGCTGAGGCTAATATGACTTAACGTACGAATAAGTGAAATTATTTCTAATAACTTTTATAGCTCTAAAATAAAAAAGGGTATTTAAAAAAATGTTAGACTGTAAACTACGTTTACCCCGAAAGTTAGCAAGATTATCATGATTCATCCCACTATGGTATAATACCGATCTGGGCAACTCTGTTGCCAATCGCCGAAAACTCTGAATCGGCCATTAAATAGTGGCGAATTTGAGTTTGCCTGCTCTAACAGTAAAACAAACTTTTTTCCTAACGGCGTGTGCTGTTCGTAGCTTGATATTTACTGAAATCATTGGAGGAATCCTGCAGTTCATTTTGACTTGAGATATTCAGCCAATATTTTTGCAATTTTATCACACCAATGGATTGTAAAATGTTCCAGTAAATTATCTTACATATTCAATCTGAAAAATTTTCATCATTTGCATTTGAGGGGGTTGTAAATGAGTCGTCAAAGTTAACATGTTTTAAGTAACTAGTTCGAACAGTTTGTGTGTGGTATTAAATGCTCGATTGAGATGTATAGCTTCTCAATATTTCCATGGAGACGTGAATTTCACTTCTCATTCGTCACGCCTGTAGCTACATTAAAATACAAGTTGTAGAGCTTAAGAGGTCACAGTGTAGTACATATTGTTAAAATTGCAACTTCTCAGGATAAACGGAGTGTACATTAGGTTGTATGATGTCACTGAACAAAATTATCTTGCATATCATACAATTATCTAATTATTAATGACTACTTAATCTAAGGGCTAGGGATAAGGAGAGATGTTTTTATTGCAAGTCCAGTCACATTATCTTGGCTATGGGATTGTAAAGTCACAGTAATGAATAACTCGAGGAAATACTTATTTAGTGCACCTGGCCGAAATTAGAAACGCAACCATATAAACTCACACACTACATTTATATAACTATGTACTATATATAATGAACTTAAATCAATTTAAAGTAATAAGCAAACATATCTTTACTGCCAGTTCATGGTATGTGAAATGATTATGATTATATTGTAGCAAACTCAATGCCAAAACAAATGTATACATACATAAATAGTAAAAACTTTTTTTCACATAGTCCTACTGCCTGTCTGGACTTTACTATAAAAGAAAGAATTAGGAAAGTATATTAGGAGATATCTCACTTTCCTGTAGAGGAACACACAGAATTATGTAAAGACAGTATGTACACGCGGCCGGTATTTGAACCCTGATAGCACTGGAAAAACAGATTAAATGAGTGACATTCAAACCACTCGACCACTAACACGGGTTCGAAGAGTAAAAACTCCCATGGGCAAGAAATATCCACCCCTAGAAAGGGTAAGTATCTCTCATTTAATTTCTGCAAGCCCATTTCTAGAAATTTATCAAATTTCTCTTCAGGCTTGGAAGACTCGAAGACAATTACTCTTGATCAGTGGTAATCATGAGACAATTGAAAGTGTACGACGTTAAGGGAAATCTTGTCTAGAACAAAAAAAAAATGAGGGGGAGGGGGGTGATAAAATGACTTCACGTAACTCATTTAAGAAGAACTGAGTGTCCACGAATGGTGAAGATATGGGGTGGGTTTGGTGCTGGGGGTTGGTTGAGTTGGGGTAAAAAAAGGGGAAGGGTGTTGACAAAGTAGCTGCCTGACAGCGACAAATGTGCCTCTAACCCCCCCCCCCCCCTCCCCTGCTAAACTAGAGAACGTTGATCTTCCTGGAGGGTGAATTAAAATTTTGCTTCTAGATACAATTTTTTTAACAATATTTTTAACCATGATATGACTAAAACCTCTGATGAATGGATTAAAATATTTACCCTAAGTTGTGCAAAGAGTTTTATATGCTTAATCTTTTACTTTAATACTTTTTTCTTTAACTAACTTAAAGTGACCATAAGATTGTTCAAATCTACTTAACTATAATAATATTTTTGCTAAATTTGGTAACTAAAATATTAATTAATAAATAATAATTATTTCAAAATCTTTAATATATAAACAAAAAATAGTTTGTGGGAAAATATAATCTTAATCTCCGGATGAATTCGTGCTATACAGTCATGTGTAGCATACTATGAATCCTATTGGGTGACAATTTGAATGATTTATCTGAATATTAATACCAGTAAAAGATAAACGAAATTTAAAAGTGAAGAAATAAAACTATTTTTAGCTATGCCTACAATTCGAAAAAAAGTATATATAATAATCATGATTGTAAAACATCAATGTGAAGAGTACACTTTTAAAAATAGATCAGGCCTATAACCATAAAAGCAACGCTCAATTCATAGTTTTTTGCACATAAATTCCCACTTTCTTTCTTAATTATTTTAGCAATGCGTTTTACCACCTCTTAAGATTATACGCTTCTTTACTAATTACATTAATTGGTTAAGGATTAAGAGGGCTTAATTTAGAGGACACGCCCCCGAATTTTCGTTGAGGGATAGTGGAATACCATTTAGGAAAAAATACCCTCAGTGCATCCGAATGGGATCGAACCCCGAGCTCCCAGTTTTCGGAAGTCTAGTCCAATACGAGATTAGCAAGTTAGACAACGCGGCCACTGAAGCGGTTCTATTAGATTATTAAAATGACTTCAAGAAGGTGCAACCCGCCTCGGTGGCGTAGTTGGCTAACGCGCCAGTCGTGTTGAGCCAGACCACCGAGGACGGGGAGATCGAGGTTCGAATCTCGGTTGGGTGAACTGGGGGTTTACTAAATGGTTTTCCACTCTCCCTCCCCATTTTAAATTAATCATGTAGTTTTACTATAGAGATTATCAAAGACCGTCTGAGTTAAAACAATATAATTGGAAATACAAAATAACATTAAAATGAAATATTCTTCTCTGAGGTTCTGCAAGTGGGTGCAAGAGCTGTAAATGTCCACGTGATAGCTCGGCAAGACTATAAACATGTTTGTTTGTTAGGAATACGTTTGTGTGTAATATATAGGCTACGTTAACTTTGAAAAACGGAGGAAGGAAAGGGAATGGGAGTGTTTTTGAAAAATACTGAGAGACGCTCAACACGCAATTCAAAGCTCGTAAAAACCACGCACGTTTCCGTCTGGACAACGACGCGGGATCGTTCTTTTATAGATGACTTAATTGCTCTGTTTGCATCACTCAGACATGAAGCTCCCCAGCTATTTGACTATACAGGGTGTGTTCCCAGGTTAAACAGCTAAACTTTGGAAAGTGGTGGTGGATCAAGAAAAGTCAATGTATTTAGGAGTTTTGCTAGTTTTCGCTTTATTTTCGCACAGGCAGCAAAAAAACTAAATAAAAACTGATTTTCTGCAGAGTTGCTTGGCAATGGCTTAATAAGTTTTCTTGGGAGATGGATCGGTCGTGCTAGATATATGGCTCTGCCTCTGCGTTCCCCTGTTTTAACGCCATTAGATTTTTTTTGTTTGAGGAGCTCTCAAGCAAAAATTTATGAAGTGCATGTTAATGACCTTCATTCACTACGATAAAGTATAACGCAAGCATGCGAAGAAACAAAAGTCACACATTGTCGGTCAGCCACTCGTTCTGTCATTGATAGGTGCGATGTTTGTCTCCGGGGTTTGAACAAAATAATTAAATAAAATATTCTATTTAATACCTACCTAACTACTTTGTTTTTATTTGTATTTACTGTTCGGAGAATTTCTAGTTTTAGCCTTATTTTTACGCAAAGTACATTTTGAGTTAGTTTTTTAATCCACTACCACTTCCCAAAGTATAGCCATTTAACCCGGGAACATCCTGTCTAACTCTAAAAAAGCATAAAAACAAAACATCTGTTTTTTATGATAGCGTTGTTTATATTATCACATTTTTAATTATTTTCAAAATTTTCAATGACTATTTAGAAATTAAATTTGCTATGCAATGAAATCTAATTTCTACTTTTTGAAACTAATTTCACGTGGAAACAATATATACCATTTGATTACTTGTTATGTGAATAACTTTTTTATGTTGCTAATTGAATTTTTTATGGTAGTTCAGTTATAAGAATGGCCCATGAAAATAATTTTGTCTACACATTGTAATATTAATTATGGTATATTTGGCTATTGTTCAATTCACATGTACAACTCTGGCTACGCTGGAATCCTTGATTAAATTCAAATACTACCTTCAAACAACATAGCTATTTCTAATTTGCTAAATATGTTCGTGAAATATCTTAAGTATTATTATATTTTTAGATTTTATTAACGCTCACTATGTTGAGACATTATTTTACGGACATGAAATTACAAGCTAGTGACAAAACTCAAGTTTATATATTTAACAGTGTGTACTAGTTTAGGGTAATAGTTTCCCCTTGTTACACTTTATAAAGTAGTCTCGGGTATTTCCAAAGGGTTTGAACTTGTTATAAATGTCTATACATTTTAATTAGTTCCCGTATTCTCGTATTTACCATTTTTTTTGCAACCTGTGTGTTTATATTCTTTAAAGTACTGTGCCATAAAGATAAACCTATATATATAGTCACTTGATTTGTCTCATTGAAATGAAGTGAATACATATATAGTCACTTCATTTTAATGAGACAAATGAAATGTATATATATATATATATAATATAATCATTTGTTTCATTGGTTCCCCTTTAAAACATTTATTTCTCTAATTTATTTTGAAAACTGTATCTCATATATTTATTAAATAAATACTACTTCTAACATATTCTAAACCTTTAATTAGTCACCAAACCACTAACAATTAATAGAATTTAACACTACAGCATTTTAGGGAATAGTAAAGGATAAATAAATATTGGTTCTTTTTATCAATCACTAAACACTTTCTTACTGAAATAAATGGTACGGCGCACCACACAGACTTTCTCTCTCTTTCTATAAACTCGTAAGATTTATGAACGGAATAATGTACATTATATCATCACCACTCAACATAAGAACATGCATAAAATAATATACAATGATATAGAATCAATGAGAAAAGAGGCGCATCTTTGTCCACCTAAGAACATTTCAAACAGTTTAATGTCTTCCACAAGAGTCAACACTTCGTATTAAAATTTCGATTTCTGGTAAAAGTTTTAACATTTTATATGGTGTTGCATATCTTCAAGTCATCGCATTGATATTTAATTATTCATTTAACATTTTGACCAATAAAAAATGTAAATATTGACTATTGAGTCTAAAATGGAGATCATTGCTATGCAAACATTTCTCCTAAGAGCTTTAAGGAAAAATACCATACTTTTTTAGATACTTATATTTAATTACTCTATGGCATTGGAGAATTATTGCGTTAAGACTTAAGTAGTATATGTTTACAACTAAAGCTCACAAAATTGTATTAATATATTTGCAAATATCTCAGAAACTGTTGCTTTTATAAAAATATATGTCAAATAAAAGTTTTTTATTTCTAATAGTCCTACAATTTTGCAATGATAAGTTGTTTAGTTTCTCAAATAGTTGTGGAGATACGGAAATTAACGCTTCTGTAAAGTACCCTAAAAATCATTTTCATAGGAAAATGAAAATAGCCAGTTTATTTATAATCTTAATCAACGCCTAGATACGAATTTTAATCAAAATCGTTTGAGCAGATTTTGAGAACCAAATTTTTCTCTTTTCGACCTTCAGTAAACTACCCTTAATTTTAAGTTTTTTTAGACACACAGACAGACGGCATTGAAAAGACTATTTTTTAGGGTTCGGGGGGTCATGAGACGTCGACATCCATCAACATTTCAGGTTAGTTTTTCTTACGATCGCAATACTTAAGCTTTAATGTCCAAAAAGTTAAAAATATATATATAATTGCGTATAGATTGAAAATTATAATTTTATAAAAATACGTTTCGAATAAAATATTTGTATTATAAATATATATACATATTTGTAATGTTAAGTAACCTCATATCTCAAATAGTTTAGGATCTATTATAAAAAATGTAAATTTACGCATCAGACCGGAGCCCTTAAAGCCATTTTGCCGAAATATTGAGAGTAGCCATTTTGTTTGGAATATTTATTAATGTTCATAAATGAAACTTAATCAAAATCGTTAGAGCCGATTTTGAGAAAATCGACTTTTTCTCTTTTTTCCCTTCAGTAAACTACCCTTAATTTTAGGGGTAGATATCCAATTCCAAAAACCCCTCGGGGCAACCCTATGAAAACCCAAGATATCAAGTTTCAGCTCAATCGGTAAAATAGTTTAGGCTCTAGTTGGAGGTACAGACAGACAGACAGACAGACGGAAATTCAAAAACCACTTTTTCGGTTTCAGGGAGTCATGAAACGTCAAGATTCATCAAAATCTCGAGTTCGATTTTTTTGACGATCACCATACTTTCTCTACCTGTAAGATAGAGAGAAAGTAAAAATGTACCTTTGATCTAGACAAAGAAACGACAAGGAAATAAGCTGAGATTTTTGTTTAAAGGGCGGTAGCCAATCTTTAGTGAGAATTTTTTAGTTATCCTTAGTAAAATAATCTGCACTATAGGGAAATAATACAAAATTTACATTGTGAAGTCAAGTTGCTGCCTTATATTTTATAAACATTAATTTATAGGTATTATTTCATATACCAGAAACTCCTAGCCACAGTTTAGAGAAATGGGACAGGTTTTGAAAAGTTTGTATTTCTAATCACAATGGTAGACAGGGATTCATGCCTTTGGACTTTAAAGGATACAGTTTTTTTTATATAAATTTACATAGTTTTTAAAGTTAATTTACTTGAAAGCAAATATTTAACACATGGCAAAGAGTTGTCAAGGCTTCATACAACATTGATAGTCTAATTTAATACGGACTAAGATTTTAAAACTCACGTCAGCTGGTGGCTCGGCGTGCACGATGCAAGCAAGCTGAGCCTCGTATCCTTCCCCTGAATGCACCCAGCTTCTCTCGACCTCGATCTCAGGAGGATCTGAAAATAGAGAGAGATTGCGTCAGGTATAAGTGAGAGAAGAACATGCTACATAATGTAATTATTTATACTAACGCCTTTCAATTGTCCGTAAAAAATGATACCTGGACACGGGAATCGAAGCCAGGACTTTTGGCTTGGTACGCCAATGTTCTTTGCAGTGAGCTATTTAAGAGTCGTTCCTTGCTCAGGGTCATTCTTCACTCATATTTTAAGGCAGAGTCTGTGATGGCCGTGTCAAGTTTAAGTTAAAGCTTTGGATTGATATCAATTCCGATAATATTACTAGCAATGTTAGTTTTATTAGGTATCCTGTCTTTCAATAGACCTGTTTTCTTCTCCAAAAAAGTCTCCAGGCATGTCTATAAGTAGGTTCCTTTTTTTTAGATCCTAAAACATATTTTTTTTCTGTTTTTTTAATCATCCATCAGTTGTATTTCTCGGTTTACTGGTTCTTTTACCCCGTTCACTTTGCTTTCTATAAGATCCCTTGATAAACTCATTTATTCTCCATAGCGTGCGTAACCCATTCCCTTGGCCTTCCTTCTTAAAATCAATTAGAGAATGTTTTCATAGAGAATTTCTAGAACTTCTTGTTTTGTATATTTTATAGTCTCAATTTTAGTAATATAGTAAAAATCATAAATTGTGAACATAGAACATATTTTAATATATTTTCTAAGCCCGCCTTGATACTAAAATCCTGCAATATATATACACACTCACACGATATGGTCTACCCCTTTTCTTAGCTTTAAATATCCCCCCTCTTTATGTTCTCGCTAACTCCTTCTTAAGCCCCTTTCTCCAAGTCATCTCTAGGGAGTTCCCCTGTCATCCACCTTATACACAGCATGTTGAAAGTGTTGACTTACAAGCTTTGCAAGTTTACCCCTTGTATTATACAATGTTTATTCTTGGCTTCGAAAGGTTAATATGGTATTCCCACAGCGCATGCGTGTTCGCGTTTCATGTCGGTGGTTTTCTGGTCCAAAACACACCGAAACACTAGTGTCTATTATTGTGAGAGGAGCTTTCTGTGCTTCACGGTCGGATGGAAGTAATTAACGAGAGGGAAACAAGTACGCATTCTATCTGACACTATGCCTTTTGTCTATGAGCGTGTTGATTTGAAAAAAAACCCGTGGTATAGTGGTCAAAGCCTCTGGTTGCTGGCCTATTGGTCCCTCGTTCAATTCCTGGCTGATACCAGGGGATTTTTCTCGAAATAAGCATAATTCCCATGGTCAGGAACGTTTGGTTAATTATTAGGTTTAACTTAGTTTAAGCATTGGCTTCACTACCACCATCCTCTTACCTCATCGGGATATGTGAAAATCCTCCGTGAAAAGGATGTACGATTAGTACATCCGGACATCCCCCTGGGCAACGGTACATTTGTACTGGCTAATCTTACCATAAACTGAGCCAAAGATTGATGTAGCCTAGACACGCCATTAATTAATTTGAAGGAATACGTAGTGAAAGCGCACAGGCCGAATTTGTGGACCTGCCTTGGAGTACATCAGGAGAGTGATGGGTTGGTGCATCAAAAACTCCCTATTGTTTAGTGTGTCTGAGCTCCATATGGCAACACAGCTTGTTGGCATCGAAATAGCCTAACCTAACATACCACCAAATAATGAAAAGCTATCGCCGTTTGCCAGTTATATTTCGAAGAGTTACATTCAAATTGCTAGTTCATTCCCGTCATCACTGTTGGCAGAGGATGTTTGCCATATTGCAACGTCATCCAGTTATGGTTTTGGTCCCAGTGCACTTCTGATTGGTATCTTCGCGAACTGTTGATATGAGGTTAATCTCTATAGTGCGCTTTTGATTATATCCAGATCTGTAGCTAAGACTACACAACCTGAGAACCCTAAATTAACCCCACGGTTAGTTTTTAGCGACGTTGCTTACTTGGTGATTTAGAAGCTATTTCGCAAATCGGGTTGCATCTTAACACACCTATACTCTCTAATCACTATTATACTTAGAAAACAATAGAAAAATATAAAAAAAAAACAGCAGTTCACACTCAGAGGATTTTTGTTTTTCTACTGAGAACTTTCCCTCTTTCTCTGACGAGTACAACACTCACTCTACTATTTGCGACTAAACAGCATTGACTTAGATTAAAAATTAACTCTGTTCTTGTTACATTTATAGATAGACATAATGCGTCCATAGAATTTTGTAATAAGTTATATGATAAATAATATCATGTGGAAGTAGCATTTAGTTGTAATATACCCGCATTTTCGTGGAAGGAGAGTGGTAAATCATTTAGGGAAAATTACCCTCGTAGATCTGACCAGGTTTCTAACCTCGATCTCCCCGTTATCAGCAGGCCAGACTGGCATGAGCGTGACGCCTTAGACCGTTCAGCCTCTGAAGCCTGGTATCATATTATTAATCCAGATTTCTTTGTTCTCTAGTGAAGAATAAATAAAACCTCATCTGATGCGACTTCTGGTTTGAGCTTGGTTGTGTATCTGAATCAACCCCGGTTAATCGGCCGTGATACTGGCTCTTAAATAGTTTTACTTTTTTTAATTAATTTAATCTTAATCTCTAGAAATTACAGTTCCTGAAGGAAGAACTAACAGCGTTTTTGATTTGGATTTAGGACTAGATAATCCCCACTCAATCTAATCAGAATGCTATATTTTGGAATAGTGTTAAATTATTTAACTCAACAATATTGTTTCTTATATTGAAATTAACTATATTAGTCGCCTGTATACCTAATATAAAAGCATTACAAGTAAAATATCTCAAGGGTACTAAAGTAGGGATACGAACATTGGTACCCGAGTAGAATAAATCATGCAAACCGTTACATTAACATGTCCTGTCAGTCGCTCGATACATTAATTGTATATGCAAGCGTATAAATTTGTCAAGTTTCTACACGAACAATACGTTCCTTGAACAATTTATTGATTCTTACGAGACAATATTACTCCAAAATTTGAATAAATTATGTAGTCGTCATTAAATTAAACTTGGTATTCAAAAGGTTTATTCTGAAGGTAAAATATTTTATTAGAATAACTGGATTTGATTGTTAGTGACGCGGGGATTCAGGTTAGTTCATTGGGAATCATTTCGACAATTTTGAAAATGATGCTTCCCGTGATAGCGGGGATAGTTTCTTTGGGATACCTCCCTTAAACTCACCTCTTGACTAAGTCTTTAATTACCTTAACATTAAGCACATATAATTAAAAATATAGCATGATATGGCCATAAATATATTTTTAAATGCTGTGTTTTGACATCTCTCTTGTCAGAGTATAGCTAGAGAACAAATTACATAAGGTTTACTAAAAAAAAAGTAGGCTTTTATAATTTTAAGTTATTTAAAAAACTCCTCTAATGAGAAGTGTTATCTGGCCATTCTGTGATAGATTTAGCGATATAATTACGTAGGAAATTACTCAAATATGCATAACCCATACTTTCTTTACACGAGATCAGATTTATTTTCAGTGTGTACAACTAGTTACATGGCAGTGACGTGTCTTGGGGTAGGACCTTTTAGATACAATTCCTCCCCTCTAGTTTTATACCCGGCTAATAAAGTCACTTCCTCATTAAAATCGTGCCGTCGTGGAACGTGTAATTAATCAGCTTGTATTATGCCCCGCCCGCTTGTCTGAGGCTACGACCGCGTGACACGCGAGGGCCTCATTGCAACCCTCCTTCCAAGCTGCTTTCACTTGTCTGATTACAGGCTGGGGGGCTCTTTTAGCGGACCTGTTTTACGCTACGTATTGAAAGCGCACAGGACGAATTTGTGTAACTCTTTTGGAGTATATCACTGGCGCACAAAGCATAAGATTCAAAGGCTCACTATGGTTTCTAATCTATGATCCCCATGTGGCAATACCGTAAGAAATGTAAATGTTTCAGAAACTAAAAAGGATTTTGAGTTTTGTGAATAAACCACTATCAACCTAAACTACCCTAACCCCTATTGTAAAAAGTAAGGGCTCGGTCACCTGTACTTTATTATCTTATTCCTATAATTATTTTAAATAAAATAGGAGGTTGCTTACAGTACACGGTTGCAATGTTGCCACGTTATGCGGTTGTAGTTTTCCTGCGCGCTTTTTATATCGATATCTTCGTGATCTTTTGATATAAGCTTTCTCCCTCTTGTGTTGTACGTCATTGATGTTCTCCACCTACTTGGCTGGAGGGGAAGGTAACATGCTCATTTCGTGATTTGGGTTATTCTTGCACTTCGGAGCGGGATCCATTTAGAGATTCGGGTATCTATAGCAGCTATACATTGAGTTTCCCCTGAAAAGTAGCAGTCAATCTTATAAGATATGCTATAAAGGAAAATTTCTAGTTAATCTTGCCATATTTCAGAGAAGATAGTAGTGTAGACTTCGCTTAGCATGAAAAGAAGCAAACTTAATCTGACGGATTGCAGTATTCACACGTTTTACCAAAAACTTTAGCGAAGAACTCAAATATGGTCACGTTACGATCTCTTAGCCAATCACAAGAAAGTAACGCTAATTATAAAGGTCGTTCTGCACTAGTAGATATAATCTCAGCTTTGGCCACACTTCTTCACACAATCGAGGTAGAAGAAACAATCAATGTGAATGTGCTTGAACAAACTCAACTTGTGCAAGGCGCCTTAATAGCAATACCCAAGCAGACAGATGCGTCTACTGTTGGAAAATGATTTGAAATAACTCTTTTATTTAAAGAAAAACAGCAATGTGTCGTCTTGTTTTATATTGATTTGTTTCACTAAAAAAGTAATCAGACAAAATCCATCGTGATAATGATAAAATAAATGTTTATCTAGTAGAAAATTAAAAATATTAATAACCGATGTTTGGTTAGTTTTGCAGAGCATCACCGGTCAACATAATTTCTTCTAGCGTGTGAATTGCTGCACCACTTTAGAAAATTCTAATCCAAATTTTCAGTGAACGTGTGAATCAATCTTTACATTACATTGTAGCTTATAATAGAACTCGACCGCAATTGCTAGAGTTAAAAACGCTTAACTTTCAGGGTAAGCCGAGCTAACGTCTGGAGTCAAGATATGTTTTTTGTAACTGCAGCCTTAAACTTTAATATTCAAAATAATCTCAAGGCTTCCCGGCTGGCTTGGCGCTTGCGTCAAGCAGTACCGGAGTATTGCGATGCAACAGCTTTATGGCGATACGTCTTGTACTCTTGGAGCTCAGTAACATATGGCTACTACTACTACTACTACTACTACTACTACAGAGGTAGGAATGAGGGAAAAATAATTTTAGAATTAATACACCTGAACTTGCTTGGAAGGAGGGTGGGAAACCATTTAGAGTTAATTACCCTCACTAGACCCAACCAGGATTCATATCCCGATCTCCCCGTATTTTTTTTTAAGGAACTTCTTAGTAACGTGGACCCTTTAAACAGGAGGGTTGATTCGCGGAACCCTCAATGTAGGATTAATTATATGAAAAAAAAATATCATCAATTCATAGGGATGATTTTTTAATGTAAAAAGAGTTAAATATATATTTTTTATTTTACTGTAATATATTTGTTTACAAAAAGTAATAATTAATGAAAGGAATGTAACTTTTGGTGCGACTTTAAAATATCATTTAAATTTGGAGCAGTAATTTTGGTGCTCCACAAAGAACAAAAAGGCACAAATAAGTATTTGGAAAATACATAAAATTTGTCAGTGCTTTATATTAAAGTTCTTAGTGCTGGCTTGTGAGAAAGCTAAAATAAATAAGACTTTTAAAATGTTCTTATCAAAATTAAGGGGAATAGCCAAGCTCACTTTCTCACTGGGCATACATCTCTGTCTTTAGTATTTACCAGTGATCTACCCTTTTATATAAAATGCTATAGTATCTATAAGAAAAAAGTTATGTAATAGATTCCCTGGTCAAACTTCGCGGACACGACCTTAAGAGTCTCTGCTTTAGACTATTCGGCCACTGAAGCGGGTTTGTACTGATATAATTAGTCGTTCAGAAAACGCACGTTAAACAATTTAAATAATAATGCAATGATAAGTTGACGTATGTCCGTGACAGATAGGAAGAAAGGCTTATAAATGTCATGATATCCTGTAAAAATCTGCATAATTTATCAGATTTACAATTCAAATAAAAAATACGACTAACCATCCCTTACCCACTTCAAAGGCTGATTCCCAGTGCAGGAATGGGTTAACTAAGGCTCTCGGCTCAAATACGGCCCGGCCCGCCAATGTGTTAAACCTAGATCTCGTGATAAAATAATTAAAATGTGTGCGTTGCTATGCAGGCTTTATAAAAAAAACACTTAATTTTTTTAAAAACCAAGTCGAAATCAACATTTACAAACTTGCTAATATATGTCGGGAAAAAATGGCAATGTTTCATATTTGTGCGATGTAACGTTTCCCGTCAAATGGAACTCTCTTCAGATATCTATCTAGCCTGGCCCGCTAAATATGGATTTTCTTATTGTGGTAGCATGCCCACAATAGTCTGATACTTCCAGTGATGTTTGGAACGTAAACATTGCCTACTTCATCCACTAGGGCGCTACAGAAAATCCAAAGGTGCAATGAACTATCTGTGACCTACGTCAGAACATGATCGGTGAGTTGTTGTTAAGGCAAATAAGACTAGTTTTGTGTCGGTTGTCCAGCGGGTCAGTTTCTTCAATGAGTGTTGGACTTTAAACACTTGTGCTGGGAAGACCCTCTGTCTCCGTTGGGAGGATTTGGTGCTAAAATTTAGGGGCAGAGGTAAGGTAGACCTTTTAATGTTATTTAATTACTGTAATATGTACTGTCTATTACAACTTTTAAAGTTGTTTTACTTTTCGTAATTTTTACAAATTTCAACAGTTATAATGGGACTATAATGAAATAATTGACCGTTCGTGCTGGGTGAAAGCCACGTTGCGGAAGACAGTTTAATATAATAAATCCCTTTAATTTGATTGAATTAAGTGTTATTTATGATAATTTTCTATTTAAACTGTGATATTCTACTAATTTGTGTCCGTAATAGATATATTTTATGTGCAATGTTTTGGGGAACAGTATTTGATGTCAACAATTTGGATTATCGATTAGTTGTTACTATGGAGTATGATTAGATTGATCAATTATAATTTTCCCTAATTAGCACTGCATGTATGAGAACTACATAATTGTCAGAATATTTTACTCACATGTTATATATTTTTAATATTTATCTAAATGTCAATTGTTATTGTATGAATCGAGGGGTTGTAGTAATTATAATCATCATTATGAATAACAAACTTTGCACTTGAAGGACAGGGGCTGAGTTCTACATGGGGTAATATTTGCTTGATTGTTACCAAATCTAAGTACTTAAATTCAGTTTGAGATTTGTGTGATTTTTCTCACCTGCCATAAGCTCTTGTTTAAAAAAAACCTAAGCATATTAGTAGTTTACTGGTATAAAAAGAGAGATTTTGGAGATGTATTTAAATTTTGATTTAAATAATCTTGATTCATAAAATTTCAGTGATATTTATAACTTTTAATTAAATAATTTATTAAATATTTCTCCTTTGGGATAGTTCATTGTTTATCCTTGTCAGGTCTAGTTGTATATGTAAAACTAAATACTTGAGATTGAAGTATTACCGGTTTTAAAAAACATTCTGAATAGGATAGAGTACCCCGCACTATTATTTTGTGGGAAATTCAAGACCCTTTTATTCATTAGTATTATTTGATATCAAAGTTAATAATTGAGATGGTGTTGTAAATTCATTTTTACTAAACTTATTATATAATAAATTTTAGTAGCGTTAATTAAATCTGATAACTGACTTTTGATAAAGGTTACTTTTATTTTTGGAGCCATACTATTTATACACCGGGTTTGTAGGGTTTTTGACTCTGCGCCTGGGAGTCTGGAGTTTGTTTCCCTGGACTGTGTTCTGCCAACTATGGACCACATCGTGGTACTTCTTCAGTGGTTACCATACCTGATGACCTGAGGCACTCAAAGTGAAGTTTTGCCGAGTCGCATACCAACTTGAATACCCCTGAAGTTCATTGGAACGTATGGTCACGCGTGTCGCAAGACTCACCGAGACCAATAAGTGATACAGTAGATTTATTTTTCTAAACTTAACTTCAAGATGCCGGCATATTAAGATTGACTTTAGGTGGAACTATCCGAGGAAGTGACCACTGTGACTCGTCGAACCCGTGTGACTTCTGTGCCTACTTTAGGGAGCGTTTAACTTTAACTTTTATGTACACATCAATCAGGTTCTTTCAGCGCAGTGGCCACTCGCAGCTCAAAATTAGTCTTTGGTATATCGTAATCTTGTTGGTTAGCTATTAGGATTGAACTTATTATTATATTTTATTATTGTTCTTGAGTTTGATGGGTTATAGTGTTGATTTAGCAATTATTATTATTTTAGGCCTTCAAGGCCAATGGAAATACCTTTCAACCAAAATATCGCGTATCAACGTTTACTATTTCTTTAATTGGAGTTATTTTTGTTAAAATTTAAGTTTGAGTGAAAGCTCAATGAACTTGCCGATGGTTGGCCCATTATACTTGTGTACCAGATCAATACTCATACCGTTTTGAAGTTGTTTAGAACTACTTTCATGTGTAATAAAATTTGAGTTTCCCTTGATTAATTTTGAACTTCCTTCTAATTACCTAAGGATTAGAACTTCCAATTTTATTAATCTATTGAGTGATTAAAGATTGATACTTATTAATGGCTGTGAGAATACCTTACCAGAGGAATAACCTTATAATACAATATAGTTATTCTGAAAATGCTTTTTTTTTTGTGTGTTTGTGTACTCCTAACTTATGAGTCATTTTCATTTTTGGGAATTATTATAGTAACACAAGGGAATCATTTTCATGGTATGGATAAACTTTACTCCATATTGTTTATAAGCAGGTTTTGCAGATTCGATCATGGTAGACAAATGAAGGCCTATGGGTCTAATATTTATTGGTGGTTTAAGTAAAGGGCTGAAGTTGATACCTGTCCGAACGGTCACTTATTATTCTTGGTCTGTCTTACTAGGGGGAGTGTTGATATTCAAACTTATATCTTGCAAATGAACGAATTCCTCGTTATAGTTCAGTTTCACTGCCGCCAGCGAGCTGGCGCCCAACAGTTAAAACTCTCCTGGGTCGACCTTGACTTTAGTGTGACCATTGATTGCCAAAAGCTCCATGAGTCCGCCCTTGTACACTGCTGCACTGTCCGGGATTGTTATAGTGAACTAGTGTTTTTAACCCAAAAAAAATTAAGTAAAATGATCTTGGAAACCAAGTTAATGTTGATAATATTATGTTTTACAGTCCAAACCCGATTCCTGGACAAACTAGTTAGGACTAGGCCAATTTGATACATCCTACAGCTTATAGGATAAACCGATATAGCCTGATGTTTTAGGCACTACTAGTTTCCATTCTTGTTAACCAATACGGTGAATCGCCCCTGGACTGGTTTCATCATTCACAGTTCGCGCGCAAATGTTGTCAGATAACCTAACCTAATCCTGGTTAGGCCTAATAAAGCTGTAGGCTATAATAATTGATCCTATGAGCTGGGCCTAAATTTCAGGATTGATTAATTCAGACTAGGCTAAACTAGTACATTTTTAGGTTCTAAGGATGTATCAATTCGGCCTAGTCCAGTCTAGTTTGTCTTGGAAATGGTTTTGGACGGTAACATATTCTCTTGAGAATCACTTTCTCACTGACCCAGATTTTAAAAATTCTGGAAGTTTATTAACAGTTACACTCATCTCTCTTAGCCCCATCACATAAATCTTCTGAACAAACTTTAAAACATACTAGGCCACTAAGGCGTGCATGATTGTTATACATTATCAATGTATTTAAACTTATTCATGTGGGAGTATATTACATATATTTATAATTTTTTTAAATGAAATATTAAGAAAAATTAATGAATACAAATATTTTGTCAACCAATTATTTTTTTTTATTTTGACCCTCCTGTAAGTAAGTTTATACATCCATGGTCTAGGGTAGGGTGTCAATTCCATGTTAGACTGGTCTGCTGAAGATGGAGATTAGGGTTCGAATCGCAGATTAGGTGTGGTGATGGTGTTTAAGTGATGACCTTAAAACTTGATATTTGACTGAAATAAGGTCATAGCTTGTGGTTAAACAAGTCCATATCTAAAGTTTAAAATTTGTTTACATCTAAAATTTTAAAAACTTTGGAAAATTATTATAACGATTTTGTTCTAAATGGATAGCTTGTGAGGGTTTAAATGATAAATAACAGAACTTGTATTTCAGTGGAAATGCATATAAGCGTTGATTAATTATGATAAGTTTTTGAAAATCTTAATGTTTTTAAAATAGGTTCAACAATTTTGGTTCAATATGAGAGTATATTTGAACGTTCTTACATGAAACATACAGTAATATGTTTTTGTTTTTTTAAATAATTTTTTAAATTTTAGCTCAAAATTATTATCAATTGACAGCGAGCTCAAAAAAACTTTTATCAATTTTGTATTTGAAGAGTATTTCAGATGAGTAAAAATATTAAGCTTGGTTTTTCTCAGCTAAAGATTTTTAGTGATAGCATATTTTTTATTTATTTTTTTCCAAAATATATATTATGAAAGAGTATACGTGATTCTGTAGTACTACTTTTATTTATTTGAGGTACATAGGCCTAAATGTATAAAATTCTTGTAAATATTACATAAAATTCAGTTAGTGAAAATCTAGCTTTTATTGTAGTTTTTTTAACCTAAGTTGACAATGGGAAATATAAAATGTGTTTAGTTCCACAAAAAATATTTAAACAAATGAGTTCTCTAACCTCTCATAATAATGTGGCGGTTTTAGTCAACAATTCAACTATGTTGTAAAATGTATTATCTAAACAATGTTTTAGCCTCTACCCCTAATTTTGTATCACTTCATAAAATCACGTGAAATGAAACAGTCGCAGAACGTCATACTACATGACATCCTGACAGTGAAAGTCTTTATCAAAGTTGACTTGAATGAACACGTAGATTTTTTTCCCTCTCAGTAAAGGCGTAGTTTTGGAAACCATCTGGTTCGTGAAACTCATTGTAGAGACGATTCTATTGAAACTGGCAGTCTTAAAAGGGAAAGTTTGTAGATCTTTAAATGCCGGAACGTGTTGGAATAACATTTTTTTAATGATACGAAGAATCAAATTAAATAAAACGGAAGAAGAAAAATAGTTTAGGTTTCAAATAATATTGGTTTAAAGAAGATATGATGAAATTTTTCATATCTATATTGAATCAATTGGTTTTGTTGAAAGATTTCAAAACATTTAATATTATTTCCAGTAGACAATAAACGTTACGCTAGTTTATGGTATTTAATAAATTTATAGATAATAGGCCTATAGTAATTATATTACATGTCTAAGTGGGTTAAATTATAACCTAATAATTTTTTAGGCTTTAAATCTAAACTAATATTTTTAATTTGATTAAGGAGTTTTATTTTTGTTGTATGCACAGTTTCTTGCTTGTCCCGCAAGTGAATGGCGTTATTAAGAATATATATATTTGCTATATGTATATAAGTAAGATAATTATTATATTTATTTATTAAGAAACTTAAAATTATCCATGAAAGAATTCCTGTATGTTCTAACGACCTTCCTGTATATTATAACGACCATATCAATCGAAAGTATTAAAGTTATTCTTAGTTAAAGTTTTCGTTGGAAGTTCAAAGTTTTTTAATATTTCATTATTAATTTTTTTACTAATATGGTATAATTTTGGTAGTAAGAAACTCATATAGAAAATATAAAATGTTTATTTGTTTAAAATTGATTAAATTTCCCTATATTGTTGGAGTTATTTTGAATATTTTGATAATTTACAACATGAATGACAGATTAACATATTACTTGACTTATGACTACTTGAAAGAATATCTAGTCACTTTTATATCTGTTGGATATGATCCTTCATATGAAAATCTGTTTACATAATTTTTGTTAAAAATGGAAGATTTATAATACAATATTGAATCTTCTTTTTAACTTTATTTTATTTTAAAATAATTCCCCCCCCCCCCCAATTCGATAGTTTAATTTTAAAATTTTAGTATAGGTAGGTCTACTTGAACCTGTTGGTTACAAATGAGTAGTTTAAACTTAGCTGTTATTTAAATATGGACATGAAATTGTTAGATTAATTATTTGCTTGGGGGGAATATAATTTTGAGACTTGAGTTATATAGGACGGTAGCTCGAAGTAGCTCATATAATATAAAGCACACCCCATGTTTGGGGAGATGTAATTCCTTGTCAGACACACCGTCCACAGGACTGTGTTACCAAATGCCGCCGCCAGGGAGAAGCAGTGCCGTTGCTACTTTAGTGCCCTTAATGGTGGCAAGTTACTGCCTCGCTAACCTCTTATTCCGGCTCGTATCCCTCCCCGCAGCCCTCATCCCTCTACCCACCCAACTTCCCAATCCTTGGTTACTGGTTCGAGATCATTACCGCATCTTACCAAGACTTTACCTTGACTCCAGGTCTTGAGGCGAAACTTTCCAGTGAGGGGATTCACCTATTCGCCAATTAGTGTGAATCAGTGAGGCCAACCGTGCAACTTAAAAGTACTAGGAAACTTTGGATCCATGGCAGTAGACTAGAGGATAAAAGCGTTAAACGTAAACACTTCATCTTGTTTACGGGTATCATGACCGTGGAGCAACATGTACTTAGACGAGCTAAAAATAAACTTTAACCCCAAACTTGTTTTTGACTTAGGTCTTAAGAGGAATGATTGCTTGAAAGTTCGTATAAAATGAAAATAAAACTATCTCCATATTTTATTTCATGTTATACCGTTGAGCTAAAGTTTGTCTAAATATAGGTGTTAGGAATGATAAAAGGCTATTAATTAGTAGTAGTTTAGCCAAACTAATGTAAAACCTAATCGATGAATTCAATTTTTAAAATAAAAAACCAATGATGCCAATAAATTTAAGCCTCAAACTCCCTGTGACAGATTATCACCTTAAACCAACCAGTCACCGATTTGGTTGTGTGGTTTAAGTAATAAAGATAAATATTATATAGGAATTTTGCGTACATATATTCAAAGTTGGTTAAATTAATATATAGCTTTATTGAATAAAGATATATGAATGAACAATATTCTTTTGTGATCTAAGTTAACATCAATAGCTCTCTTTTAAATAATTTTTGAATAATTTACTGCGAAAAAATACTCTTTCAAAGATATATTTTATTCACAATTTAGTTCGGCTTGTTTTATTCATAAAACTGTTTTGATGCAGCGTTATTATTACACGTTTTTTTAGTTACAGTCCAAAGGAATATATCCGAAAGCTATAAAACCTACATGAGCTACTTTAATGTATCTATACGGGAAGGTTATGTCATCTACAACATTCACTTTTGATATGATCGATCCTATAAAATAGCACCTTATTATAGCCAAATGTTACAAACTTTTTTTTTGGTGGCCAATATTTATATTATCTAAAAATGTTACAATGAAAATCGGACTACAGTCGTAATTCTTGTTTGACTCACACCTCCAATGAAACATCATCAACGTATTAAGCTAGCTTTGAAGGTCTGTCTGTCAGCCAAAACAAACCCTCTTGACAATGCAAATAACGGTCCTGCTTTCAGATACTTCCCACGTTACTCCTATCTGGTGCTACCTCAGGACTAGATCAGTAATTACATTCGCGTCAATTGCCACTGGTTGGCGACCCTGCTTGCTGCACTAACGAACACCTACCCTCAAACCTCCCCTTCTTCCAACCACCTCTCTCGCTCTAACTTTGACATGCGCAAGCTCCAAGCCAATTGACGTACCCCTGTAACTTCGCCAAGGTAATAAGGTTAAGTTTACTGTGTGGCCTTTATGGGCTATGTTGTTATGTTAGCACATTCACCCAAAGGTAATGAAAGTTCTGTGGGGGTCTTGGTGAGGGGGGGGGGGTTGCGGGACAAGATAAGGTGAAGGGTTACACAAAGGGGGTTGGTCATTCTTAACATCATCATGGTGGTTAATAGTAACTAGAGGATGAAGTCCACTACAGATAAGACTATGTTTATTTCCTGTTTGGATGTGTACTGATTACTTTGACTATAAGCTCAGGATTATGAGCTAATATTTTTCTGCACGGTGATGTCTTAGTTAATAAGATAGTGTATTTATAGGATGTAATATATACTAGATAAGGTGAGGCACCAGATATATATTTAGAACTCGTGGCAATTCCTTCTACACAAATATTCCTAGAGCTCTACCAAAGAGATCTTTGTATTTTGTAATTTTTTAATGAAAGCTTACACAGAAAATGGGGGAATATAGTTTTAAAAAATTTGAAAACTATTTAAAAGGGAAGCTGTAAATTTAGAAATCTCAATTTTAAACTTGTGTATGATTTGGGTATTAAGAATCTCATTTGATATATTATTAATTTATTCCTCATTTTAATTTATGTTTTCAATTCTAATAATTGTTGTCAAATGTCAAGAAATGAAAAGTGCCTCAGAACAATAGCTAAAATATATTATAAAATCAATAGTTCTCAGCTCAAATGAGAAAACAATAAACGTAGCTCCAACATACTACATACTCTCTAGAGCCGATTTGCCACAAGAGTAGTTGGAGATAACAGCAGCATAGGTATGTAAAAACTCTTTTAATGAGGCATAGTTAAAAACAAATTGTTTGTTGTGAACGTTTTGATAGCCAACAGTCCAACATTTAGTCTTGCAGATCATAATGTTTTGGCGAATGGTTACATGAGAGTAGATAACTGGGTGCCCCTTAGCTACACTCGTACCGTAGATGGGGTATAGGTGTCCGATATTAAACTTATAAACATATATTGACGTACGTCCTATTCTATAAATTTTGATTTTACTCTTTTTTTTTTTCACAGTAGTTTGCGCCCTTGGCTTCACCCCGTTCTTTTGTCTATTAATTAACACGCAGCTTGAAGAAAGGAAAGTAACCAGTCTGTTTCACAAAGTAGAGGAGCTTTGTGGCAGCCTTCAAAGCTGTCAAAATAAACGAGTGGTGGGGAAGGGAGTGAGGAAGGGGGAGGGACGTGTATATAAAATAGATTGCTTTCCACCCATTCGTTATGTTCTCTTCCAATTAAAAAGAGGTTGTTTTTTTTTACTAAACGTGGGGTGCTTTGTAACGTTACTTACTATACTCTGCAAAAGAACATGACGTGAAAATGCAGCTTCATATAAGCACTCAAATAATGAGTGGCAAAACATGATTTTCAAACTATCAAAGGTCCATGGCTTTAAGATCTAATTATGTGAATACAACAATTTTTGTAGGCATGTAGGCCTACATTGTGTGACTCAAATTTTGAGCTAGTTTAATATAATTTTTATATGTGTATTTAGCAAGGATTTTATAGATAGAGGGCTATACTAGTACTAGACGTACAACATAATGAATTCATTACACTCTCCATGGCGTCAGCCCACGTTCGAGCCATAACCAACTTCTGCGGTTAGAGGGTGTCATGTGTTCAGCACAACGAATCCTTTGTCTATTTATATCAGTTTTCTAGACTGCAGCTGCTACTTTTTTTAAATTTCAAGTAGCTTCTCATTTGTCCTAGGTTGAGTTTGACCCCGTTTCAGACCCAATGATTCACAGAAACTCTTAAGAGCTAGGGATTGAACCCGATACCTCTGGATCTTAAACCACAAAGGTGGTCGAGTTCATTATTCAGTCTATTTAAACGTTAATTAATAGATTTCGTTAAAATTGATTATGTTTGTCACCCTCTAAATTAAGATTTCGATTTTAGTGAACTTCGAAAATGGCGGACCAGTTATCTTAACTAGAGTGGCTTACTAACTGCATAGTTTACTTTATATTAATATCTTCTTAAACCCTGTGACCACGAGTGTTTTTAAATTAATGTGATAACTGTTAAATATACGGTGAAACCTCAGGGTGTTCATTTGGATTCTAGAGCATATTTTTTAAATCAAATATCTCGAACCTTACTCTTTAAACAATGTAACTACTGGTAAGTACATCTTTAAACTAGACTAACAAAGACATTTTAAACTGAAAATTGGATGTTCGGGCAAACTCAAGGGTACGCATCTCATTGGATGTTCGGGCAAACTCAAGGGTACGCATCTCAATACTTTTTTTATTTTATTTATAGCTATATTGACCCTGACGCGTTAAACGTCATGACCACCTATCCGGGTGAATAAAACCAAATATCATAGCAAGTGGAAACTTTCCATTACTTACGTTCTTAGGGTAGATTTATTTTTTGCAATTACATATATATAGTGTGAGACTTGAGTAATTCAGACGCGTGATTGCCGTCTCAGATGGGTGCCAAACCAGAGACCACGAAAATCTAAAGTTTTTTATGATTTCTTTAGGTAACTAGTGGATTTGCACCTTATGAATTTTTTTAATGTAAAATATTTATATCTAGACTGCGTAAAAACAGAATTTGGTAATCAATGATAGGCCTAGAAACAAACTTTTCACACACTCTAAGGGAAAACTTGAGGGTGCACGAATAGGAAAATGTTAAATTATTTCTACATTACAATATTTAACATTAATACGCTATAACTGGTTTTGGGAGTTAAAAAAAAGTATTCAATTTAGTTAGATTTCTCTATGTGCTGTTGAAAGCATTAGTGATTTTTTATTAACTTCACAAATTCGAGATTTCAACCCTTATACCACCCTCTTCACTAGCCACATAGCTAAACTGCTGAATACGGGTAGATCGAGGTTCAATTCTTGTCAGGTATACAGAGGGTGGTTTTTTTTCTCTTCCTAAATGGTATTCCATTTTCGCTCCACACAAATGCGGGTACACACATCCTCTAGATTAAACTTCTCAATCCCTAGTACATTAGTGTAATTTGTACATAGGCGTACAATCTGAACCGGTAGTAACACGTGATGCTATACAAAAAAATTAAAACCAAATAATTGTCCGAGTGCTAACTTGAGCCGGGTGACGCCGGGTTTTTGTAGATAGTTAATAATATATCCTAATGCCAGTGCGTTTTCCAACAGATAGGTCCCACTTATAGCTATAATTTATTGGGCTATATTATAATGAGGAATATAAAGAGTATGATAAACTATTATTTTTTTAATAAAAAAAACGCGGTACACATTTTAGTATCCTAAACCCTTAAGAGTCCAGTAGGCCTCTGTACACATTACACGAAAAATTACGAAAAAAACAATATGCAGGAAAAAAATACCTTTGATGTTAAATGTACATTCATACTAACCTTGTATCGGTTTAATATCAACTGATAAACTTCCCCCTCTATCCCCTCTTAACACCCTCTCCTTCATCCCCCACCCCCTTTTCCCTTTACACTCTTCAAGACCCAACTAAGCGAAACGCTAACAGCTTGAAATGTAACTAAGGCGCATGCGTGTGTGCTTTACTTTACTCGCTAGATCGAATTCTTAACGGGGTTGGAAATTTTGGGGGGAGGCAGGGAGGGGGGTTGAGGGTGTAGGAAGTTAGGGGTGGTTGAGTGAGTGATCTGGGTTGTTGTAGGCAGAGGGTGGAGGAGTTCCTCTGTATTTATCCACGCCATCACGTGATCAACAGGTATTACTCATAGCGGGGGTAGGCTTGTCAGGGAGCGTCGAAGGGTGAAATTTGAGTCCGGGTGTTTATAGAGAGCAGAATGAAAAAGGGCACTGCTGGTGGACAAAGAGCTTGCTTAGTGGAAATCAAAGAAGATGCTCAGCGAAGATAAATATAATGAGGGGAAATTTGAATGTGCCTTCTCTAGGTACAGGACCTTCAACTGGACAATTTTAGAGGCGTTAGTATCACTGTAAAATTGAAAAACCTTTTGATTAATTTTTATTTTCAACCACAATGGAAATCATATTTAGAATCATCAACTCGATAGGAAACTGTACTACCACTCTACTTAATTTTTGGAATATATAGTAATACACAGAACATTTAAATACATGTTGTAGATATTTAAATAATATTATAATGTTTGACATGGAAATTCTAAAACTAAGGGAACAGGCTGGTCACCAAAGAACAACAAATACTTACATGATCAAACATAAATAACTGTTAGAACATAGTTACTTGAGTTTGAGTAGTTCTAATCATTTTAATAATTAGTATCCCTAATTAAATCTAAAAACACTAGGTTGAAGACCTACCAATTGAACAATATGAATATTTTTGAACACACACACTTTTTAATCAATTTTTCAAAGTAACAGGGGTACTAATAATTATCAGGGCCCGGATTTTGATGACATGTCATATTTTTATTGGTTCATCTCAAACAATGCTCATGTGTACATAAGCTCTGTTCATGAGCCTCTGGTTGTGAAAATGTATATTATAAAGGTAATTTTTAGACTTTTTAAAATCATTTTAGGGCATTCATAGTCGAACTTTGTATCCTCTTTTCTTTGGTTGTAAAATACACATTCCTGGTGAGACTGCAACTAGGCTTAAGAGGGTTGCGTTGGGAGGGGGTAGCCCCTAGTAATTATTATTCCTTTCCTTTGAAGGTGCCGTCCAATTTTCATATGAAGCCCCTTTTTGAAAATATAAGTTTATTATGTTACATTCTATATTGATAAAATGTTACCACATTATTATTGTTAATTTATAGGAAGGCCTATTAATAATATCTATCTAAGGTAAGTTGCATTTAATACGACTTAACGTATGAATGTGTGAAACAGGTCTAATAACTTTTCTAGCTGTCTGATGAGGCCCTGCATATGACACTATGGACTGTATTGACCTAATATTGACTCTACACATTGAACCGAGGGTGCGAACAGAACCACCATTAATTAACGGTTATTGTTCTTATCAAGGCACGTAAATAATAAGAATAGAACATATGACCATTTAGTTCAGGGTTGTAGAGCATACACATCACGAGACAAGTTTTTGTAGCCTAACGGTACCGTAAACATCAACATTGTTTATTAAAATTTACCATAGAAAAATGAACTTATAAGGCTCAAAGATTGGTGATTATATTGTTTTATAATAGAAAATATATTGATTTTCTTCAGATAGAATAATAGACTATGAAATGATCCATAGAGGTAATAGTAAGAGTATCTCAGGAATTAAGAATGCAATCAATCTCACAAACTACCCTCATTATTTAAGTTAGAGATGGTTCGATACTTTATTACACCGATGATTATTAATTTTATCTAAGAATCCCTAATCTCTAATCCAATTCCGAAATTGAGAAAATGATAAATATAATAGCATTGCATTACTAATTTATCATTAATTTATTACAGAAATGAGAAATATAGAATTTTTACTACTACTACTACTACTTAGTCACTATCTTAATCTGTTTATTCTAATTATTAATTAATTTGGCACTGCGTCGCACTACCCATTATGGTTATACGCTCAAGTACTAATTACGCTAATGGGTTATGAATTGGCAAGGTTGAATTTAGAGAAAGTTAACCCGCATTTGCGTGGAGGGAGAGTGGAGTACCATTTAGGAAAAACCACCCCCAGCTCACCCGACAGAGATTCGAACTTCGATCTCCCAGTCTTCGGCAGTCTAGCTCAACACAAAACTAGTGCGTTTGCTAGCTACGCCACCGAGTTTTAACCAATCTCACAATAGACTAGACTGCCAATGACGGATGGATAGGGGTTATATTCCCAGTCTAGTGTAATGCGGGTGGTTTTTCCTCGGTGATTTAACACTCTCATAACGCCCTTTCAGGTACATTTAATTTAAATTCAGAATTCCTCGTTCATAACACATTAGCGTAATTAGAACATATACGTATATCCCTAAGGTTGGCCACACACCAAATGCAACAATTAGTTTCGCGACAAGACATTTTGTCGCAGTGTCAAACGTGTTGCAGAACTCTCGACTTCCATAACATCCAATGAAGCTCCGTACACTTTTTTAGACACTGTCGCGAGTCGCATTGTGACAAAAAAGTGATTCTCCTTTCATTTTATATCTCGTGACAAAACATGAGACATGCGCCAGGCCCCAAATATAATGGAGATTTTCGGCTACGTTATTATTTAAATTATTTTGAAAAACTGAGTTCCATTTCAAAGTTATTAATGTATCATTTTTTTGTTTATTCGGTGAATTCTTTCTGTTTGCACGTCAAAAAGCTGTGGGAATTGCCATAAAAGAATGGCTACGTCCAATTCCTCATTAGGCATCATAGTCACCCAAATGCACAAATTCACATATGTAACATATCATGTCATATGTAACATTTGGTGTGTGGCCAGCCTAATGGTTTTTAGGATGAAGTGATAAATAATAATTAAACTATAAGAAATGCTGATCTAAATATTTAAAATGATTTAGTTTTTCCCTCCAATTTTGAATATCATGTTCCCAAATCCTAGCATTTTTACCATGATTCTGTATGAGAGAAAAAAAATACATATTATTATTACTATTATGTGTGTGAAGCGGAACTGTGTTAAAGGGGGGAGATTGCCACTGGCTCATCTTGCCTTTGCCGTTCAAGGCCTTCCTGATTGGATTTAATCAAGCGGGGCTCGGAACGAACAGAGAAGAGATAGAGGGATGTGGGTAGTACGGGTGAGGGGGGGATTATTGAAAAAAAAAAAAAGGGATTCTGAGGGGTAAGAGTGAGAATCCCTTTGAAAGGGTCAGTGAGACCTCTTGAACTCTTTCTGCGTACTGTAAGCTCTGGCATCCTCCGTTTCAATGACTACTCGCAACAACTTAATTGGAAACTTGACGGGGAAAAGGCGGAAAAAAATCACGTTTCTTGTTCTAGTATGTTTCTTCAAGTAGCACTACAGTACGTCTCTTTAAAAGTCACTGCGTAAATAAACAAATAAGGGCCTTTTCCACAATGAGAGACGGTGACACTATATATTGACAGTCACCAGTGACTTGTTTTCAAGATACGTTAGTTAGAATTGTAGATTTTCACACTGGGACAATGCGGCGTCAGGCTCAGTCACAGTGACTCTACAGTGTCCGAGCTCCATCACATGTGATGGACAAAGTCACCGCTGTGTGTATTTATGACAATCGGCAGCAACAAGTCTCTTCTAGATTTGACGTCAGGCACTTCTTGTTTTTATAGTTCTAGACATGAGCTTAGACTTAACACAGAAGATTTTATAGGGGATGTAGAAAGTTGTCCTGTCCTTTGGGATGTTATATAAAACATTTTGACGATCTAAAGCAAGGTTTTCTCCAGCTTATCACGTACCTAAGGATGTGCGTGTAAGCGTTTATTTTTATTATTTTCCTCATGTTTATATTCTTTAGTATTATAGTTCCTTACCGTTTAGGTCAATTTTAAATAATTGAAATAAAATGGCACCATCTTTTTGAGCGAGGAAGTGTCTGACACAGGTGTTCCATCAGTGCTCGCCACAAACACAAGTGACGCTGTCCTAACGTGAAAAGACCCTAACGAGACGAACTAGTGTAGTTACATAAATTCGAAGGGCGTTGCCAGCTAGGGTCACAGGGGGATACGCCCCCCTCGATAATATATTCAAATACTCTACTTTTTCAATTTTTTTAAGCACCGCGTTGTACTATTCGTTCAGGTTATACGCTTGTGTACTAATTAGGCTAATGGTTTTAGGAACTATGGAGGTTATATCTGTAAGAAATGTACAGGAATTTGCGTGAAGGGAAAGTTAAAAAAACATTTTAGAAAAAAACACCCTCAGTACAACCGACCGTCATTTGTGTTATTTCGTTAGTACTTTTTTTTTTTTATAATTTAAAGTAAAAATTGATTTGAAGGGTGCAAAGGATACAAGGGGGAAAGTATAATTTTAACTAAAAATTGTGTTAGTGTTTAAATTTGTTAAAAAATTATGATACCTTTCTGATGCATTTGAGATTATAAATAAGCGGAAAATTCAATATTTAAATAAATTTTTAAACGTATTTGATAGGGTTCTCATGGGGTTTGAGATAATTTAAAAAGTTCTTTTGTTTAGATATTGAGTTTATTTTGTGCCTAAACGTGTTTACTCCCAGTTTGGGCTAATAACATATTCACACTAATAGAGTAATTAAAAGGAAGCTAGAGTACATCAGAAATACCTCCAAATTTCTAGGGTAGGATAAGTGGGATATTTTTGTAAATGTTCGCTTTGAATTAGTTAAATTAAAATATAAGTGTAGAATTTACGTTTTCAAACATTCGTGATTAAATTTGTCGAAGACATTTCATCTCAAAATTTACTCTCCGAATTATTTATATGAGGAAATATATTTATTTATACAAAATATTGACGGAAATAATAAAAGAAAGTAAAATCTAAATGCAGATGAAGGTATAATTTAAAGTGTAAGAGGCGATGGAACGAGTGTTAAGGTGAGGTGGATAGAGGGGTCACAGAGTGACCCTATAACAGTCTTATTCCCCCTCCAGGCGTGACCACCCCCCGCAGCCACCCCCTATTTCCACATCATGGTGTCGAGCTACTAACTTCTCTTCCTTGGAGTTTCCTCCAGGGTGGAAACTTGGTGAATTCAATTTACTGAAAGATCAATGGACACCCGCCGAACACATGTAGGGCCTTACTAAACGACGAGAAAAAGTATGGACATGGCGGAGGGGGGGGAATAAATAAGTGTATATTCATCTAAACTCGCCACATGGAAATTTATTTTAAATAGGTGGACATTTAGTCAGGAATTACTTTAATGTCACAATGAATTAAGACATTCTCGCGAAGATGACTGTAAAACGTGTGTTTGTAATCTTGGTTTTAATACATTGTGGTTTCTTGTTTTCAATTCTATGTAAGGTGAACTATATTATAACTGAGAGATTTTACAAAACCATATTGATTACATGTAAATAACGATGCACCATCTAGTATTGAAATAATAGTAATTAGTTTCAGAGATAATATACTTTTTGTTTATAGTAATTCTTTTTTCATTTCAAATTTAGTATGGCTATAGTACATATTCTAATCAATTTAGCTAAAGCAAAATTAAATTAATGAAAGTTTTAAAAAATAATAATAAACCATATTTTAGTTAGAAAAATACAAGCATTTTTATGTATAGATATTATATGAATAAATATACATATAATAAACTCTTCAACAAATTTGAATTAATATAAGTAACAAAACTTCATTTACAAACTGCATCTATCTATTCTTATATATATATATATATATATATGCACTTTATAAATGAAGTTTTGTTACTTATATTAACTCAAATTTGTTAAAGAATTTATTATTTTGAGAAAAAATAGGATAATATAAATGGTATGGAGCTAAAATAGTTAAGTTTATTATGTTATTATTATAAAATAAGCAAGGATATAAATATATATTAAAAATATATAAATCAATAGATTTTTTTCAATTAATAAATTATTTATAATGAATATTTTATAAATATTTGACCTGACATTAAATTTGTATTGTATTCTTAAATATTTGCTTGTGCTATTAAAAGTTTAATGAATATGCATTGCTTATTTAGTTTTATGAGGGTGACCGTGATTTTAAATTAAATTAATCTTTTATGTGAGGCTATTTTTTTAAATATTAATTACAAAGAAATTAATACATGTGGTATTTACAATATTTAAAAATCTGGGACAAAAATGTAGCGTTGGTTTTCAAACAACAACAAAAAAGCTAATATTTGAAGGAAATGTTGACGTAATAAAAGTAACTGTGGTGTCTATCATGTACTGTAAAAAAAATACAGCTCCATTTTTGTTTCAAGAATTTCTTTACTAAGAAATGAAGTAAAGGATAGAAACGTATTAGAGATGTACTTGGAGGGAAAGCACAAATAAAACCAGTACGTAAAATTTTATGTTCACTTTCGTGCAAATAACACAGAGGAACATTCTCGAGGTAGGATGTAAAAAAGCCACTCCAGATGGAAAGTTTTTACTGCGTTTCCTTTGCTTTTTTTTGTACACGGCTAATATTACTATTACTTCCACTACTGTGAAAGACTAATGCTACATCAACCCCCTGTCCCCCTTTACCCCAAAATACGATGCTGCTTCTACAGATATAGCATTATACATTTTTGTGTCGAATGACAAGCTCACTTTCCTGCTTTATAGGATGTTTTATCAATGTTCCACAAAGAATTAATATAAAGGATGTCTAGTATTAAGGTGTGATGGAAGGAAACTTGAGTTCAGTATTTTTGCAGATATTTATAACGAGAAACATTTTTTGCACAAAATAAACACACTATTGATTCAATCGATAAATTTAGTATGATCCCGACCGGGCAGCGTCCAAACTGTTTGAGATCCACCTAGCTAAAGAATAAATACTACATTTAATTTGCAAACGCCATTATGTAACGAGATCCCAATATACGATGAGAGAGATTAATAATAGACCATACACTAATTATACATATATATATAAATTTTTATATTGGATGAATTTACAAATTGCCTAACTGGTGAGATTTTTGACAATACTGAATTCACGCTAGTTGTTGATATCTATCTATCAACAACTAACAGTAAAACAAATATTAGTTTGGTGGTTCCTAGCCTCAAACCATGTGACCATTAATAATACAATTAAAGATGCCTATAATATCAAAATGCCCTGACTAACTCAGAAATCGGGTAAAATATTGAAGCTAACCTATCATGAACCTATAAAAATGGCAGTTTAAATCTAAGTTCTAACATAATGTCCTGCAATCACACGATAAATAATAAAGCAAAGACTATTGACATCAGATACCCTGCGGTGTCTTTCCACACATAACATGGCCGTGGCCCAAACCTTGAGTTTATAATAATATTTAGCACCGCGTCTTTCTACCTGTTCGAGTTATACGCTTAAGTACTAATTACGCTAATGGATTAGGAATTTGAAGGGTTGAATTAGAGGAAGTGAACCCGCATTTGCGTGGAAGGAGAGTGGAAAACCATTTAATAACACCCCCCCTCCCCCAGTTCACTCGACAGAGATTCGAACCTCAATCTCCCCGTCCTCGGCGGTCGAAAACATTGAGTTTAAAACTCTTATATAATCAAAACAGAAATTACTAAGCTTGGATAATAATAATAACCATGAGAGACAACAAATTTGAACATGGCTTCATTCTAGCAAAAATACCCTAAATTTATATAATTTAAATTTTAATGAGGCCATAGTTAATAATTATGAATTACAGAAATAATTACGAATTACAGAAATAATTACGCCAAATAGAATTTTGAAAAGTAAATTATGTATAATAAATTCCCTAAATATATAATTATGACTGAATAGAACCATTACACCGAAAATGAATTTTGAAAAATATGAAATATACCCTTGAATCTAGAGACGTCACTAACCATGGCTGAAGGCAGTGATCTACAATTAGTACCGATAATAACTAAACAAGCGGTTATATAGTACCGAAAAATCGACGTCATATGCCTAGAGAGAATGAGAGAAGGGAAAGAGAGAGGGGAGGGTGGGGGAAGAAGAGTTCGAGAACAGTCTCACACCAAGCGTAATAAACTAAAGTACGGAGAGAAAAACAATAGCGGGTAGAATAGTTCGTTGGGCGACCGTCATTTGTTTTGTTGGGCGTGGCCTTCCTTCGCAAGCCGGGGATGCCGGTTCATTCCTCGCCTCAGTCTATGATGTGAGTGAGAGTGGCTCGGCGACTACAAATTATTATCCAAATAGGACAGAGGGTGAGTTTAACATCAACGTAACGTTACATGTAACTCGTAACCAAACTATTCAAAAACTACTCTTATCTCTTTTTAAAAAAAATTAATAGTTCAACAAGTAATATTGAATCTATTTATTTCTGTATTTCCTTTTGATAATCATAGCTAAATATTTTGTTTGAATTATAAAACTTATTACAATAGTGACACTATATATTATTTAATATATTAGTATGTGTGTACTATTTTAGCTTTTGTATTATTCTTATAGTTAATTTAGTTAGAATCTCGTGTGTGTGAGGGATATTTTAAATAGTGTATTATTCTAATAGTTAATTTAACTGGCCTCCTGCGTGTGTGTGAATGTGTGTAGGTGCTATTTTATCTCGTGTATTGTTCTAGAATTAGTTTATTTGCCCCTCGTGTGTTTGTTACTTTAGCTACTTTATTATTATTAGGTGACCTGGTGGTCTAGGGGTAAGGTGTCAGACTTCTGTGCTAAGAGTCCGGGGTTCAATCCTTGGTCCCGTCACAGATTTATCTGATTGCCAAACCCTTCCTTCACCTCTGACAAGATGTGTATTAATCACAACTTGTGAATGTGAGGAATGCCAGACCTCTACCGTGGTTCGGATTCCACGTTAAACTGTAGGTCCTCCATTTCATATCACAATCACCCTACCATTGCACATTAGCGTAAGTGCGTATAACCCGAACGGGTAGTAAGACGCGCTGATAATAATAATAATAATAATAATATTAATTTAATTTGCCTTCCGCGTACGTGTGTTAGCTAGTCTATTTTCCAATGCTTCTTAGTACTTATCTGGGCTATCCACTTTTTAATCATATATATTTGGACGATACGGGTACAAAAAGAGGTAATATTTAATCATATATATTTGGACGATACGGTACAAAAAGAGGAAATATACCTGAATTTGTGAAGAAAAATTGGGAAGCAATTTAGGAATAAGCACCCTCACCCTACACCCATTCACAACTACAACTCCGCCACTTAATTTACAACAAATTGGTTTAAACGATCTGGAGATATAGTTTAACTATGTATATATTTCAACTATTTTTATATAAATGAATGTGTCGTGTTGCAACTGCGGCATTGTAGCTTGCTAAACCTGCTGTACAATAAAAATGCCGTAAATATAATTAACACAATGAATACAATAGATAAAATATTCTAATAATGTGTGGCCAATATTAACTCACGGTGGATTTATATTGTCGTAAATCGTCAAAGCTCAAGGAAAACGGCCCCAGTTGACTAAACGACATCTTACTCACAGGCCCCACTTTGAATAAATGGCTGAGATGTTTTTATCTGGGCACCACACCACCATCAATCGATAGTGGTCATTCTTCACTATTCCGCAACTTAACCCCCTTCCCCACCTTTGATTTACAGATCCAAACCTTCCCCGAGTTTATCATTTCTGTTAATATATAACAGTCATTCCTAGCTTCACATTTTGTATTTTATTTTATCAATCCGACGGAGTAATTACTAGAATGTAAATCTACATCGCCGAAGAAACTACTGTTGACTACGATGTGTCAGGCGTCGGTCTATCCCCCTCGTTGCAGATGAAGCCTCATCTGGGACTTTAAGTATGTGAAAGCTAGAATCTGGGATAGATTCGTAACATCTCTTTAACTATTTCTTATCAGACATAGTTTTTTTGTGTCAGAATGGCTGACTTTATTTTCTATGCCCATAAGGCATAGTTTTGAATGTTCGTCTTAACGATCTTTTTCTATGCCCATAAGGCACAGTTGTTTGTCAAAAATTGACATGTTTTCCTATACCCATATGGCGCTGTTTAGAAAGAAGGGCTTAATGCTCTATTTATATAGGTCCGTATGACTTTATTTAGTATGTCAGTGTGTCTGACTAACTTTTCTAATGATACCCTAAACGGTATGATCATTTTTAAGATCTCTTTATGGAGGTAATCCGATCATCTTAAAGTTTTCTTAAATGAACTAGCTAGGTCAGTTACAGAAGTCACTATTATTTTTATTTTTTTGTTATCCATTTACGGTGCGCAACCTGTGGGAGCACTACTAGTTCGTGGTAGTTGCCCACGGGGATAGTACTGTCTCCAGCCCCTTCAGGTGCCGTTTGTATTAATTAAACTATTATTGTTTGTACTATTTATTGTGTGCTCAAGTTATGGTAGAAATATAAATATTATTGAATGTCCAGGTAGTACTTATTAGGAATTGACCGGCCATAGTAATTTAACCGTAGATATGCCTGATAGCTCGCCCTTTACTATGTGTAATATGCTAGTTCCTCTTCAAGGAGTTTATTCTTGGTTTTCGTAACTCTCTATGGAGTCAACTCAAGCTCGTTAGCTTATATAACATCCTTCGTAGTAACTTATGAAATTAGGATTTAATACCTCTTGGTTTTCATTCCCTTTAATTTTACTATTATTCATGAATAGACCTTTCAGGTTTTAGTCTGGTTTTAGCTGGTCTGGATTGTCTTTATGTATTGTGGCTTAAACTTAAATTAATATTTGTTGCCTATTTTTGACTGCTGCTATGTTGAGGCAGACGCTCCTCCGTAGAATGAGCGTTGATCTTTATTAATGGAGTTACTAAACAATATTATGTGTTCAATCTTCTGATAGTTCCTAGTCATCAAGGAGCTTATTTCTATTCCTTCCTATCGGGAAGTATAAGACTATGATAACTGAATAAAGTTATCTTAAATAACAATACTCTTTGATTTAATATCTATAAAAAAAGGTGTGTTATTCCATATCTCTTGTTAACATTTAAATAAACTGATTTGTTATCCTTGTATATTTCTCTTATGAAGGTTTGGGAAGGATTAGACATGTTATTGTTTTGTAATTGTAATCGTCTCTTCTATTATTTACGAGAAGCGAGGACACAACATATTTTCATCACTTAGTAGAACAGTCATTGGCCAAGAATTTACGGAAATATATTCCTATGTTAGGTATGTAAAGCCGAGTCTTGTGTTTATTAGTCAAATGGGGAACCCATACTGGGATAACATGTTATTGTTAGTTTTAACAAAATGTGCCTACTCATGCAGCACTCCTCAGCACACGACTCGATATAGCACACCATCTACGTATTATATAAGATCTATGCCGTGCCTTTATGTTCTTCCATAGCTCTCTATTCCACTTACTGATACCCTAGAGAGCTGAAATATTTTATGAGTGTTATGGAGCATGTCATCTTCATTAGAAAATTCTTCTGAAAATTGAAAAGAAATAATCCAAAATGGTGGACGCGTCGTACAAATTGAGTCGTAGAGAGCTAAAATTTTGTATTGATGCTATGGAACATAATATATTTGTGAGATAGAAGTGAAATTCAAAACATCATATTTCAGAGAGATGTATAGGGACTAGTTTTTAATACATACATATATATACACACCTTGGTTTGTGAAAATAGTAGCTGGTACTAATGTCCAGGGGGCACCCAAATGTACTATAACAACCGGGAATCTAACCCCGACTCCTTTAGCTGGTAGCCAGGTACACTTTCCCAAAAGGCCGGTTTAGTTTTTAATAAGTAGCATGGCTAGAATAGGTCACGTTTAAGAAGCATTTAAGGGGATTAAATTAAATATTAGTTAGTGAAAAATAGAAATGTAATCAAACAATATGTCAAAAATAGAAGAAAAGTGTAATCACATGGCCTAAATTGAGACGCGTGATTGTTTAACATAGCTGTGCTCTGGATTGTGAAGACAACGAGTATTACAAGATGTTGTGATTAGCTCGTAAACAAAATTAATAGAACATATGCGCCGACAATATAGTGTCAGCTTTGCTCGGTAAACCAGGCCAGAAAGCAGAATAAAATCTAGTGTATCCAGCTAATGGGGCTGACCAATCACCATATAGTCTAGGGAGTCACTCTGCCCATTTTTGGGGCTACGCGGGTTAGGACGATGGCACATCAGTACCTGTTTTGGAGGGCTACCATTTGAGCCCAGGGTACCAGGGTTCATCAACCGTATAGGTTCACCTAGAGGTCAGTCAGGCCATTGATTATTCCCTGCAATACTTCGTTCTACCCCAAGCTTTTAAAGAGTATTTCAAATTCTTTCATATATTTTAACCTTTTATCAACACGTTTTTTAATAGACATGGTATTACAAATAAAACAAAATCCTGGCCGAACTTCAATTAAGAACCCACACAATCATTTATCCACTAACCTCCGAACTTCAATTAAGAACCCACACAATAATACATCCACTAACCCCCCCCCCCCCCGTTTCCCCTTTGGGCCCAAAAACCATAGGTCCACATCTGAAAGGTCAAATCTGTTTAAGATTATAAGCGCCCCTGAAATTATTGACTGGATAGCTATGGTCCAACCCCTAAAGTCAGTCGGTAGAGGGTCTGTCAACTGAGATAAGGGTCCCGGGTACGATTCCCGATATGGCAAAAAAAATTAATAATTGGAGAAATGTTAGTTTCCTCTTTCACAATGATGAATTAACGGCTGGGGGATGGATGCTGTGTCTGTTCTAGATTTGAGTTAGTTAATGAGTCGTATGGTGATATAATCAGTCGGTTCAGCAAGTACACATTAAATACCTCAAATAAAAAAACTGGAGAAAAATATATATGTACGGGTTCAAACCAATAATTGGTATGCTACATCCCCCCCGAAACTGTTTTCAGCTATTCAGATACGTTCAACCAGTGTTCGTAAGTTAAAAACATTTTCTTGATCAAATATCGCGGCCAATTAACATGGAAATAAGATACAAGACTATTCTGAAATCAGAAATTGCATCAAAGTACATTTTTAATTTATATTAAATATAAAGTATTGTAATCGTGATAGAAATTGATCTCGAGATTATGATAAATTTTTACTTTTTATGTGAACACTAATACAAAAAATTGGATTTTACCATTCTGTCTGTCAATTCTTCTGTTTGTCTGAATATCCATTAAACCGTTTTGAATCCGTGATTAGGGACAATCTTGATATTTATAATCCATAGGTCTACACATAAAAACTTTTTTTATCCTAGACCTTTTTTAAGGATAGTTTACTAATGATTCATTATTTAAAATACCAAATTTTTTGAAAATGGCTGTAAAAAATTGTTTAAAATGCATTTCTAGGCTTTGTTTGATATGAACAATAGCACTGCATGAGTGATTTTTCGGCAAAAATTCGTTGAAGGGTAGCTTACTGATAACTAGTTTTTAAAATGAAATATTTTACAAACGGCTCTAGCGATTTGGTTCCAAATGGGTATTTTTGAGTGTATGAAATGACAAATAAAGAGTGTATACTTGTTTTGGGGGTAAAACTCATTTATGGATAGTTCTCATGACTGATTTTTCAAAAAACTTGAAATATTTAAATACCGCTGATGACTATATGGTTCCAAATTTTATTGGGAGACTATTTTACATTTCAATAATGGTGTATCTTTATTTATCTAAAATGTATTAGTTAAGGGGTTTATTTACCTGCAACAAATGTATGGCAAATTAGCGATATTTTGGAAATAAACCTTGGATATTGAATTAAAAATGAGAATCTGTAATAGTTTTCCATGATAAATTAAAATAAGTTTTTATTTTTACAGATAGATATTGGTGGGGTAGTTTATCTATTTTCGGAAATTTGAATTTTGTTATATTTGAACAATTTGATTTAAAATGTCTGTATAAAGCGTGATTAGTTTAATTAACAAGATGTGTTTGTTTGATGAGTAAGACTTATTTAAGGGTAATTTACTAAAAACCTATTTTGAAAATTTTCTTCGAAGCTTTAATACAAAATATAAAAAAGTTTGTGCGAGTGTGTCGTAATTTTTTTAATTCTTGTTGACATCACAGTGAAGTTTTGTTAAAATAATTTTACATCTAATGTAATTTTTTTAATATATTAAAATTTTTCAATCGCACTCCATTTCACTGATTTCACTGACTTTACTGACTTTTAATATCTCAATCAAGAGAAAGGGTCTAGGAGGAGGTAAAATATCTGTTTATAGAAAAAAGTCTAGATAAAAGTCTGGAATGATCACTATAGTCCCAAATTATAACCAGACATAGTAATAGTAAAGCCAAATATCAAGCTATAAGATTGATTTAATAATATTAATTTTAAGACAATCATCTAAATTTTTGGGATCAAAGATCTAAAAAATTTAAGGGCAGCCAAAAAGTTATTTCGCCATTGATCCATTTCCTGAGACAATCCCATTCAACAACTAAACTGACACTATATCTATTTATATCAACAACTAAACTGACACCAAACTTCTTAAAATTTATTTTAATACTATGTTCCCATCGACATCTCGGCGTACTATGATGTCTTCTTTCCTTCAGGTTTCCCTACAGAAATTTTATGTAGTCCACATGCATGTAATCCCCCATACAAAACACACATCCATCAAACAAATTATAAGCCTCTTCATTATCCTAATACGTTGCATAGCCTACACACAATGCATATCTTAATTATGAAACATTCTCAATTCTCCTATTGGTTCACCCTTCTTAAGCGCTAATATCTTTATTAGTTTTTTGTTCTCTAAAATTCTCAATTAATGAAAGATCCATCTCAACAAATTACAAACCTAATAACTGCTTTAATGATTTCTCTCTTTGACTTCTTGAATTTCATTTCTATCCATTATAACAATTTCCAAATATTTGAATTTGCCAACTTCAAAACATAGCTCACAAATATCTATAAATACATTTTTTTAAATACTGCCATGTACTTGATGTATTAGTTTAATATGAATTAAGGTAGCCTATTTATTTCAAAATACCTTGATTAAAGTTACTAACCATAGCTGATAATTGCTTGAAGAAAAAAGTACCGGTATTTTATAGATTTAAACAACTATATGTTTCTTACAGCTTGTGAATGTGTGGAATGCCAGGCCTCCACTGTGGTTCGGATCCCACGCTAAACGATATATCCTCATTTCATCTCACAATCACCCTACCATTACACATTAGCGTAAGTGCGTATAAACCGAATGGGTAGTAAGACGTGGTGTTAATAGTAATAATATGTTTCTTAGCGTTTTCTTTATGTATGTTCCTTGCTATTATGTTTCAATAAATAAAAGAGTGTGTCTACTGTCACGTGTATCTCATGCTAACACAAGGTGTGAGGGAGGTAGGGTAGGATTTACTTGACTATCATAAAATAAATATTAACAAATTATTCAATCTTATTAAGGCACACCCCCTAGAATATTTCGAAAAGAATTATCAATATGACATCCCACACACAAAAAAACAAAAAAAAACACGCACATTCAAGTCAACCTGTTCCCCTTCTCATACCCAACCCCTACCCCCAGGTCAAAACCTGCTAGTCCAGGTCACTTCCCGCCACTTGACCCGGAACAAAGCCGGACTCGTAAATCGCTATACCACCGCAGAATCAATCATATCTTGGGGTTTTCGAGGTCTGTCTGCATGAATGGCAACGCCAAAAGATCTTTTATCAATGTTCATATTGTATTGGTGAGTTCAGTGCTTTGTATGTTGCGGCCAGACTAGCCTCTGCATTGTCCCCAAGCTGCAGTACGATTCTGACCCTCCCCTCCTTTCTATTCCAGCTCCCTCTTGTCCCTTCCCGCCCTTTCAGAAGCTCTCTCTTCCGGGTCAAAACTCTCCCGTGGAGACGACAGCCATTTGTGATTCTCTAAAGGTCAGTTTACATTACATGTTGACCCCCCTCCCTCCTGGTTTATGCTTTACTCGTGTCATGTTCTCGTTTTTCTTTTTTAGATCCGTCAGATGTATTTATTAAAGTTATTATTAATTCCTTTAGTTCCCGATAGGAGAATAGGGTCGATAAAAATGCTTTGCTCAGGATATTTCCTGTTTCAGTTTATGTTATAGGCTAATTTCAGGTGAAGTGGGCTACCAGCTTACCCATCTGATGGCTTTTTATGAGCGAGAGGAAAAGAATTTACAAATTAATCTGAAAAGGTATTTTCAAGAACCTTCCAGGGTTCTTTTACATGAAACAATCGACATGGGATCGGCGGTAATATTTCCCCTCCGAGGAAGCTGTGTAAAGAATGTCCATCTTTCAGTAAAAATCTATTATCCTTGGTGGGGTTTGAACCCACAGATATTGGGTCCTGAGACGAGTGTTTAGCACTAAGACCAACGGGGTTGACCTCGGATACATACAGGATGATGTAAAAAACCACTCGTCATTCAAATATGAGTTCTAGATTTTTTTCTGGACTAAATTCTAGTTATTTAAATAGAGCCTATGTAATCGTGAAAGCCCAAGTTTAACAATTCATCCAGATAATGCTAAGAGAAGCACCTGCTTAGGTGGCCGGATAGCCTAGGACGTCTTTCTCGCAATAAACTAAATTGCCGATAAAATGGAGATTGGGGTGCTGAGGGGGAGAGAGGGTTCATAAATGATTTTCGACTTTCTAACAAGAAAATTTGGGTACACTCCCTCTAAATTCAGTCTTCATCTTTAACTCATTATCTTAATGAGTACACGTGCATATAAGCTGAACAGGTAGCAAGACGCCGTTAAAAAATTAAAAACAACATAATTATTTCTAGCCCCGAGTCTTACTAACCGTTCGTGTTGTACGCCCATGTATAGTACTAATTGCATTAATGGTTTAGAGATTAGGAAGATTAACTTGAGAAAGTGCACCCGCATTTGCATGGAAGGAGAGTGGAAAACCTGTTTTTAAAATAAAACCTTCAGTGCATTGAGATGGTATCGAACCCCGATCTCCCAGTCTTTGGCAGTGTCATCAAACACGAGTAGCGCGTTAGACCACGCGGCCACCGAAGCGTGTAATATAAGCATTGTTAAATATATCACAATGAATCAATACTAATGATTATATTTCTATTCTTACTCTAACGTATCGACAACAGCACTTGGTGGTTGAATGTGCCACTAACATCATTATTATAAAAAAGAAAACTAATACACCCCCCTTCCCTTTGGCTTCAATAATCTGAAAGTTTACTAAAAAAAATGGTAACAAACACAAACTTAGATGATGCCCTCGCCAGGCTGGGACGCCGCGCTAACAAGAGGTAATTTTTTTTTTTAGCACCGCGTCTTACTTACTACCCGTTCGGTTTATACGATTATGTACTAATTACGCTAGTGGGTTTTAGGGGTTAAGAAAGTTATATTTGAGGAAGAGAGGAAAACAATTTTGGAAAAAAAAAAAAAACCCGGTACACCCGACCGAGATTTGAACTTATATCTCCCCGTTATCAGCAGGCTAGCCTACTACAATAGTATCGCTTTAGACCATGACACTACCGAGTCAGATACGAGGTCAGTTGATAGGCAAGTTTGACTGGCGTCAGTTTGAGTGATGCCAGTGTTTGACATGTAGATTTTTCAGTGACCCGTCCACATGGAGGTTAAATCATGAAGGTTAAGGGCTTATGAGAATGCAAATATCATATTGAACCAATTCAAAACCGGCATATAAACATCATCTGACCACGCCATGCTCTTTCAGTTTGATCTTCTTTCACTCTCCATTATAGGAAGACGTAATATCTTAAATTTTGTTTTGACATCGGTTACACCAAAAACTTCAATTCTAATTTCAGACACATTTTCACGTAATGGGTGTGTAGTGTCCATTTTAGTTCTTGAGCAACTGTGAGAACTAGTTTCACCAAACTTCTCTATCTGTGTAGAGAGATCAATCAATTTTAGTCTTTAGAGTAATTTTTTCTGTCAAAGTTGTGTGTTCCATCGAGAAGTTTTTTTTAAAAAAACAGAAGGGGCTGAAAAGAAAGGAATTTTGCAACTCCAACACGCTACAACAAAATGACGGCTTGTTTGTAATTAACAAATCGGCCATGGGATCGTCCATACGATTCTGGTTGAGGCACCAGTGAATAAAATTGGTAGTAGGGGAAGCCACTAACTCAAAATACTCAAAACATACTTCTTGGGTAAGTTGGACCTGCCTAGATAGTCCAGTTGCACCCTGCCTGAAAAATCAGTCCAGTGCTGTCCACACGAAGCGAGTAACTGACGCCAGAGTCGAACCCGCTTCGTGTAAGCTTGGCTTTATGGCCGGAAAACTGCCTTGTGACATAATCGGCTGAAAAATCCGGCACCCGCGGTGAACATTCACCCCGTCTCAGGGCATCTCCTTCCTCTCTTCATGATTGCGGATGTACTCTCTGAACGGAGCCAAGTGTGCAAGCACACGCTGGGAGGTATGATCCCCGGACTCCTGATTAAACAACCAACCCGTCATCATCGGATAGATTGGTAAAACCACCCTGCCATTCAGTAGTGACTGACACAAGCATCACGGAGACTGTCAGAACCTCAGCACTAGGTACAACTTTGGTTTCCCGAAATATATGCTTTAATTTTTCCAGTTGGGGGGGGATCTCGTGGAGGTGTCCTGACCAGCTATCCCCGGCCAAGATGAGGTACACACTACCAACTGTCAATTTTATTTATAAACGGCACCCAGAAACAACAAACTGGGCGGTTTTACATTTAACGCCATTGTATAGCTTCAAAATGTTTGTATCCAGGTCACCCGCTCATTTACTCATTGGAACTTTCGATTGAAATTCAATACAAACGTTTATAATGCATTTAAATTTTAAAGTAGTTGTGGGGGCTCAAATAAAACTGGCCCACCGGGATTTGTTCCAGTTTCCCTGCAACCCAGTCCACCCATGGCAGCTCCACAATGTAACCACGCAATATTTACAGTCCAATATATACAGGAAGAGCTTATTAGAAAACTATAAAGAAAATAGATGGCAATATTATTAAAAACTGTCTATATTATTAGGGTTATTTTGAAAATATGAATGATATCCAACAAAAGTAAGCACTGCAGATAAGAGTTAACTTTGAATGCGTGAAATTAGATCAAATAGTTGTTTTTTTTTAGCTGTCAATGAAAATTGGACGTTACCTCTTAGGGGAAATGAAGCGTTCTAACATTATATTATAAACAATGTTTAAATTAATTGCAAAAAGGGATGTCAAATATTTTCTTGTCGCGGAAGAACTCTCTTCACTTTCAAGGCAAACACTTTTACCGAGTTTTTTTAATCCCTAGTAGAATTTATGTAATTTAGTCTCTTCTAGTAGTTACCAAAATTGATTATGGGACGATAAGCTAATGACCAGTTGACCAGAGTGCTCCTTGAGATATAGCCTAATATAGCGTTACTTTACTTATGAAATAAAGATTATTGACTATATAAATTAAAGTGTGTTAGAAATACATTACTAGTTCATTACTAGTTGATGCGGCCTGATGTGTTGTGTGTCTGTAATGGTTATGTAGCCATTTCTTGATTAAAAAAATGATACAAGTTTTCAAAAGCTGAGAGATTACTTAAAAGTACAGTAGTAGATTCTGGCAAACTTTGTCAAGATAAAATATTCAACAGTGAATTAAATAGTATAAATGGTACGGTTCACTGCTCAGACTTTCTCTTTCTTTAATCTTAAAATTGTGATTTTTACTAAAAATTCGTAGAATTAAATAATACACACCGTTGCAGAAACACTCATGAATATGTAATAATATCATTGTTACAGAAACATAGAGCTAAAATAAACATCTCTTTATACCAAAGAGCATAGCTATCAATTTAATATTTCAAAGTACTATATATATATATATATATATATATATATATATTTGCTTACAGCTATGAAAGTATTGGTTTTAAAAAATTTTCAATATTGAAATATGTTCATTTTTAATAGTAGTAGAACTTTACAGTAAAAAGTTATTTCACATCTCATAGTGGTGATGTGGTAAAAATTTGAAACTTCCCTAATTTCTAAAGTGTCCTAAAAGTCATTTTCAAGGGAAAACGAGTTCTGCCATATTGGTAGAATAAAAGTCTTTAGAGCAGATTTTGAGAGTTTCGAATATATATATATATTTGCCCTTAACTAACACTGAAATGAATGTTTTTTTAAACATCTAGATACAAGTTTTTGCCCTATCAGTGAAATGGTTACGGCTCTAGTCAGATACAGAGAGATAAAGAGAGAAACAGATGGCATCGCAAAAATATTTTTTTTCTGTTTAGAGGGGTCAGGAAACGTCGACAATTTCCAAAATCTCTAGTTCAATTATTATGACGATCACAATACTTGTTTTTCTGAGTGGTCAAGATAAAGTGAAAAGTCTTTGATACAAGAATTATGAGAGATACCTGCTTCGATGGTGGGATATTCTAACGTGCTACTCTCGCAGTAGACAAAGACTGCCAATGACAGTAATATCGAGGTTCAAATCTCGGTCGGGTGTACTGAGAGGTTTTTTTCCCAAAAACTAGTTTTAATTTTTCCCTACAGGCAAATGCGAATACACTTCGTATGATTCCAACCTTCCTAATCCCTAAAACAATTAGCGTGCTTAGTATATAGGAGTATAACCCAACCGGGCAATAAGACACGGTGCCAAATAATAAATTACTAAAGAGATATCATCTCCTGAACTTTATGAAGGAACGGTGAATGGGGAAAAATTCAAATGCTAGCCAATGCAGTGTTCGCCTTTGTTAGAGATGATCCAGCTTTAATTAAAAATAATTGTATTCACACTTGCGTGGAGAGCAGTAATTAATTTGATAGAAACCACCTTAGTACAAACAGCCGGTATTTAAACTTAGATTTCTCATTCAATAACTTGGTACACGTGATAGCCTTTACCAGAATAATAATAAAATACACCTTAGAGCAGACCTGGGCAAACTACGGCCCATGGGCCGCACGTGGCCTACCAAGCTATCTATCTGTGAAAAAAAATATATTTCATGTTCGTATTTTATTGCTTAAGACCAAAGCGTTGGGAACCCTGATAACTCCAAGGAAAAAACGTATATGTCCATAGCATGGTAATAAACTTGAATGCATTCCAATTAAAACTACGTTTATTTTAAAAACATTTATTGAAAAAAACCTTGATCATTTTCTAACCAAGCACACACTGACGATACCAGAAAATAAATTTGAAAAATATGTCAAAATGATCAACGCTTTGAACGATGAATTTTCTCGCAGGTTTGCCAACTTTCGCAAAATTGAAAAAGGTTGCTGTCGTTAGTTCGCGATCCATTTTCAGTTGGCATTGATAGTGCACCGAATGAACTTAAACTTGAGATGATAGACCTGCAGTGTAATCCTGGCTTAAGGGAACTTTAAGAATTTCAACGACTAAACTTATACACCATTTCTTTGATGTCAGGTGTAAGATATGAAAACTTCTCATTCGTCTCATTAAGTCATGTTTTATTGGAGAATTATTACTTATTGAACTTTTTTATTTGGTCTATATAGTTTTCTTTTTTATATATAATAAATTGCGCGTACCAAATATATCATATTTTATTTGGCGGCCCGTAAAATATTTAAATGCCCAATGTGGCCCTTCAGCCAAAATATAAGCTGAGGCCTGTCTTAGATGGTGTCATTTCTACAACAATTATTATTAAAGTAGCTGTACTTAAACTAAAAATTGGTTTATTTTAAAGATATTATATATCAAGGTTAAGAAGGAAGTATCGAGAGCGCGAGCAAAGGGCGGGTTTTTCACAAAACATATTTTTGTTAAAATAAAAAAATAAAAGTTTCAGTTTTAGGATAGTTTGATTTTATTCACATTTTGATAACAGGACTTCGTCTTTAGATGAGAAACATTTTAAATTATATATAAAAAAAAGTTGTCATATAAATTCGAGGCTACCCTCGACAGGTATTCAACCACTGTTGATTTTATCAGGTGAGTTAAATAAAACATTTACTACTACATGCACATTTGATTCATTTGGGCAAAATTAGTTTTGTTATAAAAACTGCAAATACACTGCCTTTAATTCACGTTCCCTATGTGTATCACTTCTACTAGAACTATTATATAACTTAATTAATAATATATCTAATCGGTCCTTCACATTATAATATGGTGTATATCTTAAAAGATATATTATATAGTGCATTTATGAAATGTGTGTCCAGGATTAGAATTTTTCTATTCATGGCTTATAAAATTTTATTAATTATATTTGTTTGATTTATTTTAATATATTTTTTGAAATGAACCAACTATCTCACAAATAGTATTAATACTAACAATCCGCGAAATTTATAGAAACCATAGCATTCGTGACAACATAAATATACTCAAATCACATCTCTTTAACGTGGCTTAGTATCTTTATTTCTCTCTGTCTCCCTCTCTCTCGCACGCATGCGCTAACGTATGTGTGTGTGAGATAAAGTGGGGTGGTAAGCAGAAAAAAGAGCGAGGATTTTTTGGTTCTATTGTGATACTCGTCCATCCCTATCCACGCACACAGAGGGTGTCCGGTATCAGTGCTTTTACTAACGTGACTGTCAGGAATGGCATCTATCGGTGAAAGCCTTGAACTACATCATCCACCAAGCGCGCTCAGGTTGATTCAATCCTACCTGCTCCCACGCTGCCTCATTCTCCCTCCAACTTTACCCTTTTATACCTATCCACTCTAACGGAAATCGTCCACGTCGAGTTTGTGAAGGTCTATATAGAGCGCGTGGTGGGCGAAATGTTATTAAAAGTGCATTAAAAGCTTTGGTGACCTGTCACGAGTTCTTTATATTACTTTCTTTTTTTCCAGAGGATGGTCGAAACACTTTTCAAGGAAAATGGAGAAAGAGTTTTATCTGGTGCTCTCAGGTAAATATCTCCCTCGGCTAAAAGGAATCGTTTTTAAGATTCTGTTTCTCTAGTAATATGTTCTTATAAATTATTTAAAATAAGATGCTTTCTTACATATAAATCCATGCTGCATCTTGGCTGTTCAGATTATTCTACCGTTATTAGATAAAAATTTTAATTTAATTTGAAACGTAAATATTGGTTTATTTTTCACAGTGTGCTATCACCTTCTCGAATATTATGAATATATATAGTGACTAAACAAATGTGTTCGGGATAAGAGATAAAATTTATAGGAAATGCATCCACATTTGTGTAAATGGAGAGCGTGAACATAATATGTAAACATATTTGGTTATTATCTTCGAATCCTTAAGTCTAAAACTAAATTTCTTCTTTATAAAGATACAAAGTACTAAAAGAAGAAAAAAAAAAAAAGCAAACTCTACTTGGATACTAAGGAACAAAAACTTCATGTTTACTAATGATATCAAATGAGGGTAAAACCCTTTGATCTACACTCCTACAAACAAAGGACAAGGAATATTGGAATATCAGATGAGGTTACCTCACTTCTCAAACTTCAAAAACAAGTGAGAACTTTGGTACGTTACAGGAGAAAGATGCAAGTTTCAACAAACTAAACAGTTACTTTTTTATCCTCTTCAAATGAGACGTACATGGGGATCACAACGAAACTTTATTTCAGAAAAGAAAAAAAAAAAAAAACTAAAGGGAAAATAAATTTGTCCATACTCACGAATTAATGTTAACATAGTGAAAAAGACTTTGAATCTTATTTTAAAACACGAGGAAGAACAATTTTTTTCTATACATGCACGCCCTAAAAAATAAATGGTACGGCACACCGCACAGACTTTCTCTCTCTTTCTATAAACTCGTAAGATTTCTGAACGGAATAATGTACATTGTATCATCACCACTCCACATAAGAACACGCATAAAATAATATATAATGATATAGAATCAATGAGAAAAGAGGCGCATCTTTGTCCACCTAAGAACATTTCAAACAGTTTAATGTCTTCCACAAGGGTCAACACTTCGTATTAAAATTTCGATTTCTGGTTAAAATTTTAACATTTTATAAGGTGTTGCAGATCTTCAAGTCATCGCATTGATATTTAATTATTCATTTATACATTTTGACCAATAAAAAATGTAAATATTGACTATTGAGTCTAAAATGGAGATAATCATTGCTATGCAAACATTTCTCCTAAGAGATTTAAGGAAAAATAACATACTTTTTTTAGATACTTACTTATATTTAATTACTCTATGGCATTGGAGTATTATTGCGTTAAGACTTAAGTAGTATATGTTAACAACTAAAGCTCACAAAATTGTATTAATATATTTGCAAATATCTCAGAAACTGCTGTTTTTATAAAAATATATGTCAAATAAAAGTTTTTTATTTCTACAATTTTGCAATGATAAGTTGTTTAGTTTCTCCAATAGTTGTGGAGATACGGAAATTAACGCTTCTGTAATGTACCCTAAAAATCATTTTCATAGGAAAATGAAAATAGCCAGTTTATTTATAATCTTAATCAACGCCTAGATACGAATTTTAATCAAAATCATTTAAGCAGATTTTGAGAAAACCAAATTTTTCTCTTTTCGTCCTTCAGTAAACTACCCTTAATTTTAAGTTTTTATAGACACACAGACAGACGGCATTGCAAAGACTATTTTTTAGGGTTCGGGGGGTCATGAGACGTCGACATCCATCAACATTTCAGGTTAGTTTTTTTTTTACGGTCGCAATACTTAAACTTTAATGTCCAAAAAGTTAAAAAAATTCATATAATTGCGTATATATTGAAAGTTATTGATTTTATAAAAACATGTTTCGGATAAAATATCTGTATTATAAATATATATACATATTTGTAATGCTAAGTAATTTCATATCTCAAATAGTTTCGGAGCTATTTAAAAAAATGTTAATTTACGCATCAGACCGGAGCCCTTAAAGCCATTTTGCCGAAATATTGAGGGTAGCCATTTTGTTTGGAATATTTATTAATGTTTATAAATGAAATTTAATCAAAATTGTTGGAGCCGATTTTGAGAAAATCGACTTTTTCTCTTTTTGCCATTCAGTAAACTACCCTTAATTTTAAGTTTTAATAGACACACAGACAGACGGCATTGCAAAGACTATTTTTAAGGGTTCGGGGGGTCATGAGACGTCGACATCCATCAACATTTCAGGTTAGTTTTTCTTACGGTCGCAATACTTAAGCTTTAATGCCCAAAAAGTTAAAAATATATATATAATTGCGTATATATTGAAAGTTATTGATTTTATAAAAATATGTTTCGAATAAAATATTTGTATTATAAATATATATACATATTTGTAATGCTAAGTAATTTCATATCTCAAATAGTTTCGGAGCTATTATAAAAAATGCTAATTTACGCATCAGACCGGAGCCCTTAAAACGATTTTGCCGAAATATTGAGAGTGGCCATTTTGTTTGGAATATTTATTTATGTTCATAAATGAAATTTAATCAAAATCGTTAGAGCCGATTTTGAGAAAATCGACTTTTTCTCTTTTTGCCCTTCAGTAAACTACCCTTAATTTTAAGTTTTAATAGACACACAGACAGACGGCATTGCAAAGACTATTTTTAAGGGTTCGGGGGGTCATGAGACGTCGACATCCATCAACATTTCAGGTTAGTTTTTCTTACGGTCGCAATACTTAAGCTTTAATGCCCAAAAAGTTAAAAATATATATATATAATTGCGTATATATTGAAAGTTATTGATTTTATAAAAATATGTTTCGAATAAAATATTTGTATTATAAATATATATACATATGTGTAATGCTAAGTAATTTCATATCTCAAATAGTTTCGGAGCTATTATAAAAAATGTTAATTTACGCATCAGACCGGAGCCCTTAAAACGATTTTGCCGAAATATTGAGAGTAGCCATTTTGTTTGGAATATTTATTTATGTTCATAAATGAAATTTAATCAAAATCGTTAGAGCCGATTTTGAGAAAATCGACTTTTTCTCTTTTTGCCCTTCAGTAAACTACCCTTAATTTTAGGGGTAGATATCCAATTCCAAAAACCCCTCGGGGCAACCCTATGAAAACCCTAGATATCAAGTTTCAGCTCAATCGGTAAAATAGTTTAGGCTCTAGTTGGAGGTACAGACAGACAGACAGACAGACAGACAGACAGACAGACAGACAGACAGACAGACAGACAGACAGACAGACAGACAGACAGACAGACGGAAATTCAAAAACCACTTTTTCGGATTCAGGAAGTCATGAAACGTCAAAATTCATCAAAATCTCGAGTTCGATTTTTTTGACGATCACAATACTTTCTCTACCTGTAAGATAGAGAGAAAGTAAATATACAAAGGATAATATACGTTGAAAGTGTCCTACATTGAAGACAAAATAGGAACGAGAGCTTTATGGTGGTGGGAGGAAGGGGGAGAGAAGGTTAGGGGATGTAGACGGAGGTGAAATAGGGTAATGAGTGCGATGATACGGGTGTGAGCTACGTTACAAAGAGGTATAAAAACAAACAAAAAATATACCCGGGCACCCCTTGTTACAGAGCTGTTTGTTTGTTGATTGTTGTGAGGAAATGTCACTAATTATAAGAGAAGCAGTGCATTTAAAGGGGTAGTGTACAAGGGTGTGCTAATGAGGGCTAGGGGTGAAGTGTAAAGAGAAGCAAAAAGTGTTTTTGTTTTTTTTAGATAAGGGATGAAGCAAATTAAGCAACGATAGGGGTGGGTGTTTATCTCACTTGTCTCAGATATTAGTCCAAAAAGGGGGTTGATAGTTTATTGAAACAAAAAGAGGTCTGATGGTTTAGGAAATTTAAGCGAAAAGGGAAAGGGTGGAATAAAGTTAGGTTGGGGGTCAAACTACGGCTAAGAAGCATGTTTGAACTTCGATCAAATGGATGATTGTAAGCGTTATAAATGCACAAGTACTTAAAATCATGCTTTAAAACTATTTGGGAAAATAACACAAATTGAAGGTTGAAGTAAAATTATATTTTACCTTTGAATAGAAATTGTCTTGTATCATTGCCTAAGTCAACTTTATTGTTACTACTTCGGTGGCTGCATGGTATAATGCGTCACACTCGCAGTAGATTAGACTGTTGATGAGAGGGAGATCGGTGTTCGAAATACTGGTTGGGTTTACTGAATGGTTGTTTTCTAAACATATTTGGACCCTCTCCTCACGCCCACGCAAATTCGAGTACAATTTCTCCAAATTCAACATTCTTCATCCCCAATCCATCATTATAATTAGTACATATGTGTATAACCTAAAGAGATAGTAAAACGTGGTGCTAGAAAAAGTTGGCTGTTCAAGTTTCAACGTTGGTGGTAAAGCTCAGCTTATGTCCAGACGGATTGTGATTTTTTTTAACGTATGTCTAAGGATAGATTATTTTTATAGATCTCAAATTTTTATTTTATGTTGTCGGGAACTTTGTTTTAATAGTATCCATATACAGTCTTAAGTTATTTAGAATTTAATAAACAGTTGGTTATAGAGAGGTTTTATCGTTATATAGTAACCCAATAATCATTTTCACTTTCCTGATCCTTAATACCCATCAATTCTAACTACATATTTATAAAAATCGAGTTGAGCCTAGGGAATAAGAATTTAGATAGAATGTACTCATTTCTCGTCTGGGGTTTGAATTTAAACGGTTTTCAGATTCAAAGGGTGTAAAAATAATATATTAATATGTTTAACCTGTAAATGCAACATATTTAATTATGACTGGTGAAACTACATCCGAAACGTTGGAGATTATCTTCAAGTGGACTTAAGCCTGAAAAACAAACGAGTTTTTAGCTCATCACATCCGGACTGAATCTTAATTCCTATCTCGTCTTCATTGTAAAACTAGAAAAGGTGAGACCTGTCCCTTTGTTACGTTCCCACCTTTAAGATTAATTTTTTTTTTAAATTATGTTTTTAAAAACCATAATATTTCTACAATGGGACAAAAAACACAAATATAAAATTTATTTTTTATGAGAAAGAAACCCAATAGGAAAAGGCTTAGGTCCTCCATAAAAATAAAACAATTTGAAATGTATACAAATAAATATATTTAAGATGGTGAAAGAAGCTTTAGGAGCAAAAAACAAAAAAAGAAAAAATGAAGAGGGAAAGGACAAAATACGGAATAGAATGTAATGTCTTACCGGCGTTGTTAAATTTTTCAACGACTATAAGTACTTGATACGAGTATTTTCCATTCCAAATTTTTTTATAATAAACTTTAAAGAAAAAAAAATGTTGTTGGTTGCCTTTAAGAACGTATTTTGGAATCGCTCAGATGTATTTCTCATTCAATAAATAATTAACCATCATTATTACTACAAGGATTCACCATAGCGAGGTCGGCTGTATTTCCTTACCTAGTCTATTTAAGGAGGACTTTAAATATTTAATGTACGCTTTTAACTTAAAATAGTTGACTAGTATGGTAGAATCTAAAGAAAATATACACGAGTATAGGGAAGAGTGGGAAACTATTTAAAAGCGAACATGTTAGTAAATCCAGCCTAGATTCAAACTGTGACCTTTACATCATCGTAAAAACTAGAGGGATGAGTGAGATTCAGTCTTCCTATCTACCGATGCGGTAGTATCCTATTTTTCCTTGATAAGTTCTAGTTTATTTATATTGAGAGAATTCTAATTCTGTCAGTTTATATTTCATAAAGTTTTAATGTATTCTTAAGGGTGTGCTTATTTTGACGTGACTAAAATGCCATACTACTTTTAATTAATTCTCATTGTATTCATTTTCAAACTTTATGTTTTCAACGGACATTGAATTGCGTCAAAAGAAACACCATGCAATTAAAACAATATTTCATCAGACCAACATGAAATAATATACTTATCTACCTGGTTTTAATCAAAATATTCAGTTCATATTTAAAACACGACTGATCAACTTCTAACGTCTTTTACGTATTCCTACGAGAGTCATAATGGCTGATACGAAGAAGAAATGGACTACTTGCAGAAGGGGAAGACAGACTGTGACGACAACAGAGACGTCCTTTGATCTCGTGCACTTTTAATTTTAAAGGCCCACGCGAGAAAAAAAATGAATAGTTTGCTTATAAGCAATGGGATTGTAAGGCTACGGCAGGCCTAGTAAGCTGGTAGTGGGAAATATATATGACTTGAATATAAAAATTACTCAGGCCATAGGCTGGAAACAGTAATGGATGTGAAAAAAACTAAATTTAATATGGAGACTATCAATAGGGTTAAAATGCTGTTTTTTAACGTGGATCAATAATCACTTATTACTAGTATTTGCTTATGTCAACATGATTGAGTACCCAAATCTGCAGCAAAATACCTTTTTTTATGTCACTTCAAACTATTTTTTGTGAATACATCGGAAACCTTATCATAATAAAGTCACTGATTAATGCAAGTTATTTAGGGTATCCTAACGTCCTCTTTTTGAGCAGATTGGTTATATCAGCATATTAATTAAAAAATAATATAATTCCTCAACATTCATAACATCCAATACCTTAGAGGGTAGATCTAATTTCCCCAGTGATAGTTTTCCCAACCATGATAGGAACCAAACCCAGTTCGTTTGTATAAATAGGCAGACACTATATTTAGTGATTTAAAGTGTCAGACCCTGTTATATCAATACGTGAATTACACATAAAATTAATATAAAATCAAATGTCAAAGTTAGATGGAAGGGATGGAGATTAGTGGTCAATATTGTTTGTCATTTGTAACAAAAAACTTTTTGGCTAAAATATTTCAAGAATAGATGTATCAACCTAAATTTGTTCAACTTAGTAGTCTTAATTGTTTTTATAATATTGTCATGAGAAAATCGATTTTTTATTTAAAAAAACACTAGTCTCAGGAGACAAATTCAAGGACTGTATATGTATAACAATGTGTGTTAAACTAAACGTATCTACAGTATAAATAATGAATTAAATTTGGTAAATAAAACTTATTGTTAAATAAAAAGGCAAAAATATTGACCTTACTGTTGGCCCCTTCCATACCCGCATAAGTGGAAAATCATTTAGGGAAAACCACCTTCAGTGCACCCGACCGTGATCGAACCCAGATCTCCCCGCCCTTGGCAGTCTAGTCCAACGGTAGTGCGTTAACGGGGTTTAAATTAATTAAAATATGCTACGGAACTCTGCACGGACTTTCTCGCTCTTTTGTTTAAAAACTGAGATATTGACTCAAAACTCGTAATACACTTAGTCACTGTGCCGAAATATTGAGAGTAGCCATTTAATTTGGAATATTTATAAATGTTGAGAAATTAAATCTAATAAAAATCGTTAGAGCCGATTTTGAGAAAATCAACTTTCTCTTATTGCCCTTCAGTAAACTACCCTTAATTTTAGGGTTAGATATCCAATTCCAAAAAACCCCTAGAGGCAACCCTATGAAAACCTTAGATACCAAGTTATAGCGTGATCGGTAAAATAGTTTAGGCTCTAGTCGGAGGTACAGACAGACGGAAATTCAAAAAGCACTTTTTCGGATTCGGGGGGTCATGAAACGTCGAGATTAATCAAATCTCGAGTTCGATTTTTTTGACGATCAAAATACTTTCTCTACCTGTAAGATAGCGAGAAAGTAAAAATTGGGTTAAAAGAAATTAAATTGGGAAATGTTTTTCCTCTCAGCTTGTAGCCAAGAAAAGTTGCCAGGGGTATTTTTAACAAGGACAACACCGGGTACTTATAATAGTTAAATATTTAACAATGGTACCTTATACATATTATATACATACATAAATAAATAGAGAAAAACAAAGCCCAGTTGTGAGTAAGATAAAAGGTATCGATGTCCATCCAGACTTCCATTTCTCATTTATTCAACACTGGACATTGAGGACACAATTTTTTTTATTTTTTTTTTTTTATCAAAGAGTACAATGACAGTACGTATTTCCGTCACACCAGGCCGGCCTTCTTCAAGTTTTCCAATATGGATTGAGAGCGACCTCCATAAAAGAGAAACTTCATCAAAGATTAAGCGTCAAGCCTTGCTATGAATGTTGCAATAGCAGGGAAACGATCACTTTACATGACGCCGCGCAGCAAAAGACAAAAAACAGAATAGGAGTGAAAGAGAGACTATTCCGAAGGTACGTGTAGTAGGTCTATATATATTGTAACGGACGGCTCGACGAAGTAGGACAAACCTAGCTAGGGTAATAGATTTTACACGATATTGTACGCTTTTTTTTTTGACATAAATATTTTAGGGCTTCCTTAAAACTTCGCGAATGCTAACCTATTTTTACTTAGTTTGTCTATAAACTTTCTCCGATACCTATAAATATTTCTAAGTATATGATATATTATTCACCGACTCAAAATTTCCTTTGCTCGACACGTTATCAAATAAATTTCAAAGCAAAATAAAATTTTTGTGGTTTCTTTTTTCTTAGCATTAACTGTTACCTGACCCAGTGGTCAGGCAGTATAAGGCGTCGAGCACGCAAATGAGGGAACTAAAGGTAGGGTGAACCTTTGCAATGTATTTTAGGATAAAGTCCTGTGTTCTTACAGAACATGTGGTTGTTCACCCGTAGGTACTGGTTTTTTAACAAGTACTTCTATTTCAAGCTAGAGAAAATATAGCTAATTGAAAGCGTAAGTGAAAAGATCTCCCCCCTTCCCCCTTTTTTTTGTCAAGTTATTTGAGAAAAAAGCTGTGTACAAGTAGTGACACAGTTCATATATAATAAAATAATGTGATAAATATATTCCAATGAAAATTGACGAAAGTATACTGATTTTTCTAGTAGATTCTTTAGATCAGAATTCTACTGTGTAAAAATCCTACCCAATTGTGTCTATACCTACATTTATTTATTTTGTTGAAACGTGTCTGATATGTTTATTTATATAACCTATTTCTTGTTCCTACAGTCTTTTTGCTTTTAATAAAATGTATTACTATTTATTTTGTACTGAAGTATTAGCTTGAAGTGATTAACAACCGACATTCTAAATTTTTTTATAGCTAGCTGATATCAAAATAAAAAAAAAAAAAAAAAAAAACGTTAAAATTCAAATTTATTAACGTGTCTGTCCGAATAGATCTTTTTTATTGAAACTGACGAAGAAATGACTAATGTTCTCCAAGGTATTATTTTACTTGATGTAGGCCTAAATTATTGCTATTTTTAAATATCAATGTATTAATTGTATTGTTGGCAGTATAAAGCCACAACTGAGGGGCCAGTGGCTGTGATATCAATGATAGCTCTTAGTAGCTTATGATATTCACACGTCCATCACAGACTTTGCCTTAACATAAGAATGAAAATTGACCCTGAGCATGGGACGATTCCTGGATAGCTTAGTGTTAGAGCAGTGGTGTGCTAAACCAAAGGTGCCATTAATCCTGCTATTTAAAACAACATGAATGACAGCTCTTAAATGGTTTGTGCTAAAAGCATATTTTTATATATGTGATTAATCTTTACGACTTATGTCTTCACAGTAATGAAAATGCATGCTCTTAGAAATGTCTTCTTTACATATTCCTTGAATCATTTTGTCTCCGAACTTTTCGTGATATTAACACGAAAAAAAATAGCTGTTTACTATGGGGGAAGTTATTATAATATGCTCATTTGCTTTTGTGTAAAGTGATAACATTATATTCGATCATGCCGGGAATCAAATGGGCCCTAGATAAGAGGATATACCTTCTCATTTGCAATTTGAAGAATATTTTATTATTGTAATAGAGAATTAAGGACTTTTTTTAAAAACAAAGTTGAAATATAATATTTTATTCTAATGTTTTTAAATTTGTATCTCAAATGTCTACCATTAATTTGCTTTCGGAACAAATTTGTTCATGTATATTAAAACATAGTGTGTGTTACATTTAAAATACCAAACAAAAAACATTAGTCCCGTCCAAATGTGTTTACTCTTACACTATAACTTTCTAAGCACACACATTAAGAAAATTTTTTCAGCGGATGTATGTGACGTAATGCTGTTCCTAGATAGCTCTATTAAGGCGTACTTCATAGCCTTTGCAACCTACAAACGGAAAATTACTTTGGGTCTAAATGCCAGGTTTGCGGTGGCTGTGGTAGTCAAGTATGGTCTCCAGCCACCTTCTAAAAATATATACTCCCCTTTTCATAAACATGAGTTCCCTCCCCATAGCTGCCTTGGTGGCTGTATAGTCTAAGGCGTCCCTCTCGCAAAAGAATAGATTGTCCATGACAGAAAGATTGGGGCTCAAAACCTGGCCGTGAGTACTGAGGATGGATTTTTCCTAAAAAGGTTTTCCATTCTCCCTCAACACACATGGGTACATTTCCTCACCCCTAACTGATTATCGTAGTTATTAGATAAACGAATAACTTGAAAACCGAACAGGCAGTAACACACGGAAGAAAAAAAAAATGCCTTCATAGTATTTTCACTTGCACATTTATTGATGTAGACTACAAACGGCATCATATTTCTACAACCATAAAGATTTTATCTTCTAGATAGTAAATATTAACTACCGTACTTTTCTGAGATCAAAAAAGATCTGACACGTCAAGAAAATTATTTATATAATCATACCACTACAAACGCACACTCCTTAATGTAAGCCTATATCATATGTTGCATCTTTTACTCAAAGAATGTATTGCAGTTCCTAAATATAGCACAGGATAATTAAAATACGAGGATCTATTTAGAAATACAAACACATTATTTTGTGGTCAAAATTGATGAGATATTTATTGTTATTTTATAATCTTAGACATTTTCAATAGTCCTATAATTCTTTTTTATTATTACTTTCAATAATTTCTTTCTTTCAGAAACACTAATGACTGTATATTCGTGGGTTGAGTGTAATGGCTGCCTTTTAAGCACGTTCACTCTTAACTTCTAGTTCCCCAGTGGATATAAACTATTGAAGGTGGTTCCCCCTGGTGGCGTACATCCATTGGCAAACATATTCGTAATTTAATAAAATTTTATTAATATTGCATTGTTTTGGTGACATTTGTTTTGTAGTCATTTTCTCAAAGTGATCTTGATTAGTTAAAGTAGTTAACAGACCCACAGCAATGAACTGTACGAGCTGTATTATTTGCTGTTATTGCACGAAAACCCTTAGTTATAGCGATAGTAGTTACCTTAGTTTCAAGGAGATTGAGATAGTCAAGTGCAGACGTGCACGCGCCATTTTGAAAACGGCCCGAGGCGTGAGCGAGAACTTCAAGACTCGGGAGAAGGGTGGGATTGAGGCGGTAGAGGACAAAGAGGACCAGCTAGGGCGGGAGAGAGAGAGGGTGGGAAGTTTCTCTAAAACTTTCCGGAGCGAGAGAGAGATAAAGAGTCCCCACCACGAGTAGTGACTCCCTGAACTCTGATTGTGTGAGGTCTTGTGGGGCCCCCGAACCAAGGAAATGGTACAATCACTTCCCATTCACAAGGGCTTCTGGGTCATTTCAAAAACTCTTGGAACCCCCGAGGCAGATAGGTTAGTTTGATTTGTTAAGAGTTCGGTTTAAAGTTAAAGTTCGTACGGAGAACTTTTTATTTTTCAGTGGTGGTTATTTGAATGGGAAGCTATGAAACATGTTCACTAAGTTTTGAAGAGGTGAATCCATCTTATCTCAAGAAAACTTGTTATCTTTTATAAATGTTGCAGACAAAATACCCGCAATTATTTTACACACATTTGTGAATACGTCTAGATCACTATACAATAAGATATTTTTATGAAAATTCTCAGATTACTCTTATTTGTATTTTAGAAATATATTTAATTCTCAAATGTGATTTATTACTATTAATGAATCTTTTAGATTTCTTAACAAAATTATTTGCATTTCACTCCAAGCATATTTGTTTATAAAACTAAAATATTTAGTGGGATTGTAAAATTGTCATTTGTTCTTAGGATACAGAAAATATCTTGCAATTGATAAACCCATAAGCTGCTTCTTTTAATATAAATATTTGCACAAAGTATAAAAAGTGTATAATTTTATCATATAGTAAGAATGTACCCTGATGTATTCACCTAGATATGGAAGGACCTACCGTAACCTTTGTAATTGATCGAATAAACTAAAACTACACTTATGTTTTGGTTTAGTGAATATAATTTTAAAAACGTTTTAATGCTTTTGGTGTTGGCTTTAAAAACCATTAATATCTCTAACATCGATGTGGAGCATTGGGTCGAAAAAAAGCTTTGATACCCCATTTTGAACTTTCTGCGATAGGTTAGTTTCAGGTAGAATGGGTCATAAGCCTACAACTTAATGGATTTCTATGAGCGAGGGTGAGAGAGCCTACAACAATTTTACCGGAAAGGTAGTTTCCCATACCTTATATACCACAGTCGATCAACCTCGGCTAGGACGAAGAGTTTACCCCGCTATCTAAAATAACTGAATATGTCAGCACAAAACTTTGTTTCTTAAATCTATGACAATATTCTGCCTCCTGCCCATTAGTTATTCACAGGAAAAAGTGAAAATCAATTACACTACTGAAACATTTTTCCGTTATGCTTGGAATTGAACCCACTAAGTTTCTGAAAGAGGACAAGCAACCAAAAGAATTTATTTCTATTGAATTTACATATTGTGTAACTATGCTAATATGAAAAGAGTATTAAATGTGTTGTTAAAATAAATTTAAGAGGATAGGCATTATACCCCCTCCCCCACAAACCTTGACCCCCCCCACTTTCCCAAAGGCCCCAATACTAACGACACCACTGCGTATATCTATTTTGATATTGACATTATAAAGAAAATGTCAAATACATGGTTCATAAATTATATAGATCAAATTCTAGTAGGTCTATTCACTCAACAGGTGGGGCATGAATGGCAAATTAATTTGTAGTGCGTTTGCAGGCAAAGATGTCAACTTGTATTTAACTCAATTTTTAAAATATTTGGAATATGTTCAGGTGGAAGAGGATCATTGTTAAAACAATATGTGAGAATCCTTCGCAGCAGTTGTTGGAAAAACTATCGATAACACTAGTAAACACACGTTACAACTCTCGCACATTCAAAGAGTTGGATATGAATTATACACTCCAACTCGGCCTGATTATAAATAATATGTAGTCTTTTAAAAACAAAAATAAAGTGTGTAATAAATAAATCAATCTTGGATGAAAAAAATATTTAATATTTCATTAAAATCAATGGAACTTGAAACTACTTGACACCCAAAAATAAAATATTTCAATATTAATATCTAGAGCCGAGACATCACTAACGAACGTGAATCAAGAGTGATCAGGCCGTATACTAACCAATTCAGAATATGAACCAAGGACGCCAGGTCAACTGTGTCGTTAGATCTTTAACGCAAATTAGGGTACACTTTCTCAAAACATAGCCTTCCTCATCTCTATAAGCCATTCACGTGCTTGATACATAAATGCATACATACAACCAACCCTTCAGTTGTGTCGAAAATGTAAAAAAATAAATTGAGTCCCCGACACATCATGCAAATGGTGATGCAAAACCATACAATTTAATGTTCTGGGTGGATTCCCAAAAATAATTTTTAGCAAGGTTGACCTCCCCGGGCCGCATAAAGCCAAGCTAAGGCTTGTACACAGCCGGTTTATTCCTTCCTCCACTTGGCTTCTAATCCTGAGGAACTTGCCAACATTAGTTAGAACTAGGGTGTTGTATAGAGTGGTTAAACGTTAAAAAAAAATATGCCCTAGTTCCCAGGAAAACAATTAAAAAAGTGAACACTCAACCAGTCACTTATTAGTTTAAGGAATGCTCCAAACAGTGTAATGATCTTATACAAATATTCGGTAACCTTTTTTATTATTCGTTTTACAAGTATGTAAATAAACTAGGGTATTTTTTCAAGTCCTCAAACTTATCAAAGCTACCATAGAAATTTATCTAATATTAAGTATTATTTGGTATATTGGTGCAAAATAAAGCAAAGTATAGCACTTATATACACATTCTAAGAGCCTAACTATACTTGAGTACCCTTTAAGTACTCTTTAATACCAAGTGGATTTTATGTATATATATATATATATATATATATATATATATATTAGTAGGCTCTTATAATGTGATTTTGATTAGCGTTTACAAAATATACAAATATTTACTATAGTTACAAAATGAATTAATTAAATAAATCTATAAAACGTAAACATATGTAGGCACACAATAGAGAATTATGTAAAGGAAATTATTAGTTAATTTAATCAAGAGTGATACTTTGAAGAGTGATGTAAGGCACGATAAAGATATATTCTTAAAAGAGATGAACTTCTTGAATTTTAATCGACAACGTCTGAGGAAATGAAGAAGTTGGGCTTAGTTTCGAAGCGACGCTGCCACACTCACCGCGGGGAAATTTGGCAACCTAAACCGTTGGAATACTAAGTGATGGGACAAGAATGGTAAAAATGGGCCAAAAAAAAAAAAAAGGACTTCGTTCTACTGTGGATGAGAGGTATGCAAGGAAGAGATAAGAAAATGCAGAGCAGGATGAAAACTTTCATGAGAAGTATGTAGTGCAAAGTCAAACTGGGTTAAATTTATTTCTGAAGGAAATAAGAGAAATTTAGGTGAGTACCTAAAAGTGTATATAAGGAACGGTGGCATGATAAAGAAGAAAAGATAGAAATACTTTGAATAAGAGGACGATGACATTGAAGGCGAATGGAAAAAGACTGAATTGTAAATTAGTTGCCTCTCATACTTTCCTCTCTAGTTTTAAAACAGCTGTGACTAATAGCTCTGGAAAAGTTTCGGTCGCCAGCTTGTGGGATCTTTTAAAGTGTTTCGCGGAATTTATCTGCTTGGGAAAGTCATCAGGATTGTCGGGAACGAGGGAGAGTTAAGGTTCTTCTCCCTCTCTCTTACTACATCAGTTTACAAGTAGTGCTTTCCCATACTTTGAGGTTGTGACGTAGTTTAATTACAATTAGTCTGAAACAGATGTCCTCACTGTATCATACCTGGCTGGCTGGTATTTATGGTTGCTACCTTGAAATATGTGTGCAAGGTAGCGAGAGTTAATTACCAAGTGTGTGATGTAATACCCCTTTCACCATACTATCGAAATTACTAGGATACTCCGTATGTAATAGAGAGGAAAGCGACTTTTGTCAATGAATATATTATGTAACTAGTTATGTCAACTTTGAACAATAATTTAACATTAAAGCTATGATAACTGCGATGCTTTTTGTTAATAAAGATGGTTTAGAGTGTATGTATATAGGGTGAAAAGTACGTACGGTTTTTGGCCCGGCAAAAACTATTTTTTGGGGATTATCATGTTATCTTATAGGCTGTAGTACACCTATATATACGAGTTTGTATGGAAGTATTTCTAAAAGTAGTTTTATAGGCTAGACAAAACTATATTTGTAATTGAACAGCGCTTTATCTTTTTTAGAAGATGTAACAAGTTATATTTGCTGAAAGTAATGTACACATGCAATGACAATTACTGGTCCTATCAATAATTTGATGGATATAGATTCCCATGAAACTATACACTAAAAGTTCGTTATTTGTACTAGTCAATACAGTAAAGGTTTGGCAGGAGCAAAAAACCTACCAACATTTTACTTATTTGTTACATACGTCTCTCAAATATTTTAATTGGTACCTGAGTACCTCGATATTTTTTAAGTGCTTGGCAACCATAATATTTGATTTGTTTATAATCAATAATAATGAAAGGAATGAATTTATGTATTTAACTTGATGGTTATCTTAGGCATTATTTGACTAGATTTAACTTCGTTACCATAGCTTGGTAACGAAAAGGGAGTTTTAATAATTAATTTTGTGTTTCACCTATTTTCCTTTTTAAAAAAAAAAATTCTTTATAGCATATATATAATTTATAGCTTTTGTTCCTATTTTTCTATATATATAATTGATAGCTTTTGTTCCTATTTTTCTAAAAAAAGATGGTCATCATAAGTATATATTAAATGTTGTCTACCATATTGGATCATAATGAACAGAGGTATCCTGAATATTGTAGGATTAGAAAATATATCTCCAGTGTACGTGTTTAGTTTAGTTTCAGCTAGTTATTGAATGTCAGGGCCATCGTAAATCTGACGTGGTAATAATTAAAGAATGGTTGACATCATTCTGTGAAATAAATAAAACTAAATGTATCCGCTGGTACAATTTGTATTCATTTTGATCCAAAATTTTAGTATAGTAGTAAACTGACCTCACGCCCAGCTCCTATATGTAAAGTGAAATTTTTTTTAAACAAAAAAGCAGGGTAGAGTAAATTTCACAAAGGTGAGTGTTTTTACTATAACTTATCAAGAGAAATTACTGTAATCGTGAAAATTCCTGACCTCGAGATAAGGATGAATCTTTGCTCTATTTTACCCTAGCCTCAAATTAGGGTAGCTTGTGTTTCAAATGAATATCTAGGAAATTATTTCCTGACAAATAGCACAGTATTTGTGTAAGAATTTGTATGAATATCTAGGAAATTATTTCCTAACAAATAGCACAGTATTTGTGTAAAAATTCGTAATACTGATGCGTTATGTTCAAACAGTCTGAAAATAATTCAAACGATATTGTTAAAAATTGGTTTGTGTGATTTGTTAATTTATTTTGGGGCAGTTTTTTAATTTAGACTTGAATATTGAGCTCACAAATTAATGGGTCAGTTTTTCATGATCAATAAGAATAAGTGTTCATTAGTACAAACTAAAAATATTATTTGGGTGATTAATTTGAAATAAATTAAGAATATTACTGTATGAGAAATAAAGTTTTTGTCTTACAATTAATATGTGTATGTATACATAATATATATATATATATATATGTGTGTGTGTGTTGGAAAAAGAAGTATAAATAAAGTGGTCAGAGGTTAAATAAAGTATTTGAAAATGAAAACTATTCATTAGAGCTTGATTGACACTGCTAATTAAATTAAACAGTGCTGCATCAAGTAAGAAAATAAAATCATATTTCTTTATGGATTAGGCCAATATTTCTTTAAAAAAAATATTTAAGCATAAAGTTGCTTGGGCTTGCGCTGTTAAATTCAAAATAGGAGTATTATTTTCTCTTACAACAGGACATCACCACTTTCTTATAACAGTACATGTGGTCACTCTAACTATAAACTGCGTTCAATAACACTAACATAAGCGATCCAACATCCATAAGCGGTTTCCACAGCCTCTTGAGGATGGAGGAAAAGAATTCCTTCTAATTGGGATGAGAAATTTCCCATGAAAGCGGAAACTTTAAACTGCATAGAATGTGGAGATCAGTCTCATCAAAGATACAGAGGACATCCAAAGAAGTGGCAATTATTAGGGTGGTATGAAGCCTTCCCATGTGAATCTATGTCGAGTTGAAAATAGATTACTAGAATATAACTGCAAACCTATCTTAGGGACGATAACCATCAGACAAAATATCAGCACATTTCCGAAAGAGATTAGAATCAAAATATAAATAGTTTGCTCCAGAAAACATAATTAATCCAAAAATATTCTTCAAATAGTTAATTATTGTTGTCCCTATCATAGAAGTTTAGCGAGCACAGAAAGAAAAAAAAAAGAAATAACCTCAACCAGAATGTATATATCTTTTTCGATATCAACAAACCAACTCTTTTTTTTTTATCATTGGAAGAATCCCCCTTAACGACACTCAAGTGTATACGAGTATTTCTTTCACAACAGAACATACCATCTATCAAAATGTTTTCAACATGAGCTTCTAGGCTATGTTTATGTGTGTGGGTGTATTGTTGTAAAAGCCATCGTAGGGGGAGATTTTCCTATGCCTTCCTTTTCACTCCTCCCCACTGGTGTCCTATAGTAGTGTCCACCGTGGGAAAGGCTCCATCTGGCAAACTTCCTCTTTTCCTCCTGGGTCGCGATCGATGGTTATACAACGAACGATACCCCGAACCCGTCTCTCAACCACCCCATACCTTCTTTGCACGTCGCCAAAGAGACGCGTCCTCTGATTCTTTCGGTCTTGCTATTTATTCTCTGTTGTCATAATAATAGACGCGGAGAGGACTAGCTTCAGGGCGGTAGGGAAGCCTCCCTCAAAAACGTTCTTTGAAAAAAACAAACATAATTTAGTTGAGAAAAAAAAATTAGGAGAATACACGAAAATTTTTATTTATAAAGTAACCCGTATTTTAATCTTGAATTTATACAGAGGGATATACAAATAAGCTCTGTCAAACCCAATCACGATCTAAGAAATAAGAATATTCCCAATTTATGATCTGATTGGTTGTCGTTTGACTGTATAGATAGATTCGTATACATGTAGGGTATATTGCGGATGGTTTTCCTAAAAATAATTTTTAAATTGGCCTTCATGAAAATGTTGCCTTAACCCTGACCGGGTACTAAGATTTGATGAAAAAATTACTGGGGAGATAGGAAATATAGATAAACTGGATCATATTGTGACAAATGTAGCTTGAGTAATGATAATGCTCTCCAAAAATAAGATAAACTTTATCCTAAAGGAAAATGTATTTTAAATAAAAAATTGTTGTCCATAGGAACAAAAATAAAAATAAATAACTTATATATTCCTCTATCCCCATGTATTTGTGGCACCTCACTTTTCTCACCCTCGTCATTTTTTTTTTTTAGCCGTTAACATGATATTTCTGGGGAAAAGGGGGCGTTCCATTATCAACCAACAACAACAACTTCCCTGAACTATGTTAACGTTTCGTGGTTAACACCTTCGTCTAAAATGGCAACCATCACTTACTTGATTTACATTTTGTGCGTCAATATTATCAACGTACATAACTTGTAATTACCTCGGCCGTTGTGCTTCGTATAACATGCAACATACACACGACACGCAAAATTCTCACGCATATAACAGTTAACATATGTTAACTTTGACCCATTTTACTGCAATGTATAGTTACAAATAATTTGTTATGTACTTTTAAAAGTTATTTAGACTTTGAAATGTATGTATTTCTCATGAGATGCAGACTAATGTGTATTAGGGCAAAGTTTTGTTAAATTATAAACTATCAAAATAATTGTCGACTGTATTATCAAAAAGATGAATAGCTTTAAAATATAATTTTACCTATCAGATATATTCCTCCTGTATAGACATTGCGTGTATAATATATATATTGTCCAAAAAAAGTTCACCACAGTTATATCTCGCAGCGCACAGCTTCAGTGTGTCAATGAATTCCTAATTGGTTTAGTTACCCCACGCCCCTTTTATAAAATTTGTTCATACCTTCACTTGCTGTAACATAATAATTAGTTTTGTTACAAGAATACGTCTCCCCACCTTAACTTTCTATAGTGTTACCTCTAAAATCAAGGTCATTTTCAAGGATCCAATGATAACTCAAATGTCCTGTATGTAAAAAAAAATCATGAAGTTATTTGATTTGAATGTATTAATATTAATGAAAAGTTGATAATAACACAGTTTTAATATGGATGATAATTAAGATTCATAATTTTTTTCAAATCTAACGGTGATCGCCAGTAAGAAAGAATAGTTCACATCCAAAATAATGAGTTGAAGGTGAGAAAAAGTGAGACGTAAGGTAACTAAGTAAGAAAGCAGTTAATGTGCGTGACTTGCCAAGGCCTTATAAATCGTCAAACAGTTATATTACTCGATTTATGTTCATTACAGAGTTGAAGCGTTCCTATTTTGTGAACGCCAATGTAGTTATTAAAGCTCACGAGATTGTGAACCTCCTTTTAAAGCAGCCAGGGGGTTGAAAATATTAAGTTAGTATATTTGTAGTATATTATAAATAGTAATTTTTTTTAGCTACTCTTTCCTTATAAACATCCTAAAGAGATGTTTTAAAATGGTACTGTCGCGTATCTAGTTTTATGTAAAGGTATAAGGCGTTACTGCCGCAATAGACTGGGCTGGCAATGATGGGGAAACTGTTTTTTACACCCCATTAAAAAAAAAAGCTTTCAGTTTCCTTCACTCAAAGGCGAGTGTAAATCTTGCTCATGTCTAACATATGTGTGTTGACCAAGTAAAATCGTGCGGGTAGTAGTAATACGCATTCTGAAGGAAAAAAAACAGAATGAGTGGATTTAGCGAATAAAATTCCTTTCATACGATTATCATGGATTGACTAATTTTTCCATAAGTGTATTTAAACAATTTGAGACATTAAATAACATTACAAGTTAGTAGTAATACAGCTCAAAATATGGGCTTATGAAAGAACTAATAAATAGTGTATTTGAAATATATTTTTATACCATCAATAGCTTTAAGCAAAAGTAAAGCTTATAGTTTTAGAGGTCTTTGAAGTGGCTTGCTATTCCCTTTGGTGGATAGAGATGTTTCTCTTTTACCAACGCTGCTTTTTTTTTTCCAACAACATATTGATAAAATTTCATTTTACAACTCTTCTCTATTTATAGTTGATACAAGGGTCAAGTAAATATTTAATACATTCTAACAAATTACAAAATGGTTTCTCTGTCAAATAACTTGTCAAGGGTGTGAGTGGGGTATCAAAATGACGATGTAGGCAACCAGATGACAGACAAATAGATTTGTAATTATAAATTTAGAGTTGTGACATTTTAATTCAAGTCCCTCAAAGGGCCAGGATAATGTAGAATGTTTTACAACACTAATTAAACTGCTGACAGATTCCAAAAGTCCACCTCCACATTCAGTAAAAAAAAAAAAGTTTTCAACACAAAACTATGTCCATCTCTAGGTAATTATTTTATGTTTGCAACCAGAGTCCTGGAATAGCCCGTGGGTGACTAGATTGGGTGGTTGTTAAGGATAGAGGGACTACTGGTTTTGATTGGGGGGGAAGAGGGTGGAGTGCGCGATAGCTTACTAGGCAATAAGGTCGAAATTTAGCATTCAATGACATGGTTTAGCAACTCTTAATAGTGAATAGGTACAATCTAATTAAACTGTGATGGTCACAACAAAAGCGGCTGTGGAAAGCACGGAGTGTGGTTGTTTTATGTAAATGTCGTGGTTTCATCTCCGGCCACCCAAAAAGCAACAGCGCTGTTATCGTTCCACTGATACGCGCCACAACATGGCCCAAATAACTAGTCTACAAAATATAGATATACTTCATCGTGAATGGTAACTTATTTTTTTCTGTTTTGTATTTGGAAATATTGTACAGCCTCACACAAAGCAACAAATAAATAAATTGAATGCAAACCTATGAATATAGTGTCTTCCAAAAGTCACGCGCCATAGGCCATCAAGTAATTTTGTTTTTTTCGTTTCAGGTCTAATTAAACAATGATCGCTGAATTTATGTTCTTATCACGTCTTGAGTCATCACAGGAGATCAATAGCAAAAACCCGCAGCGAATACAAAGGAAACAAGATCCATGGATGACAAGCACGTGCAAGAACTCCAAAATCTCAACATAAGAACCTTAATATCGCTAATAGTCCTAAAAAATGCCGTGTCCTGAATAGGAAATTAGTGAAGCAGCATTCAACGTATTCTTACCATTTAGCGAGGATGCAGTAGTATTGACTGTGGAATAAGTGTAGCGTGAAATACAGCAATTTTCACGTGTCTAGAGAAATTACACAAATGGTTGGTATTTAGAGAGAAAATAACATTAGTGCCAGTACAGTAAAGTAGTTGTCATGCTTGTGCAGTTCTTCTTTAATGAAACGGCAACAGAAGAGTGGGGATAATAGGGTCGGATCTATAGTATCTTTACAAAATGGCTTCTCACATTCATAATTAGAATAAATATCATATAATCTAAACTTGTAGTAAAGCGTGGTGATATAGAATATGTTTCACGCTATGTGTATAACAGAGGTATGAAACAATAATTACAAGTAAATGACGTCAAGTTGTAAACACACCGCTATAACCACTTTCGCGGCTCAGTTATATCGTCGATGATTTCATCTGCTCCGTGAGAACAAAACCAGCATTTCGGTCACACAATATATCGTTCTTGCACAGGGAAAAAACCCGGAGCAAAACTAAACGTCTTGCCGTATCGAGAATCAAAACTGATGGTTTCCTATCTACTTGACCAAAAGGTGGACTAGATAGTGTGGTATTTTTGTAAGCTATAACATTTCTTAACATAAAACAGTCATGATTGGCTTCATTCAATCGCACAACGTATCAGCCTTTTCAATAATATGTCTGGTTTATGTCATAATATATTTTCCTGTATGTCTATAAATTCACATAGAGTCGAAGTAAAAGCGCCCTCTGTAGATATTCCCGAGACTTTCCCCAACACCAACAAGTCTCCTCTGAATTGTGCGCAACCCTTTTGTCTCTTATTAAGATCAAATTTGGTAACCTGCTATATTAAGGTGACCGAACACTCCACAGCCAACCACTGTGATTGTTCCAATGTTCTCCACAACATGACCCAAATACGTGGTCTAAGTTTAAAAACTATAATTATAAGGCTTTATTTATGTTGTACATTTGTAATCCAAAGTGTAAAAACTGTTGATTAAAGAAGTCTGTTACAGCAGGTATTAACCACGGTGGTCTTGGGGTCAAGTTTTCGCCTCAAGACCGAATATTTCTGGGTTCATACCCAGCTGAGGTTAACTGTACTTTTATTTAACGATAAAAACCTTAACCCATCCCAGCAAAATGCTGAACATACTTAATCCATCTACGAGATGAAGCAGGCAACTGAAGTGCAACTCCTCCATAAATTCGGATAACTTTATTACACTAGAACAGGCACATCACTCATATTGGGACGTATCACTGGCTCTCTATTGGCATAGTAATTTCATTGCAACTCATCCCTCGGATTTATGTATGTGGTGGATTATATTTGAATGTTGAAATCGAGGTTTTTAAGCACCGTGGGCCAATACACACCGGGCACGGCGAGTGTAGTTGATACCATATATTCAACCTGGTGGCTAACTAAGAGATCAGGATCAATAAAAGAAAAACACCCATCAGTATGTAAAACTGAGATTGGTGCAACCGTAATTCTGCATGTCATTAGATGGTCTCAGGTGAGACATATCTAAAGTATAAATAGCACTTACAAGAGCCTAGATTTTTTTCTAAATTAAATTTTGTTAAAAAGCCATAGGATTGTGTCACTTTTCAAGCTGCTAGTTGGGGGACATACTGTTGACTTGTGATAGGTTAGTCACCGTATATAATATAGAATTGACATCTCGACAAATATCCAGGATAATAGTAGGGCTTAAGGTCATTTCACACATCCACGGTTGGGTGTAATGTAAAAATTTCTTCCCAAATGGGGTGGAGGAGGGGGTGGAACTAAAAATATAATTGTGAAGGAGGTAGTTTTATAAAATTGCAAGTAATTTTGACAACCTATACACATTTTTCGTTTCCAAAGCTCCGTCCGACAAAAAAAAAATTCAACCGTATCACTTTATTTAGACACACGACACAGTGGCATGTGGGCCAAAATGTTTTCTAACCAACAACATTCAGAGATCACACTGATTTTAGTTATATACCGAGCCCTGCGCAAACACGATCCTAATAAAACTAATTTTCCAGCATGTTCCGAGAGAGAAAAAAAACACGAAACTTAATTGTTTGGTAATTATACTTAATTTTAATGTATTTTGATCAGTAAAACAGGTCGGTTTCTATCCTTTTGTATTTTCTTATCAAAAAGAGTAAAACCGAGACTACATCTAATTGCATTGAACACATTCGCCATAAAAACAATAAAAAAGAAAAAACGACACGGGCAACCCTAGCGGCAGGAAACGTAAACACTATCACCACCACCACGTTAGCGCGAAAGACCTTTGGCCGCAGTCTGTGTCTGCATGTTGTCATGACAACCACAGCCTTTACATGGTATATATACACACGGCCATTTTTTGGTGCGTATATATATACACACACAGCCATTTTTGGTGCGTATATATATACACACACACGCTGATGAACGTACATACACACAAACAGTGGTAGGACTCTCGGTGAGCGCATATCCCACGCGCACACACACTTGAGTTTTATACACTCCCCCCCAAGGTGGGCGAGATATATATAGTGTACCCCGCCGCGTCGGGGTGGTAGGTACACCCCCCAGCGGCGGGTGGTAGTGATACACCCCCCCCAGCGCTAGTGGGGGTAGGTACACCCCCCCCCCCAGCGGGCGGGTGGTAGGTTACCCCCCCCCCCACGGCGGGGTGGGTAGGTACATCACCCCCCACAGCAAGGGGGGGAGGTACACCCCCCCCCACCCGGGGTGATGGGGGGTAGGTAGGTCACCCCCCCCCCCCACGGGGGATGGGGTAGGTCTACACCTCCCATGTGTGGGAGGAAGGGGGGCGGTCCACCCCCCCCTCCACCACATGGGAGGGGTGGGGGTAGGTCTACCCCCCGGGGGGGGGGTGTGGCCACACACCCCCCCACGGGATGGGGTAGGTACACCCCCCCGCGGGAGGGGGGTGTGTACACACCACCCCCCCGGGAGGGGGGTGTGCAGGACACCCCCCCGCGGGAGGGGGTGGTGGAACACACCCCCCCCCCCCGGGGGATGGGGTGTCACACCCCACACCCCCCCCCGCGGGAGTGGGGGTGTGGCCACACACCCCCCCCCCCCCGGGAGGGTGGGGTGTGACGCCACCACCCCCCACGGGGGGTGGTACAACCCCCCCCCCCCGCGGGGGTGGGGGTGTGCGCGACACACACCACCCACCCCGGGGGGTGTAGCAACACCCCCCCCCCCGCGGGAGGTGGGTGGTGTGCGCGCACACCACACACACCCCCCGCGGGGATGGGGTGTACACCCCCCCCCCCCCCGGTGGAGGTGGTGGTGCACCACACACCACCCTCCCGCGGGGGGGGGGTGTGTCGCGCGCACACACACCCCCCGGGGGATGGTGGGGACACACCCCCCCCGCGGGGGGGGTGCGCGTGTGTGTGTGCGCGCACACCACACACACCTCCCGCGGGGGGGGTGTGCGTGTGTGTGTGCGCGCACACCACACACACCTCCCGCGGGGGGGGGTGCGCGTGGTGTGTGCGCGCACACACACACACACCACAACACACACACACACACCTCCCGCGGGGGGGGTAGGTGCGGTGTGTGTGTGCGCGCACACACACACACGCACACCTCCCGCGGGGGGGGTGTGCGTGTGTGCGCGCACACACACACACCCCCCCCCCCCCCCAGAGGAGAAAAAAAAAAAAAACATACAGCCATATTTATCAATATTCTATTTAATATATATGTATATTTATTTATATATATATACTATATAAGTATTTTTATTCTATTAATATATATGTATATAAGTATTTTTATTCCATTTAATATTATGTATATAAGTATTTTTATCTATTTAATATATATCTATATAAGTATTTTATTCATTAATATATATGATATTAAATATCTATATAAGTATTTTTATTCTATTTAATATATATGTATATAAGTATTTTTATTCTATTTAATATATATCTATATAAGTATTTTTATTCATTTAATAAATATGTATTTTTTTCCATTTAATATATATATCTATATAAGTATTTTTATTCTATTTATATATATATGTATATTTATATTATTATATATATATACTATATAAGTATTTTTATTCTATTTAATATATATGTATATAAGTATTTTTATTCTATTTAATATATATCTATATAAGTATTTTTATTCCATTTATATATATGTATATTAAATATCTATATAAGTATTTTTATTCTATTTAATATATATCTATATAAGTATTTTTATTCCATTTATATATATGTATATTAAATATCTATATAAGTATTTTTATTCTATTTAATATATATCTATATAAGTATTTTTATTCCATTTAATATATATATCTATATAAGTATTTTTATTCTATTTAATATATATGTATATTTATTTTATTATATATATCTATATAAGTATTTTTATTCTATTTAATATATATGTATATTAAATATCTATATAAGTATTTTTATTCTATTTAATATATATCTATATAAGTATTTTTATTCATTTAATATATATGTATATATATCTATATAAGTATTTTTATTCTATTTAATATATATGTATCTATATAAGTATTTTTATTCTATTTAATATATATGTATATTTATTTTATTATATATATATCTATATAAGTATTTTTATTCTATTTAATATATATGTATATAAGTATTTTTATTCTATTTAATATATATCTATATAAGTATTTTTATTCCATTTAATATATATGTATATTAAATATCTATATAAGTATTTTTATTCTATTTAATATATATCTATATAAGTATTTTTATTCCATTTAATATATATATCTATATAAGTATTTTTATTCTATTTAATATATATGTATATTTATTTTATTATATATATATCTATATAAGTATTTTTATTCTATTTAATATATATGTATATTAAATATCTATATAAGTATTTTTATTCTATTTAATATATATCTATATAAGTATTTTTATTCCATTTAATATATATGTATATATATCTATATAAGTATTTTTATTCTATTTAAATATATATGTATCTATATAAGTATTTTTATTCTATTTAATATATATGTATATTTATTTTATTATATATATATATCTATATAAGTATTTTTATTCTATTTAATATATATGTATATTAAATATCTATATAAGTATTTTTATTCTATTTAATATATATGTATATAAGTATTTTTATTCTATTTAATATATATCTATATAAGTATTTTTATTCCATTTAATATATATGTATTTTTATTCTATTTAATATATATATCTATATAAGTATTTTTATTCTATTTAATATATATGTATATATATCTATATAAGTATTTTTATTCTATTTAATAAATATGTATCTTTATTCTATTATATATATATATCTATATAAGTATTTTTATTCTATTTAATATATATATATATCTATATAAGTATTTTTATTCTATTTAATATATATCTATATAAGTATTTTTATTCTATTTAATATATATGTATATTTATTTTATTATATATATATCTATATAAGTATTTTTATTCTATTTAATATATATATTAAATATCTATATAAGTATTTTCATTTTATTATATATATATCTATATAAGTATTTTTATTCTATTTAATATATATGTATATTTATTTTATTATATATATTTATATAAGTATTTTTATTTTATTTAATAGTATATAAGCATATTTATTTTATTATATATATATGTATATAAGTATATTTATTTTATTTATTATATATATATGTATATAAGCATATTTATTTTATTATATATATATGTATATAAGTATATAAATAAGCATATTTATTTGTATATAAGTATATTTATTATATAAGCAAATTTATTTTATATATATGATATACATAAGTATATATATATACATAAAACATAATGCATACTTATAAAGATATCCACATGTGTGTAATATTATGTATATAATCATAAAATACGCTGAGGGTTCTTAAATACAACCTCAAAGTTCGATGGCAATGAAAATTATTCAGAGAGTAACGCATTCTCCATCTATATTGTAGAATATGGGTTGGGTCAACTAGTCAATGCACATGCTCTGTTTCCAACATTCTCATGTCGAAACTGTATATTCCCGCGTCTGGGAGAGTGACATTTTCCATAGAGGTGGTTTTCTTAAAAAAGAATAAGATAATGGTGTTATTTTACATAAATGCACCAATTATAAATGCAATAATTTCCTATAACTGATCAGCCTAATACTTTACATCGAAAAAAGATGTTTCGAGTAAATATAGTTGCCTAATAGGTTGCTCTCAATAACTAACTAAACTAACAAAAGTATCCTATCTAATTCAATTATCTTATAGAAAACTATCTGCAAACTGGGGCAATTTCTGCATCGACTCAACTGTCTTATACAATGTGAAGATACGTATGTCGCCCCACCCGGAATTATTCAAATGGGCCACTTGCTTGTATATGACGTCTACTTGTAAACACACATACCTTTGGCCAAAGCTATGTCTAGATATCCCCCTTCCCCCACACCTGTGCCGTGGGACCAAAACAGCCCTCCAGCCACATTATTAATCCGTTCTCGCACAGGGAAAAAACCCTGTGCGAGAATAGAAAAATCCTGCCTGTACCAGGAATTGAACCCGGGCCCCTTGGCATCGTAGGCAGAAGCTCTACCTACTCAACCAAACAGGCGGACATAAAAACTTAGGGCCAGTTTCATAGTCAAACTTAGCATGCCTAAAGTGCGAGTCGATACCAAATACAGGACGACACCAAAATGGAATGGGCCAGTTTCGCATATGAAACTTGCCCATTCCATTCAATTTTAGGTAGGTGACGCCTTATATTTAGTATAGCGCCGCACATGAGGCGTATTAAATCTGACTATGAAACTGGCCCATAGTGTCTTTTCTAGTGATAAAACTTTTCTTGGCGCTACCAACCCGAGCTGCACACTATGTTATTAGTAGTTTTTAACCAGAGAGGCGTAATGCCTGAAAGGAACAATGAATCAGAACATAGTCCAAAGAAAAATTGATCCCCTCTAATTCAACTATCATTATTAATTAATGTCTTGAACAAATTACAAAGGAAAGGGGTTGGGCGGATATTCAACGACCTGATATGTAGTATAAACATTAAAATATGCTAATTACATACCAATTCCATGACATGTTATCTTTTAGAAAACTATCTGCAAACTGGGGCAATTTCTGCATCGAACAAACTGTCTTATACAATGTGAAGATAAGTATGTTGCCCCACACGGAATTATTCAAATGGGCCACCTGCTTGTATATGACGTCTACTTGTAAACACACATACCTTTGGCCAAAGCTATGTCTAGATATCCCCCACACCTGTGCCGTGGGACCAAAACAGCCCTCCAGCCACATTATTTATCCGTTCTCGCACAGGGAAAAAACCCTGTGCGAGAATAGAAAAATCCTGCCTGTACCAGGAATTGAACCCGGGCCCCTTGGCATCGTAGGCAGAAGCTCTACCTACTCAACCAAACAGGCGGACATAATAACATAGTGTCTTTTCTAGTGATAAAACGTTACTTGGCATTACCAATCCGAGCTATGTTATTATTTCTAATACCTACAAACGTTATTAATTTTTAACTAAACCTAAAATAAAGGGGCCTTTTAAAAATGTATGAAAATAACATAGATTCGAGTGATGACCTTTCGGAAAGATATGTCATAATTAACTGACATACTGGAGGCATATATCGATTATTTTAAAGGGAACGGGCTTATCGCCCTCTAGGCGGCTGGGGAACCAAAAGAATCTATCAGTAATTGTTTCTTCCTGACTGATTTTTAGATCTTTTATCTGTTCTGAATAATAACACCGGCTAAGTGGTCTAGTGGTTAGAGTTTCTGGCTATAAACTCAAAGGTCTCGAGTTCGATCCCAGGTATGTTCAGAATTTTTCTGTGAAGCCATGGATGTGGAACGAGGTCCAAGTTAAACTTCATGAAAGTAAGTGAGAAATTACTTTAATATTTATTCCAAGAAAAGTAAGTTAAAGATATGTATGTCACGTTATTTGTATCACAAAAAAGACCTCCGTCCCAAATAATTTGCACTATCATCGCTTACAGCATGGCTCTCTTATGACGCGTCACAGCTATGAAATGTCATCCGTAGCACGTGTATGGCTGAAGTGCGAGCATCGATCTTTTTAATCGCGTCATATGATCGATGACGCTGCCATTTTCCAGTCATTCATGTCATAACTTACAGTCGCACTCAGAGCATCGTCATAGCAAATATATTTTATAAATAATTTGATTTAATGAGTGCTGCGGCTGTTCAAACTGAAGAATTCATTTATTTTACGCCTATGCAATCGGTAAGTAAGTAACAACAATATTTATTTATCAGTTAACTAACTGAGGTGTACATTTTGGCCCGTTTCAGCTGTGTAATAGTTTATAAATAATTTATTCTAGTGAGTGTTATATTTGCTTCACGTTTGTACAAATGAAAAGTCAAGAGAATTAGTGTTGTAGTAGTATAATAATTACTTAAATTATTTGTTTTTATTTACCATTTAGCTTGATGAAGTGTAATCATAACCTTATGGCTAGTCCAATGGTGTTTCTGTTTAAAGCTATGCCAACCGTTTAAATTTAAAATATTTGGCTAGGAACAAATTTTCATAACTCACACGTTTTATGAATGTCATAATTTTGCAGGTTCTTACAACTGTATGTTTTCCCCTACTGGAATTTAGGAGCAATTGTGAAAGATTTCTCTCTGGCAGTTTGTAAAACATCTCTTAGTGTGTGAGAATAGTTAAAACACTTTTTAGGCTTACAAGGCAGCTGTCAGTAGTGTGGAGCAAAACATTGGAATCATGAAAGAAAACAGTAAGTTGAACTGCCCTTTCAAATATCCTAACATTAACATATTAATTTGTATCCCGAGTTTAACTGGGCCTACACAATGTTAGTTAATTATGTATGAGATTAACTAGGCCTAGGCCTACACGATATTAGCTAATTATGTATGAATTTAACTAGGCATACACAATATTAGTTAACGATGTATGATTGCAGTTATTTTCTATTGACCCATACATACTGTCTCCCTAAGCGTATACAAGCTTAGATGGGGACAAAACCTAGAAACTCTACCTTTTAGGTGAATTTTATTTCTCTAAAAACCTTAAAAATCACTAAATGTATACTATTATTACACTCATAAAAATGTGTTGAATCCAATGATACCAAATTGCTGGTTATTAAAAAAAATGTTACAGTGAACCATTCAAAACCAAACTTACCGGAGTAACGCAGAAACCAGCATTGTTGAGAAATTTGTAAGACTACACAACTAAAGTACCTATATTATAGAGTCTGAGTGACCGATCTGACACATTAGTTCAGTGAGTAGTGTGTCTACAGAAGTAAGGGTCCCGGTTTCGATTCCCTGCATGGTCGAAAAAATTTATCATTGGTTAAATGTGGGTCTACCCTTTCACAGTGATAAATTAAAGGTTTGAGACTAGATTGTATGCCTGTCCTAGTCTTATGCCGGGATCATGATCAACTTTACTTTAATTTAACCTAACTCTCACTTAAGGTTAACTTAACTTAAGAAAAAGTTACCTAACTTAACAACTCGAGCCAACATCTGCATTCTTGAGTGTGATTTGTTCTATTTGTAAAGTGATGATCTGTGAATGTTTACAGTTTTCAATCGATATGATAAATATCTATCATTAAACTTTTTTGATGACTTTAGCTTTCCTATTTTAGTTTTATTATTTTGTTTCAATGTCTGATCACTAGAACTAAAGCTAAAAAGTAAACCTTGGTCTTAAAACCAACTAACGAGTTACTAAATAGCCTTGTTGACGTCACTCGCATAATGATTGGCTGGCTAGATCACGTGATACCCTTCAAGTAACGTTCACTTAAAGTAAAATACCTCCCAGGATATCTCTTACATTAAGTTAACTGCAAGTCAACGTTAACTTAACTGCATCGTTATCGCTTCCATTTAAACACACGAGGAGATCCTTTACGTTAAGTTAACTTGAGTTAACGTAGTTGGTCGTGGTCCTGACATTAAGTTATATTATAAGGCATGTGAAGCTACGACATGCCTATCAAGCTGGTAATGTAAAATATTGAATAAAAACCGACCCAGTTAACAGTAATGGATGTCAAAATAGAACCTGACAAACTTTTAAACAACATTAAAAATTTATATTCATCTGATAGCAAATGTTTATTAAAAGATAAGATTTTAAAATCATTGTTTTTATTTTAAAATTTAAAGGGTTTATTATATTTTTTTTTGCCTTTAGTTAAGATTAAATAGGTTATTGCAATGTTATAGTCGTGTATATTTAATTTTTTAAGGCAACTGTGTGTGTACTGAGGCAAAACTTAATTAAACCCATCCGAAATGCTCCTGAAAACACCGCTCAACTTAAGGTCAAGGTCGATACTTAAATTACACATTTTATCATTGTCAAACAAGAAATTGTGTGGCGTGCCTCCTTAGAGGCATGAAAAGTGAATGTATTTATTCATTTGGAAATAAATGGTACGGCACACCGCACAGACTTTCTCTCTCTTTCTATAAACTCGTAAGATTTCTGAACGGAATAATGTACATTGTATCATCACCACTCCACATAAGAACACGCATAAAATAATATACAATGATATAGAATCAATGAGAAAAGAGGCGCATCTTTGTCCACCTAAGAACATTTCAAACAGTTTAATGTCTTCCACAAGGGTCAAAACTTCGTATTAAAATTTCGATTTCTGGTTAAAATTTTAACATTTTAAAAGGTGTTGCAGATATTCAAGTCATCGCATTGATATTTAATTATTCATTTATACATTTTGACCAATAAAAAATGTAAATATTGACTATTGAGTCTAAAATGGAAATAGATCATAGCTATGCAAACATTTCTCCTAAGAGATTTAAGGAAAAATAACATACTTTTTTTAGATACTTACTTATATTTAATTACTCTATGGCATTGGAGTATTATTGCATTAAGACTTAAGTAGTATATGTTTACAACTAAAGCTCACAAAATTGTATTAATATATTTGCAAATATCTCAGAAACTGCTGTTTTTATAAAAATATATGTCAAATAAAAGTTTTTTATTTCTAATAGTCCTACAATTTTGCAATGATAAGTTGTTTAGTTTCTCCTATAGTTGTGGAGATACGGAAATTAACGCTTCTGTAATGTACCCTAAAAATCATTTTCATAGGAAAATGAAAATAGCCAGTTTATTTATAATCTTAATCAACGCCTAGATACGAATTTTAATCAAAATCGTTTAAGCAGATTTTGAGAAAACAAAATTTTTCTCTTTTCGTCCTTCAGTAAACTACCCTTAATTTTAAGTTTTTATAGACACACAGACAGACGGCATTGCAAAGACTATTTTTTAGGGTTCGGGGGGTCATGAGACGTCGACATCCATCAACATTTCAGGTTAGTTTTTCTTACGGTCGCAATACTTAAGCTTTAATGCCCAAAAAGTTAAAAATATATATATAATTGCGTATATATTGAAAGTTATTGATTTTATAAAAATATGTTTCGAATAAAATATTTGTATTATAAATATATATACATATTTGTAATGCTAAGTAATTTCATATCTCAAATAGTTTCGGAGCTATTATAAAAAATGTTAATTTACGCATTAGACCGGAGCCCTTAGAACGATTTTGCCGAACTATTGAGAGTAGCCATTTTGTTTGGAATATTTATTTATGTTCATAAATGAAATTTAATCAAAATCGTTAGAGCCGATTTTGAGAAAATCGACTTTTTCTCTTTTTGCCCTTCAGTAAACTACCCTTAATTTTAAGTTTTAATAGACACACAGACAGACGGCATTGCAAAGACTATTTTTAAGGGTTCGGGGGGTCATGAGACGTCGACATCCATCAACATTTCAGGTTAGTTTTTCTTACGGTCGCAATACTTAAGCTTTAATGCCCAAAAAGTTAAAAATATATATATAATTGCGTATATATTGAAAGTTATTGATCTTATAAAAATATGTTTCGAATAAAATATTTGTATTATAAATATATATACATATTTGTAATGCTAAGTAATTTCATATCTCAAATAGTTTCGGAGCTATTATAAAAAATGTTAATTTACGCATCAGACCGGAGCCCTTAAAACGATTTTGTCGAAATATTGAGAATAGCCATTTTGTTTGGAATATTTATTTATGTTCATAAATGAAATTTAATCAAAATCGTTAGAGCCGATTTTGAGAAAATCGACTTTTTCTCTTTTTGCCCTTCAGTAAACTACCCTTAATTTTAGGGGTAGATATCCAATTCCAAAACCCCTCGGGGCAACCCTATGAAAACCCTAGATATCAAGTTTCAGCTCAATCGGTAAAATAGTTTAGGCTCTAGTTGGAGGTACAGACAGACAGACAGACGGAAATTCAAAAACCACTTTTTCGGATTCAGGAAGTCATGAAACGTCAAAATTCATCAAAATCTCGAGTTCGATTTTTTTGACGATCACAATACTTTCTCTACCTGTAAGATAGAGAGAAAGTAAAAATCCTCTAATTTCATTATCAACAGCTGTTTGTGCGATTTTGAACAACATTTGCGGAACATTATGGAGTAACAATTAATTCAAAACAATTTAATATCACAAAAATTAAAGATAATCAGCATTTTATTCTAATTTTTTTTCTCAGTCCAAACAGTTTTTAATTTATAAATTTAAAGTAAAAACTAATTAAACAATATTACTCATTTTCAACAACTACAAAGCTGTGACAAAGACTTTAATGATTAATATTTATGTTATTTTCACTATAGGCCTACCGGTACATTCTTATTAAGGTGTATTACACATTACTGAACTGCCCGCCTCCCCCCCCCCCCCCCCATATCGATGAGTTAATTTCATAGCTTTTGACAGATCTTTTTGTCTTACACCGCTGGCAAATGTCTCTCTTTCCGCCAATATTCGAATATTTTCTCGTTCTTCAAAACTGGCACGTACTCCTAGGGGTACGCGTACTTCACATTGCGAACCGCTGTTCTAGGTGATAAAAGACGATTTATTCATATAGATGTAAACTGAGTAACCTCTAAGTAGTACACCTTCGGTAATGCGGTACTTGGGACCAATGTTTTCAAAATGGTATCTTTTAATACACCCATTATTGCTTCCAGTCTGTGGCCTGGGTAAGTTTTTTTTATTCAAGCCATAATTATATTTTCCACTTCCGGATGGCTAGGCCTGTCGTAGCTTCATATGTCTTATAATCTAACATAAGGCTAGGACAGGCACAACATCCAGTCCCCAGCCGTTAATTCATCACTGTGATGCCGGGATCTCGATCAACTTAACGTAAAGGTTATTCTCGTGTTATAATGGAAGCGATCAAGAGGCAGATAACTTAACGTAATATATGTCCTGGGAAGTCTTTCACGTTGAGTGAACGTTACATGGAGGGTATCACGTGATATAGCCAGCCAATCGATATTTGCGATTGACGTCTACAGGGTTATTTAGTAATTCATTTGTTGGTTTACTATTTAGCTTAAGCTTAAGTTCTAGTGATCAGATATTGAAACTAAATAATAAAACTAAAATAGGAAAGCGAAATCTATCATAAAATTTTAATAATAGATATTTATTATATCGATTGAAAACTGTAAACATTCACAGATCATCACTTTACAAATAGTACAAATCACAGATCAAAACACATAGGTACTTTATAATGCAGATGTTTGGCGCGAGTTGTTACGTTAAGTTACGTGAATCGTGATCACACATCTGTTTTCCTTAAGTTAAGTGATCCTGGCATTAAAGGGTAGATCCACATTTCATCAATAATAATAATTTTATCTACGTAATTATAGAATAAAAAATAATTTTACATTAATAAGGGCAGAGGGACATATCACCCCCCTTCTCTTACAGTCAGAACGCCTAATATATAAATATTATTTCATGTATGTAAGTGTGATTTTAACATCTAGTATGCGAATGGCTAGTTTTCGTAAGTTAAAGCACTTAAATTCTAGTGTAGATATTTTTTTTCCATAAAAACACACACACAAAAGACGTCAACACATTACCAAAAGGTTAACAATTTTAAATAATATAGGCTACACATCCACATCCAAATAAACACGCACACATATACACAGAGCGAGTTGTTAATATGTATAAAGAAAGTTTGAATCTATATGTATGACTAGTATATTGTCTAAAAAGTACACACATACACATGCATATAAATACACAATGATGTATCTATACTAATAAATAATATATTATTAGTTATTACCTTTAACATAATCGGCTTTATCATCGGCCAATATATCATTTCAAAAGACTATAGCAAAGTATATATATTTTTTGCTATAGCCTTTTGAAATATTTTATACCTGTACAGACCAATTGTCTAATTGCACACACACAAATACACAGAACCAATATCACTCGCGAACATAAAGCTTATTGACTTACCACCCTACGGGAGGATAAAATATATAATTTAGATAGGACTCCTTTTTTAACCATTTGCGAGATTAGATCAACATTTCTTTTGGACATTAAGATGGCTGTAAGAAGCAATGGCCTCGTATTTGGACCCGAGCTTGTATCTTAAGTAAAATCTAAAACATAATGTAAGAAACATTGTTTGTACTCACATAGCACGTGCAGGTTTATTTGTTGGGAAACTGGCTCTCCGACACCATTTGCGGCTGTGCACAGGTAGATACCAGCTTGGTGTCTGTTGGCCTGCTCTATCGTGATGCTGATACCTTCAACCGTCTGCTCCCCTGATGGGAGTAGGTTGTTCTGAAATATCAAGGTGAAAAAATATATTCAAGAGTGAGCACTAATACATACTTACTTGGTACCTCTTGGCATCATCATTAATTCTGAAATATGGATGTGAAAAAAAATAAAAATAAAGACCAAGCACTGATGTATCCCTGCTTGGTACTATCGTGATGCTGATTCGCACCTTCCTCCGTCTCTTCAGCAAATATCTAGGGGTCTACCAGTGAAATTATTTATCTACGTTTATGTACATACATCTTTCTTATTTGAAATATTTAGTGCAGAATTTATAAATCTATTCCTTTGAAAGGACATGAAATATACACCTAATGGTCTAAAACAGGTTGACCTTGGTCGTCTTGAGGTAAAGTGGTTACCTCAGGACCCGACTTTCGTAGATTTTTCTTGAGAAATAAAAATCCGTTGCACAACTTCCTTTCGGAAGGGAAATTAAACATTTAAAAGAAGCCTGGGAGCTATGTAAGAATAGTCAGAATACCTTTACGGACAAATTGGTAAGCCATTTTCGCGCTCACGCATAGAAATTCAATATGGCAGGTGACGGGAGCACTACTTTTATTAAGCTCCTCTAGTACATGGAATTTCTACCAGATGGTGCAGGAAGCACTAAACAGCTGTAGGGCTGTGTGCATTTCCCTGCTACAGATGGATATAAATCACATCAAAGAAACTTTTGAGTCTTTGATTTAAGAAGAAGCTTTAAAACAGAGCTTATAGTATCAAACACGAAACTATACCTTAAACTAATATAACATCTGGATACCAAAAATAATAATCAAAGATTTAGTAAGGAATACCCTTCCTTACACATACCCTGGGGACTGGGACTTGAATTCAGCCGGGTATATATATTGCAAAACGTATATTCGTTAATTATGATTCATCTGCTCGAATTTAAATGATAACATTCTGTTATCTTATATGTACAAATAATAAATTTAGATTTACTAAACGGAATTTTATGCTCGAGCTTGATCTATTAGAGACCCGTTTCCAAGTGCCCTGAATGTCTGCATAGAGGGACTACAAACTACTTGTAAATTAGAGTAAAATTTATTATAGAGTTAGACCAAGAAAAGCGCCTTCAACCTACATTGTGTGTGCCCTGGAAACTTGCCTTAGCTAAGTCCGAACTTATAGCCTCGCACCACTTGGTGTTAATGGCCAGTAAATTTCCACCAGCTTGTTCAACGAATATTTCATTTGTCAGGCTAAGGAGGGTATCTCATGCCATTCTAAAAACATTCTCTAAAACGTAGAGTTTTTTAGTGTGATCTTACACATGATCGCAAAAACATGATTTAAAATAATTATAGTTATCTTAGGGGCTCTCCATAGACTAACTCCCACTAATTGTGTTTTTTTTTTCACCCCCTCGCTACACATTGCCACAATTTTGTGAAACACCCCAACTAGTATTAAGTCACAACTTCACGCACCCTCACCCATTCAAAGATTAATTTTTAATTGGAGGGCCTATATTATCCTTTTATTGAAACGTGTTCGTATGTGTGTGCCAAGCTCGACGATCGAACTTGACGAGTGATGGTTTATTCCTATACGTGCGTACATCAGGTTTATTAACAGAGAACACGTCCGATATGTTTAATTATCATGTTGCGTCTCGCTTTATCTGTTTCAACTTATACCGCTCGGTGGCTAGTGGCTAACGCGCCAGTCGTGTTGAGCTCGACCGTGAGGACGGGAGATCGAGGTTCGAATCTCGTCGGGTGAACTGGGGTGTTTTTCTAATGGTTTTCCACTCTCCTTCCACGCAAATGCGGTTCACTTCCTAATTCAACTTCCATTCCTAATCCATTAGCGTAATTAGTACTTAAGCGTATACCGAAGGGTAGTAAGACGCGGTGCTAAATATTATTATTATTGTTTCAACTTCCACCCCCCCACCCCTCGTCACGCCAAGGGCTGCAGTTGAGTTCCGGATGCAAGAGTTGTTTACCTAATTTGAGGTTTAAGTTTAGATAGGCCTTAAAATGTATTATCTCTGTGGTAGACTCTTGACTTCGGTAGTCATGGAAGTAGAGCGCTCCCCTCAGGATCCCATTTCATTGGTTCAAACCTAGGCAAGGTGAAAAGTGGAAGTATGCTGTTGGTCCCATTTTGATTGTGGCATGTAAAGTAAAATAACCCTAGAAGGTATGAGGAAATACTTTCCAGGCAAAATCGCTAAGCCCTTTCGTGCTCGCTCAGGAAATTCTGTGTGGAAGGCAACGGGGAACTACCTCAGTATCGGAATCTTACTGTTACATGTACTTTCTACCAGATGGTGCAGGTGGTACCAATCAGCCGCTGAAGGGCTGAGTTCATGCCCAAACCCCGGATGGATAAAAATCACATCAAACCAACCTTCAGGTGGTTTAAGTAAGAATAAAATGTTAACCTATAGTTGGGATAGAATTGAATATTATATTTCCTTAAAATATTTTTGGTATCATTTTATCAGAGTAAACCTTTTATTATGAGTCAACTCTAGAAATAAGTTACTAGAAAACCCAAATCAAAGCACAATAATAATAATAATAATACATTCCTATAAATATATGGTAAACGTACCCACTCGATTATACTGTCCACATCCTAAGTTAAATTAACTATAAAATTCCTAATTAAGTGGCCTCATGTATACGGTCATCACTCTTGCAATATACTGAACCGCAGATGAGAGTGAGATCGTGGTTTGAACCTAGGTCGGGGGTAGCGAGGGAGGCTATCCAAATTTGTTTTCCACTCTCCCTCCACGAAAATGTGGATTCAATTCATCTAGATTAAATTTTACCCATCCCTAAAGCATATGCGTAAAACTTGAACAGGTGGTTATATCAAAGAGAGAGAGAGAGAGAGAAAATATTACTCTCTTAGTATTTTTATGCACTGTTTTTAGATCAACTTGAGGCTCTTACAAATTAGCTTGGATATTTATTTAGACACGATGATAATAAGTGGATTATGAGAGCCAGAGATTCTCTACATAATTACTCTAGAACGAAGAGACTATATTTATAGTGTTTGTGTGTTTTCGAGTGTTCCACATTACATCATATCTACTCACCGGTGAAAATATCAGCCTATCACTCCGACATCACTAACATCAGAAGACGCCACCATTCTGGGCCCAGAGATAATGAAAGAGAGGAGGGTATAAAAAGAGCGCAATGGAAAGCGAGGAAAGTCAGTTGACGTCGCTGACAGTGTTCATTTTCCAAGCCACATCTTTCACCGTCCGTAACTCCTTTCATACCGTTAAGCGTTAATACAATAACTCTTCCGTAGCAGAAACTCTAAACTACACTTCCACGAAAATGAACTACTTTTACATACTATGAGAGCGCTCGCAGTGGAGATAAATTTACTTCATATTGTTTTAGAAAGGAGAAAGGAGGATGTCTATTTTATTTCACTTGAATGTGGGGGTTCATTTTTCTCGGAAGCTCATTAAATTCAACTACCGCTATTTCATTCACATTTGGATAGTGATTAATATTATTACACTTATAAGACTTTTTTGTTTTAATCAGTAAAATATTTGTTAGGTCTCAAACGAAATCTAATATCGTCGATTCGTAATAGTTTACCACATCGATGGTCAAGCGGGCTAATCGATCAAACGTTTCTGGTGTGTTTGTTTTTTTCGTTTGCTGTAATCTCGAGGTTATGATCCAGGCTGGTCGTACCAAGTTAGTTTTTTCCATAAATGGTTTTCCACTCCCCTTCCAAGAAAGTTCGGGTGCATTTCCTCTCAATCAAACCTTCCTAAACCATTAGTGTAACTAGTACATAGGCGTTCAAACCAAACGGGTAGTAGCACCCGGTGGTAAAAAAAGATAATACACCAAGTATAAATATTATTATATTATTATGCATATAAATAAATTTGTAAACTAGTAAGTCGGACCAGATTCTGGAAGTTATCCATTCATACTAGCTTGGCTTATTTTTTATATAGTACGTTTTACCACAGATATTATTTGATGGCTTTTTTATGATCTGTGGATCAAGGAGAAGGTATGAAGCACTAAGAGAGTAAGGAAAACCAAAGATGTATAAAGATTATAAAAGCCACCCAAAGTCAACTCATCATGGATTTACACCTCGACCTTGATGCCACCAACAATTCTGTCCATTGGGATCATGGGGCTTAAAACCAGAGGACTACCTACGTAAGTATTTTTAGGAATAACTTAATAAATGCATACATTAAATATTTTACAAGCCAAGAGGAACATATTTATTTTATTTGCTCTGATGGACCAACTTATATACTAATCGCTAAGTAAGGTTTTCATAAACTTTTCTTTAAATAAACAATTCAAGTATGTTTCATCATATAATAATAATAATAATATTTAGCACCGCGTCTTACTACCCGTTCGGGTTATACGCTTATATATTAATTACGCTAATGGATTAGGAATTGGAAGGGTTGTATTTAGAGGAAGTGAACTCGCATTTGCGTGGAAGGAGAGTGGAAAACCATTTAGGAAAAACCACCCCCAGTTCACCCGACCGAGATTCGAACTTCGATCTCCCCGTCCTCGGCAGTCGAGCTCAACACGACTAGCGCGTTAGCCAACTACGCCACTGAGGCGGGTTTCATCATATAAAATATAAACATTTTCAAGTTATCATTAATGATTAATTTATGTAAGAAAGTTGTTCCTGGATGGATACATTTCAACAAAATAATTTCTAAAAATAGCAGACGTCGAGTCCTACTTCAATAATTTTAAAAGATAATAAAAACATTGACGTATTTCAATCCAAATATATATTTTATTTACTGTCTTAAAAAGAGAGAGAAAAAATATTTTATGCGTTTCTATTTCTGCCATTTTTTTTTCTTTATAAAAATGTAACTACTCAGTTATGCACAAAGAAAGAAATATAAAATACAGCCCTCTCATCATAAGGGGCTTTTTTATTTTCCAATATCTTAGAAGGCAAAAAAAGAACTACAAAAAAATGCCTTGAGGGCATTACCATGCCATATCCTCCTTGTCAGTGCAAAAATGTCTGATATAATGGAAAGTTATTTAAGGTTCACGTTTAATGAAAAGCTGTTTAAAAAAACTTTAATAAATAATTTATTCTATTTACAAATAACTTAAAATATTAATATATTTATTTTATAAGGACTTGAATTTATTTTTAATTAAAAAACTTATTCTATGTTTACATTACACACCTCAATAATTGTAATAAATTTATAGCTAAACCAGTTTTTTTGGGCACACCGATATGACTGTGTTCAATAAGATTGATATTTGAAATGGGGCGAATTTTTTCTATTTCCTTTCAACTGACAAACGTCATGTTGTTGATAGTCAATATTGGCATTTGGGTGTCTTATTGGAATAAAAAAAAAAATTTTTTAATTTATTTATAAGAATGATATAAACGTAACAAATACAATTAAAAAGTATTGCTCTCAAATACTAACAGTATTCCTAAAATATTTTAAAACTGTGGTTTTATTTATATACCTAAAATTTCTTGTTATACTTCTTTGAACCCCAATGTATTTTTCACGAAGTCTCACTACCCCATTAGGGTTGTACGCATATGAATGAACTAATTACTCTTAATGTGTCAAGGATGGGTAGGTTTGTATTTAGAAAAGTCCACCCGCATTTGATCGGAGAAAAAGTGGAATTCTGTTTAGCGAATTGCAACATCAGAATTTCCACAAAATAGTTTTTATTATTTTGAATTATTTTAAAATGGCTCTAAATATTTAGTTTAAAATACAGATCTAGGATTTATTTGACATGACTAATAGCAATTTATTGATTTTCGGCCACCAATTCTTTGAAGGGTATTTCTGTAATGACGGATTTTTCAAAAACTTTAAACATTTTACAAATGGCTCTAGCTATGTGATTACAAATGAGTATCTTGTGAGGGTTTGACATAAAAAATTACCCTATTAATTTGGTTTCGAGTTGAAATTCAATAAAGGGTCGGTCGTTTGCTGATGAGTAATTTTGGAAATTATTTTTAAAATAGTTATGACAATTTTACTTAAAATGTATATCTGAGGAGTGTTTGACATGAACAACACCAATAAAGCTATATAGTTTATTTAGGGGAGGGGAGGATTCACGTTTGGGTAGCTTACTGATGACTACTTATTTACTTTTAATTAAAAAAAAATTACTTTAGCGATAGAGTTTAAAATTTGTATCGGAGGACTATTTTAAACTATCAATAATAATAGATATATATTTATCTAATATAAATCCATTTAATGGTAATTTACTTACGACAAATTAGAAAGAGTTTGAATTTTTCGAAAGTGACATTAAAAATTGAATTCAAAATAAGAATTTGGGAATATTTTTTATGGTAAATAAGATTTTTTTTTTAGAAATAACAAATATTATAGGGAAAGTTAACAAATAAATTATTTTTGAAAATATTTATTTTGTAAAAACTATTTGAACGATTTGGTTTAAAATTTTTATATGAAAAGTGATTATTGTGATTAACACTATAATTATTTATATTTTAAAAGGAATAGCATACTTTAAGGGTACTTTACTCACTCAAAATCTACTTTTTTTTAAATTTCTTCAAGCCCACAATACGCTATATGAGAATGTTTGTGCGTTTGTGTGATACCATTTATTTGAAAAGGGCTGAGGAGAAAAATATTTAAAAAAACGAGTGGAAAACTATTTACTGTGCCCCAACCAAGTTTAAAGCCTTGACCTCATAATAAATTGATAAACCTGTATTTTGCGAGAGTGATACTTAAGACCTTGTGACCACCTGTGCAACTTGATAATATATTATATTATTTTTCACAATTAAAGTTAAACACTACTATGAATTATTGTTTCAGCTTCGGCAATCCCAAAACTATTTTTTTCTTGAATATTAAGACCATCTGTGTCAACATAAGTTAACAATGGTTTATACGTTATTCATTTTCTTTAAGTCATTTCCCCCCAAATAATGCCAGTGGCTTAAAACTATTTAGAATTGTTTTATCTTTATTTTAGCATCAACGTCCAACTATCAGAGCTCAATAAATAGCTGAGATCAAATAAATGGTATAAATATGATTATTATTATAAAGCTTTTAGATACAAAAATGACAGAATGTCAAAATGTATTTTTATTTCTCTCAATATAGGTTATTTTGTTATAATTTTATTTTATTCTGTGAATATGAATATTTTAATAGGTTTTAGTAACAAATATTTATGTTGTCTATGATTTATGTATATCATACGTATGCATTCATAACATTTCTACAAACCTATACTATTTCATAATGAAAAGTAAACTTTCCTTGTGAAAATAAATAGATTATTACTACTCACAAGTCTTAAAATGTATGCTTACATTAAAATTATATGATATTAAAAATAAGTTTTACCTAAACTTGGAAATAATAACTTTCTTCTTCTTCAACTGAGTTGTGAAAACAATAATTTCCTCCTTTAATGAACCTCACCCAATGTTCTTCAAGCTATAATGTAGCGAAGATAAGAAACGGGAAGTTTTTCATTAACATGAAACTGCGTATTAGCTTTATCTACCATCATAAAAAACGAAATCTACAACAGTTCCCCTTTCTAAGATCTACTTAGGGAAGAAAATATCTTTATTTTTTATATATCAAGGGTGTAAACCATGACTAAGACATTTTTCTAGGGCTATAAAAACAAGAATTTTCCGAGTACGACCCATGAAGACTTTTTTCAAATTCAAAAATATTTAATAAATACCACTATTTTATACAAAAATGTTTACTTCATTTTTTAATATTATATTGGTATAAAAGTAAAGTTATTGTATTTGTTAGATACGTCCACGTTTTTGTCCATTATATAAACTTTGATCTTCACAGATTTTAACCAAAATTTTTCTACATATTGAACTACCCAATGACATATGGTAACTTTAATACTTTTATGTTATTCCATAACTCTACTAAAGTTAAAAAAAAATAGCTTATAGTCCATTTGGTGTTTTAATAGGCCTACGTAGCTTGACACTTTTATTTAAAACTTTTGTTTTTACTAAGAAAAAAGAGTTAATTTTAATTGCTTCTGTTCAAATTTGATATATAGAGTAAACATTAAAGTTTGTATTATTGTTATAGTGACACACATTTAATTAGTGAGGGAAGCATTCAAAACGCCCAGTAAAATAGTGAGGTATGAATATTTCTCAGAATTTAAAATTGTTTTTACTTTTAAAAGAAATGTTTTATTAAAAAAATAAACAACAACAAAACATGTTAGGTAGAAAATTTAGAAACAAAAAGTTTACTAAATTCTCTGTGCATCTATTTCATAGTACATAATATGGCTAGAACAAAAACTTAGTTCATTAAATTACTATTAAAGTATTTAAAAAGAAATTAAAGAGTATTTCATTTAACTACTGCTATTGGAATTTTATTTAAGAACTATTTCGTCAACTGTGATTAAGGTGTAAGTGTAGGGAGTGGAATAAAAGACCAGTGTATTTGTAGTTATTTTAACAAAACCTTTTTTGGCCAAATATATAAAGTATCACTTCAGTATAAATATAGAGGATAGTTTTCTTCACAAGGTGATATCAACTGTTGTTGAATATATGTGATGAACATAGCGTAACTTCATAGAGAAACTTTTTAAACGAAGAGAAAAAATGGTCAATAAATTCTAGGACATCCTTTACAGATAATCAAGAACCGCTGTTGATTTCACCATGTGAAGGAAATTAAGCTCTATGTTTCTACTTCAACTACATTTGATTTATTTTAATTGGCGAACAAATTGGAGGTGTAAATATATTTATTCGCTTAATTTATGCAGACCTAGCCTAAGATAATCCAATCCAAACTAGCCTAGCAATAGAGCGAGTTAATTAATTTTTTGCAGATAAATCCTACCACAACATCATATAACCTAACCATTAGGTGCTATCCTTTCATTTAAGCAGACATATCCTAAAATAAGTTAAACTCTCCTAACCATTAATTTTGCAAACCAAACCTAGCCTAATGTAGATATTAGACGATTGGACACACACTGGATAGATAAATGCCATTCAGAAGTTAGCACATAAAATAAATTGGTTAAATAGGAAAAATAGGTTTTTTCCACAACCCCTCCAAACTCTCTACTCACAACAAAAAATGTTATCAATATTTAATTACTATTTCCCTTGATCTCCATCTAAAAATACTTTTTTACATCGGTACATTCACAAAGTGGCTCCAACTTTGATGAGTTTTTTTTTTTTTTTTACTAAATAATCTCTATCAACCTTCAGAAACATTTAAGAATTTAAATTATGTGTATCCATATTTATCAACTATAACCTCATTAGATCTACGAGTATCCTGGAAGCTAAGTAAGACGCCAAACTTGGACTTTACTTCAGTTGACCTTTACGACTGTTGCATTATTCCTGACCTACTCATCAGAAGCGACTAACCAGCTGGAAACATTAAGCTGATTTTTCTTTTTGAGGTATGGGATGCAGTAGCGATCCCTTCCCCTATTGATAATAGGGTGAGAAATAGCAGGTAAAACCGATTAATTGAGGCTGAAAGAAAATTGAACATGTACTAATAGATTACCCTGCGGTTAGTGAATAATTGATAAATGTGAGTACTAGCGATGGGTCTCGGTTTAGGCAGGATTACTTTTTTCTTAGAATCTGGAGAGGTGTGTGTCTCAGATATGACGGTGCCTTAGTTAGAGATTACATTCCAAATCGCGCAGCTGTACCCCTGATGTGACATCCAACTAGTATATCCTGTCATCTCATCCCACTTCAAGATATAACTAATCATACCACCTCCCTCCGCTATCAGATCCACACATAACCTACAATGATTCCGTTTAAGAGCCGCACGTCACACGTATGCCAATCAAGGGGAGTCATTGTCGTAATTCATGGGGCAGAGGGATCACTAGAAACTGGAGGGAGGTTGATTACATTTCAGCAGGGACTGTAAGTCAATTAAGTTGGAGTGGAGGGTGACAGGTGGAGCACATCAACATCCACGCATGCGCACACACATGCTGTAGTTGTGTGTGTGTGTGTTAGGGAGAGATAGAGAGAGGTATCAAGTGCTTGTCAGAAGGTATCCGCACTCTCAGAAACACACAGCATATCCACCTAACAATACAAGCCATTACCTTACCACACACACAAACACAGACATATTACACAGAGACCTACCACATCCTCTATACATAAGGGGTTGCTGGTTCGAGAACCTACACGTGCTTATTACCGGGTCAATAGATTGATTAATTTCACTGCGGTGTGTGATACTGTCAGGGCAATATTATCAATAGCTACAAACACGTTTGAGTGAACAAAAAATGTGGTTAGTAGCGGTTTGATTAGAAAACTATTCATTTAGTTAAAATAGCTCAGATAAATATTTTACTAAACATAAAACACACCGTACTTTAAGAGTTTTAAAACGATTTTAAAGATGTTTATTTGATCAAAGTTTCCCATAAAATAAACCATTTTTTTAAACATTATAATAAATATTTGATCACAACATGGATACAAAATATATTTTTAATTAAAAAAAATTATGTTTGGTGTTTATATACACTAATTTTTTTGCAAGATTTATAATTGTTTTACTTGACATATTCGAAATGGTGTGGATTTTGAGACAAATGTTATTCTAATTATCAAAGTTTTGCTTTTGTCAATATTTTACTAAAGAATAGATTTAATTTTCTTGGGTTAAAGTATATCTTTAAAAAATATATAATTATATATAAGTCTTACATTAAGTGAGCTGGGATTATTACTTTTACCAATTTAAGTATAATAGATCCGAATCTTAAAGCTATAAAAACGAAAAAAAAGTCATATCTCAGTTGAAAACGTAATCATTGTTTCGACATGACTATAATGTAAATGGCTTAACACTTCACAATAGGTTATATCATATGTTGTTCTCTATTATACAATAATATTCATTAATAAGTTGGGCTATTTTAAATCCAAACTAAGGCCTGATGACGATTTAAACTCTGTATTATTTTTAAAAACATAAAAAGGAGGCTTTTTTTTAAATCCACCACCAAACAACAGCCTGGAAGGGTACAATATTGAAGGTAATGTGTTGAATATAACTTCATATGGTTGATATATATATATTATATATATATATATATATATATATATATATAAATTCCCTAAGTTTTCCAGGTTTTCCATAGCAAAAAATGCAGGGTGGGATAAGTAAAAAAAAAAAAAAAAAGGGGTGTGGCTGTGTCATGGACACGGCCGTGTGTTGTACGTGAATACGTTTAAACTTAAACGAACATCGTAGCTTCTCCGAGTCAAAAGTTATACTAATTGCAAATCTCGATACGCAGCAAAATAACCTCAAAATGGCGGCGCTTCCCCCTCCACCACGCGCGATCGTCACTGTTCTCGCTTATCGTAATGAATACTTTGATCCTTTAGCTATCCAGTGGTATAATTTAATTTTGGATGTAGAGGAAAGATTCGAAACTACAACACCAAACTGTATCCCCCGATTTTGTTATCATTAGGTTTTTTGGATTGCCCCCGTATGGTAGCAAATTTAAAGACGTATTCACGTCAATAATATTTTTTTTAAAACAGGTTTTATTTATTTTTAACAAACATAAATTCATACAGATAACATAACAGATTGTGGCTGTCCAAAGTGATAGCATTCCACCTCCTAGCCTACATTATGTGCTCAAAGTGTCCTCCTCCCTTTTAAACCCAAATTTACCTTTTCAACGCAGAATCACTAATCGTGTCACTAATGTCCTCAGAGAACTTGTCTTCTTATTCAGAATCAACACGTTCCTTTAAACGTTTCACACACTACATCTCTAATTTTCAACGAATGAACGTTATCTCTCATTATTCTCCACACTGGATGGCCCATCGGGATAGGATATGGAAAGTTTGGGGGCCATTCATCGGGACGTGTGCCAAGGCCGTAACTAGAGGCTTTGGGGCCCCGGGGGCAACAGATAATAATGGGACCCCCCCCCCCTTTTTATCGTTTTCCTTCCAACCTCTAAATTCCACATTCCCACCTTCTTTTAATAGATCTCGTTGATATGCGTTGTTAGTTATAGGATGTTTTTGATCCAGTGATGTTAGTACTGAGTTTCATATAAAATCATGCAATATGACTAAGGTAAGCGGTAGCCTTAAGGTAAAATATTTATAAAGTTAAATTGCAAATTATTCTTAACAATTACATTGGGTGAATGCAATCACGTACAAAATACAATAGTACTAAAATACAATTTGTATTACTAATATAAAAGACAGAAATATTTAACACTAAAAACAAAATTAATATCGTATGTCGTATGACTCGTACGATGTATTTAAAGGCTTGTAATCAAAGTGAATAGTCTTGTATAGCGAAAGTTTTAACGGATTGGGAAGGAAAAACAGCGAAAGTTAAATATATGCGTTTGATTAAGGCTTTGGTCTGTTGCCACCGACACATTTGTTCACACTTTTTTGTCCAATTTGCGAATACCTTGTCGAGATGGAGGTTGGCTGTTCGGAAAACGATACACAAATGTTCAAAAGTGTTTGTTCCCAAGCAAGGGCGTAGAATGGTGGGGGTTATTGCGGGGGGAGGGGGGGAGGTCCGGACCTTTTGAGATTAACTGGAACCTCCATGGAATTTGTTGGACACCCCCTTAAAGGAGGGTCCACAAGTACATGTAAAAACCTTATAGTTAAATATCTTACTCTTACTACAGTTTTAAATGTATATGTCATCAACCAAATGTTAGTTAATGTATGTTTTGATATTCAACTTCAAGATACTCGGATAATTCCAAGAAACAAGGTGTAAGTGGGCTACCTCATCTGTAAAATCATACTTGAGGAATCACCCAAAGAAAATAGCTGCTTAAATAACAGAAAGACTGTCAGAAGTAGAGTTTGTAGCTTATGTAGGTAGGCTTATTACCCTTCCCCCACCCTATCATTATCTCAATATACCTACCTACTCAAAACATGATTTACTAAAAGTTTGGAAGAAAGGGCAGGGTCAGGGGAGTCTGGACCCTCCCATATAAAAATGAGCTTTCTACACCCTTGCTCCTAAAAATAGTAATCAATTATTCTAAACAGGATCTTGAAGAGTTCAGCTCTGAATACAAATCTGCAGGACTTGAACATTAGTCTATTTTTGGTAGCGAGCTGTGGTGTCTGTTCCAAGTAGCTATTGAAACAAGTGTGTACAATTACACGAGATTTGCTGAGGGAGACTCGAACTAGTGTCCTGTGTACACATAGCTCCATGGTGGTCTGTGAAAAAGGGCGTAATTTACGGGTGAATGTACGCTCTCCCCACCCCCCCTTGTAAATATGAGCTCAGCTCATAACGACGGGACCACTGCTTTCACATTGTAAATACTACTTATAGGTGGTCAAGTAGTCCAGTGCGTCTGGCTAACAATGTATGTAAAAGTCCTAAAAAAAAAGCCACTTTTCAAAGTACGTAGATAAAGATTGAGCTTTATTGGTTTATTAGTTTCAAAGGTAGACCTTAGCTCATTCGGTAGCGTTACTGCCTACTGAGCTATAAAAGGGTCCCGGGATCGACCCCTGACTTGGCTAAAAGATTTACCATTGTTTAAATATGGGTTTACCCTTTCAAATTGATACATTAATGGCCGGGGACTGGATGTTGTGCCTGTCCTAGTCTTAAGTTATATTATAAGACACACGAAGCAAGACAGGCCTTGCAAGCCGGTAGTGGAAAATATATGACTCGAATAAAAACTGACCCAGGACACAGGCTGGCGACAGTAATGGATGTATAAAAAGGTTTGAATATAACCTTACTTGTGATCACGTGGGCTAAAACATTAGGCTGGAAACTAAGCATGGTGTACATATCCTCAGTAAGAGGTCAACGTTCAATTTTCAGTGTCTCCTACATTTGGGGCTATCCACTCCCGTAACCACGAGGTTTTAAGGCACAGAATCAGAAATTTATTTAAAAAAAAGAAAATTCACCCTATTTAATTACGTAGCTCCATGCAAGATTTCAGCTCAGTTTTATTTTTGGTTCTAAGAATATCAATACTGTAGATTTTTCAGTTCTAAAGTGCAAGTCTAGCAATATACTATATAGAAATAAATAAAAAATGTGAGTACATTCTCAAATATCTCTAATTACATGTAGATTTGTTTAAAAAAAAAAAAAAAAACTAAAAGATTCCCAAACCACTGGTCTCGTGATCCAAGACGTAAACTCTCAATTAAAGTAAAAATACAAGTAATATGCTTCCAAGGAATACTTGATAAAGTTTTCTAAGTAGGTAGACTTGTACCAAATTTCAATATTCCATGTGTCTATTTTTTAGCCAAGCAAAATTGTGGTCAGGCCTTATGAGGTGATATACTAACAACATACAAAGGAAAAAAATACTCTGGGGGTGCACATCATATCTATTACAAATATGATTTCTATTTTAAATCTTATTTATATTTCTACTTTAATCTCTAAATTAATAAATGGGAACTATGACATTTCTAAATTTAGTAAAATGGGTGTAGATATCTAAATAAATGCCTAATAAAAATTTAATTAGTGTTAATAATATGGACTTAATTTTTATTTGTCGAAAAAGAGAATGAATTTTTTATTTGCTTGTCCAGTATTGAAATTAAACTAATGGCCTAGTAGTTCCAAGTATTTATAGCGAATATTATTTAAAATAATTGCACCTAAATTATGTTGAAACAAAACTAAACAATTATACAATTTAATTTTGTTTGTTAAATAAAACTTACATCACTCAGTTTACAAAGAAAAATTTAGTTAATCTAGGTTGATTTTACATTCAATTTATTGAAGGTAATATATTGATTTTGTTTTGAATGAATTTAATGTTCTATATTGCACATTTCAAATTTATTATTTCGAATAATTCTGTTTTTATTGATTTTTCTACTAATATATGTGTTTTCATGTAGTCTTAGTATCTACTTTGATTATTCTGCATGCATTAATTACGCTTGTAGAGTAGTGATGAGGAAGGTGGAATTTGAAAGTAAATGTGTCTGAATTTGTGTGGAATAAAAGTAGAAACCATTTAGGATAGACCACCTTAAGTGACTACTTCTGACAGAGATTCTAGCCCCGATCTCCCCATAGAAATATTCCAGTACCACATGAAAGTTACGAGTTAGAACATGCGGTCTGACACTTTAGCTCAGTCAGTAGCGTCTTTGATTAGTCAGATTAAGGCGGAGAGTTCGGTTCCTCGCAAGGCTGAAAGCTTTATTATTGTAAAATGTGAATTACCCCCTTCAGAATGATGAATTAACGGCCGAGGGCTGGATGCTATGTTTGTTCTAGATTTAAGTTAGTTTATAATTCGTATCAGTCGGTTAAGAAAGTGAAAATTAAATACCTAAAATGAAAAAAGAAGTAAAGACAATGTGACCACAAATGTAGGTTCAATAGTGTATTTTTTATTTAAAAAAACGGGGCCATGTTTTGAAGCTTTGAGGCGAAAGGAAAGGTCTTTTAGTTCCTTTAATCCAGGGTCCCTGTTAGGATCCTACCCTGTCTCATCTAATGTCGGAATGACCCAGGGTTTCAGGGGGAACTGAGGAGGTTTACGAGTCCCACAAGTTCCCGAGCTGCCAGAGAGTTGCCAGTGAAATGAAGCTCAGAAACGGCCCTGGCCGCCCTCTCATACCCATCACCCCCCCACCTCTCTTACATCGTCCTTTTTCCAAAAATAAAGCACGCTCCTACAACTCCTTCCTCCGTCCTCTTCCCTAGGAAACCCTCCAAATACTATACTCCCCTCGGGGTCAGCAAGTCTCTGGATCTGTGAAATGTTCCGGAGTTTGTAGAAGTAGAGTTGAGAAGTATAGGACAAGGTTCTGATTGAAAACTAAAGGGGTACTCTCCCGAGAACGCCTAGGCGTTTTTTTTTAAGTTTTAAATAATAAGACAATTAGATACAAATTTGGTATTATGTAAATAAAATTATTAATAAACTCAGGTTCAATTAACATTTTGTTAGAGAGCTATTATAGATTCGTTATAGATATATTGCATTATATGTAGCAGTAATTCCTGAATAAACTTATAATTATATCATTAATATATATATATATATATATATATATATATATTAAAAATCTCATTCTGTTGATATGTACACAGATTGTGTCAGAAAGCTAATTCTGACTATATTTATAAATCAATTTATATAAAAATATATAGCTTATATATATTTAATTTTTATTATATATATAAAATGGAAATTAAAATAAAGTATATATATATAAGTCTATATATATATATATAAATAATTGTAATTCCAAAATAAATATATATATAATTATTATAAGCTATATATTTTTTATATAAAATGATTTATAAATATATTCAGAACTTACTTTATGGCACAATTTGTGTAGCCTTCATATCATCGGAAAGAGATTTCTAGTATGATTTATTAATTTGTAAACAGAAAGATCTTTCTAACAATATTTATATTTCAACTGTCAGTAAAATACAGTTGACCTCAGTGGGCTTTGGGTTAAGTGTTCACCTAAGGACCTGATGTCCGTGGGTTCAAACCAAGCCGATGTTGACTTAGCTTTCTTTAGCGATAAAAATCCGTAGCACAACCTCCTTCGATTGTGGCATGAAAAAAAACCATGGAAGGTATGTGACCATACTTTTCCAACCATGATGTTAGGCCCTTTCACACTCGTTCATAGAAATTCAGTGTGGAGGGCTATGGGAATCACAACACTTCCTTAAACTCCACCGTTGCATAGGATTTCTACCAGATTGTGCAGGCAGCACTAACCATCCGAAGGGTTGAGTGAATTTCTAGCTCCAGATTGATAGAAATCACATCAAACCAACTTCCAGGATGTTAACTTAAGAAGAACAATGATAAAATATGTACACGAAAAAAATACACAATGTGTCTCGAGAATGTAATCAACTTAAAAGATAAATTTCATATAAAAGTCTTGAACTATGCCTACATTTGGGCACGCATTTTTATATTAATGTTAATAATATTAGGGCTTTACATTTAAATAACATGAAATCAAAATTGACTAACTATATTTTGCTATGCGTATAACCTGAACAGGTAGTAAAACACGAGGATAAGAAAAAAAATAGCTAGATGAAATTATTTTAACGAGACTTTTTCACATTTATGTTACTCGTCGTTGAATTTGACAGCTAAAATATGTTTATTGAAAAATTTGCTATTATTTCCAATAAAAAAACCATCAGCTTTTTTTACTACTACATAAAACTGTGGACATCGTCCCAGAAGAGCTATGATAAACCAAACCTATTCAAAAATTCAGGACCTTAATGGAAGCTGCGATTAGCTTCACGGACTGTTGAAAGCATTGCCATATTTCCACTCGTGGGGGAATCAGGACTGGAAAGGACACTTTTATCAACTAATTATATTCTTTTAAATAAATTAAAGAGCAGGAATACTACCTTTCATAAGATAAATTCTACTATGCGGGGTGGTAAATTAATTAAAGATTAAAAGTAGATTATTATTAACAAGCACTTTCAATTTTCCCCGCCCTCATAGGTAATATCTGCATCATCATATTTCATGAATGCATAAAGCAAAGTGAAATAAAAAATTAAGAATTTGTATGCAGCTTATTAATTATCTAACCAAACAATAATCTAGTACGAATATGGATGAGTGTTTGGTAGGAAACTTTTAGAATATCAAATCGAATGACAAAGCTTTATGGGGATCACATTTTAATACTGAAGTGACGTTCATATTCTGATCTTGATGTTTCAACAAATAGGAACTAAACAAACAAAATAAGTGCATATGTGGGTATGCATCACAGTATAGCCCGATATCTATTTATCTATCTATTATTCTATTTTTAGTGTTGACCTTGGTGGTCTACAGTGCTCAACTCAGAACTCAATGCTGATGGGCTCCTACCCAATTGAGGTCAACGGATTTTTTTTCAGGAGGGCAAAAAATCCTAGCACAACTTCCCTCGAAGGGGCAGTAAGACCGTCAGTTCTATGCCGAATGTGGCATGTAAAAGAACCCGGGACGGTTGGTACGCCTTTCCAGCAAAATTGGTAGGCTATTTCGTGCTCATTCATAGAATTGAGTATTCAAGAATTCATCACGGAGAGCCACCACACTTCCTGAACTACCCCTGTACATTGGGATTTCTACCAGATGAGGCAGGCAGCACTAACCAAACTAAGATCTGAGTGCATGCCTAGCTCCAGATGGAATGAAATCACATCAAATCAATCTTCGAGTTGTTGACGTAGGAATAACATTTTCAGTGTTGGTCAAGTAATAAAACGGGTTTGTATTCTATTTGGTGCCATTGAATGAAGAGGTAGGGTTTTGAATCTCACTCATAAGACAACTGAAGTTAGTAATTATACGATATCTATTTTGAAATATTATCTACTCCAAACTAATGTCGGGTACATTTAATAATGGCTACTTTTTCGAAGAGATTCTACCCTTTAGATTCAATCATTAATATTGAGTATTCTTTTCGCACCACTCCTTAGACCGATTCAGGCTGTCGTTAAACTTCTGTCTAAAATTTATATTCCTTTCAAACTTTAAATAAAAATTCAATAGAGGTGAACTAACCCCATTTTTTAAGGTAAAAATTAAACTGTTAAGATAAAATGTTTACAATGTTCGAAATATCATGAAACACAAGAAATAATTTCTACTCGAGTAAGCCAAAGCCATGAGTAGTGGTCAGAAAAAGACTAAGAATGTAGATTACAGTCCAATTTTCTTAAGAAATACCTTTTCTGACAATTTTAAAAGTGATTAGTAATACTTCCACGTATACGTCAAGTCATGTGGTCTGGAGCTATCTCTTGTGATGAGAATTTCATAAATAGTTTGCGAAATATAATAACATATTATCAATGATCGCCGCCAACATTAATATTCTGTATTTTCCATAAGTTTATTCCTACCTTAATCCTAGCATAATACTTTAGTATTAATTTATTATATTAATTGCTAGACAGCCTCTGTGGTCTAGTGTCAGAGTTTGATTATTGGCACTTTCAGATTTTCTGTTCTCCTATGATAACTGTTGTAGGACTTCCCATCCACTCAGCCACAGGGAACGGGGTCAATTCAGTCTCGTGGGGACAAATGAGGAGATATTTGCATAAGGAAGTAAACGTTCTAGTCTAGAAAAATGAGATTAATGGCTGGTGGTTTCATTATGATGACCACATATACCCGCTACTCGCAAATTTTGGCACTATCTTTGCCAACATGCGTTTGCCTCTCGTTGGGTATAGCTCGCTTATGGGCTGGCGTTAAAATATATATATATTTATATTGCTGACCTCTCTTAGATTGTATACCCAAGATACTTGCTATTCAGACGAGAATCTCTTCAGTAATACGTTCCATCTAATTTTCTTTTTTATAAAAAAAACATAAACACATGATATTATAAAACACTCTATCTAAAGTGTTTTTTTATATTCTAAAACGAGCTTCAAAACTAAAATTCATGACGGAAAAAAAACGATCAAAAATCTCGGTTTAATAGGTAAGGTGATGTAGCTCGTGCTGATTAAACATTTTGGCGCCGAGGCAGGGTTACTCATATATCCCAACAACAACGAAACTCGCAGCACTTTATTTTTTTATAGTAGCCCTCCCCATAACACCCCTCTATCATCTCTCACGCCCCCTACCACTCCCCCCACACCCTTTATAGAACTAACGAGGCGCTCGGCGCAGAGAAGATTGAGTTTTGTTAGCGCCGTTTTCTGGCCGCGCGCTCTTACAAGTGCAATACTGCCAAAGACGAAGTAGTATTTGTCACGTCCGTCTTCAACAGCCTCTAGAAAACGTTGTTAGTGTGGTGTCACATTTTCCACCCTGCAAATGAAGTGAAACTTTGAGGAACGTTAAGAGATAATTTTTCTTCTACCCCTCCAAGTGAGTATATTTCGAGAAAAAATTGGAACGTTACCTAAAGTTGAAAATAGTCCATTTCCCATAAATAATATTTTTTATTTGTTTGATCTTCGATTTAATCAAACCTTTATCTCTCAATCATGTTGGCCCTCCTTATAACTGTGGGATGGTTAGGTATGTTGGTTCCTTTGGGTTATAACTTTTAAATTATTTATCATATTTATTTATTTTCTACTCCTACCGAAAACCCTTTCAATAACATAAGGTCAAAAGAAAATAAATAGATAGTAAAATTATATGTTTTACTTCTCATATTACTATTATATAAAAATTAGACATAAATAGATCAATTCACAAAACGGAGCAGTTCAAAAGTCAGAACTTAATAAAAATAAATGGTACGGCACACCGCACAGACTTTCTCTCTCTTTCTATAAACTCGTAAGATTTCTGAACGGAATAATGTACATTGTATCATCACCACTCCACATAAGAACACGCATAAAAAAATATACAATGATATAGAATCAATGAGAAAAGAGGCGCATCTTTGTCCACCTAAGAGCATTTCAAACAGTTTAATGTCTTCCACAAGGGTCAACACTTCGTATTAAAATTTCGATTTCTGGTTAAAATTTTAACATTTTATAAGGTGTTGCAGATCTTCAAGTCATCGCATTGATATTTAATTATTCATTTATACATTTTGACCAAAAAAAATGTAAATATTGACTATTGAGTCTAAAATGGAGATAGATCATTGCTATGCAAACATTTCTCCTAAGAGATTTAAGGAAAAATAACATACTTTTTTAGATACTTATATTTAATTACTCTATGGCATTGGAGAATTATTGCGTTAAGACTTAAGTAGTATATGTTTACAACTAAAGCTCACAAAATTGTATTAATATATTTGCAAATATCTCAGAAACTGCTGCTTTTATAAAAATATATGTCAAATAATTTTTTTTTATTTCTGATAGTCCTACAATGTTGCAATGATAAGTTGTTTAGTTTCTCCAATAGTTGTGGAGATACGGAAATTAACGCTTCTGTAAAGTACCCTAAAAATCATTTTCATAGGAAAATGAAAATAGCCAGTTTATTTATAATCTTAATCAACGCCTAGATACGAATTTTAATCAAAATCGTTTGAGTAGATTTTGAGAAAACCAAATTTTTCTCTTTTCGCCCTTCAGTAAACTACCCTTAATTTTAAGTTTTTATAGACACACAGACAGACGGCATTGCAAAGACTATTTTTTAGGGTTCGGGGGGTCATGAGACGTCAACATCCATCAACATTTCAGGTTAGTTTTTTTTTACGGTCGCAATACTTAAACTTTAATGTCCAAAAAGTTAAAAAAATTCATATAATTGCGTATAGATTGAAAGTTATTGATTTTATAAAAATATGTTTCGGATAAAATATCTGTATTATAAATATATATACATATTTGTAATGCTAAGTAATTTCAAATCTCAAATAGTTTCGGAGCTATTTAAAAAAATGTTAATTGACGCATCTGACCGGAGCCCTTAAAGCGATTTTGCCGAAATATTGAGGGTAGCCATTTTGTTTGGAATATTTATTAATGTTCATAAATGAAATTTAATCAAAATCGTTGGAGCCGATTTTGAGAAAATCGACTTTTTCTCTTTTTGCCCTTCAGTAAACTACCCTTAATTTTAAGTTTTAATAGACACACAGACAGACTGCATTGCAAAGACTATTTTTTAGGGTTCGGGGGTCATGAGACGTCGAAATCCATCAACATTTCAGGTTAGTTTTTTTTACGATCGCAATACTTAAGCTTTAATGTCCAAAAAGCTAAAAATATATATATAATTGCGTATAGATTAAAAATTATTGATTTTATAAAAATATGTTTCGAATAAAATATTTGTATTATAAATATATATACATATTTGTAATGCTAAGTAATTTCATATCTCAAATAGTTTCGGAGCTATTTAAAAAAAATGTTAATTGACGCATCAGACCGGAGCCCTTAAAGCGATTTTGCCGAAATATTGAGGGTAGCCATTTTGTTTGGAATATTTATTAATGTTTATAAATGAAATTTAATCAAAATCGTTAGAGCCGATTTTGAGAAAATCGACTTTTTCTCTTTTTGCCCTTCAGTAAACTACCCTTAATTTTAAGTTTTAATAGACACACAGACAGACGGCATTGCAAAGACTATTTTTTAGGGTTCGGGGGGTCATGAGACGTCGAAATCCATCAACATTTCAGGTTAGTTTTTTTTACGATCGCAATACTTGAGCTTTAATGTCCAAAAAGCTAAAAATATATATATAATTGCGTATAGATTAAAAATTATTGATTTTATAAAAATATGTTTCGAATAAAATATTTGTATTATAAATATATATACATATTTGTAATGCTAAGTAATTTCATATCTCAAATAGTTTCGGAGCTATTATAAAAAATGTTAATTTACGCATCAGACCGGAGCCCTTAAAGCGATTTTGCCGAAATATTGAGGGTAGCCATTTTGTTTGGAATATTTATTAATGTTCATAAATGAAATTTAATCAAAATCGTTAGAGCCGATTTTGAGAAAATCGACTTTTTCTGTTTTTTCCCTTCAGTAAACTACCCTTAATTTTAGGGGTAGATGTCCAATTCCAAAAACCCCTCGGGCAACCCTATGAAAACCCAAGATATCAAGTTTCAGCTCAATCGGTAAAATAGTTTAGGCTCTAGTTGGAGGTACAGACAGACAGACAGACAGACAGACAGACAGACAGACAGACAGACAGACAGACAGACAGACAGACAGACAGACGGAAATTCAAAAACCACTTTTTCGGATTCAGGAAGTCATGAAACGTCAAAATTCATCAAAATCTCGACTTCGATTTTTTTGACGATCACAATACTTTCTCTACCTGTAAGATAGAGAGAAAGTAAAAAACAATATAACATATTTTTAAAAGAAAAGACAACGGTTTTGATATTCATTCTTAAAATTGGTCTAATCGAGTAATATTTGGTTAGTAGGCATAACATATAACGTTGCACATAATACAAAATTATACCTACTCCAATGGCCGCATGGTTTAGGGCACTACTCTCACAAGAGGAGATCGTGGTTTGATCTCGGTCGGGTGTAATGAGAGTAGTTTTTCCAGTAGCCGGTGAGATTACCAGATAGCAATTTTTCGAAAATAAATTTTTTGAAATTCAATTATTTGAGGTTTAATTTTTCGACATAGCAATTTTTCAAACTAATAGTTTTTCGAAAATTAATTAGGCAAAAATAAGTTTTTCGAAATAATTTTTTCGGAAATAAATTTTCGAAATGCAGTTTTTCGAAATGCAGTTTTTCGAAAACCAATTTTTTTTATCTAGAAATTCTTCTAACGAGAAGTTTTTCGAAAACTTTTTTTCAAAAATGAATTTATCTCAATTATGTTTTTCAAAATAAATGTTTCAAAAAGGAGGTTTTCGAAAATAAATTTTTCTAAGATAAGTTCGAAGTATAATAAAGTTATAGCGAAGGTTAGGTTAGGTTATGTTATGTTAGGCTAGGTTATTTTAGGTCAGGGGTAATCCTCCCTATGGGAGGGGTGAGGGTAGGAGTAGGTTATTCCCAGTCCTTGATAAAATAGCTTCCGGAAACCTCTCAGTTCGCTAAATTGATTTTCCGAAAAAAAAAAAATTTGCAATTCACAAAATTGATTCTTCAAAAAATTGACTTCTAAAAATTCATTTTCGATTATTTAACTATCGAACTATTGATTTTCGGTAAATTCACTTCGGGAAATTGATTTTCGAAAAATGTGGTTTTGACAAACATATCGTTCGGAAAAATGATGGTTTGAAAAATTGATTTTCAACAAATTACTTTCGATGATTTTGTATTCGTTGAATTGATTTCGATAAATTGATTTTCGAAAAATTTACCTAGACTCTGTTTTTCCAACATAGCTTTCAACTCTCTCTCATTCTCCCTCTCTCTCTCTCTCACTCTCTCTCTCTCTCCAAACAAATGTGGGTATACTTCCTCTAAATTCAACCTTCCTCGTCCCTAACCCATTAGAATAATTATAACATAGGCGTATAACTCAAATTATTTGTAAGACGTGGTGCTAAAATATTATTAATATTATTACTATTTTAGTTATTATTAGTACCACGTCTTACTACTAGAGGATTGAACCCTGGACCCGCAGCATATAAGTCTGACACCTTACCCCCATACTGCCAGGTCACTCATGTGCTAAAATAAAACCTCTCAAATATAGTATGTTATTCCAATTTCCAGTGATAGATATAGAGGGAAAACGACTAAACCTATTTTGACAAACAAACACTTATTTTAAAGATTAAGAGCCCTGAATTTTGACAACAACATAAGTTTCTAGATAAAACTCTAGTTTCATAATGAATTTCTCGCTTTTATTGTGTGTGTTTATGTGATTACTTGTGCAATTATTATTTGTTTATATAACCATGGAAAGGGCATGAAGAATATTTCACCGTCACTTTTGAATCTCCAAGAGTAGAGCTACCTTTATATTAGTAAGAAAACGTGCAGAGGACTTTTAAAAAAAAATTGTCGGACCCAAGATCCCATTCATATCATATAATTTCATGATCACTATTAACTTAGTCAACTTACAGTTTACGTAGCGTAATGTGAAGGTTTTCGTGTTTATAAAGTGAAGCAATCACGATTCACTTAACGTAACGTGAAAGTTCTCCCCCTCAAACGTCAAGTGAACGTCACGTCAACGTTAATAAGGGTGTACCACGTGTTCAGTCCGGCCAATCATATTCCGTGAAACACATTAGTTGAGTCGAAGTGTATGTAGACTTGTAAACCATGCTGGGAGAACAAATTTTTGCCCAGGGTATATACATTAGAGACTGTCCACACGTCATAAACGCAACGAGATGATGTGATGATAGTGATTATGAAGGTGTGGCATCAGTGTAAACAATTAACTTAGCTTAAGCCTAGTTAAACAAACCATGGTGACCATAGGTACAGTTCAGACAAAATACCTATCGTACCACTGGCAATCGAACCTGGGACCTCTAGATCATAGGCCAGTTGTGCTGATCACAAGATCAAGAGGCCGTTTTATTTATTGCTTCATTTAGCTGTTTGTGGTTTGCAGATGTCTTCTTTAGTATTGATCATTTGTTCACGTCTCATTGATATTAAAACGTGGCCCTTTTTTACTATTTATTTTATATTATTATTATTATTATTATTATATTTAGCACCGCGTCTTACTACCCATTCGGGTTATACGCTTAAGTACTAATTACACTAATGGATTAGGAATTGGGAAGGTTGAGTAGAGGAAGTGAACCGCATTTGCGTGGAGGGAGAGTGGAAAACCATTTAGGAAAAACCACCCCCAGTTCACCCGACCGAGATTCGAACCTCGATCTCCCCGTCCTCGGTGGTCTGGCTCAACACGACTGACGCGTTAGCCAACTACGCCCCGAGGCGGGTTATTTATTTTATAGTTCCAATAAACTTACATTGCATGTTCTTGTAGTTCAATCATTTAACTAAACAATAGGTTTTCAAAAACATTTAAATTTACAATCAGTGTTTTGTTAGAGTGTTAAGTTACATTGTATGAATCATGATAACACGTCATTTTTCTTTTATTTATATGAACATTAAGTTATCGTTAAGTTTACCTTGATCATGGCAAAAAATAATAATGTTCATAAAAAAAAAGTCCAGGTCGCTAAATGGTCCCCCCCCCCCCCCCCCCCCCGTATCGGTTCTGGTTAGTTCTGAAGAAGATATCTACTACTCAAGTAAGTGTTACCTACTTCGATGGTCAAATAGTCTACGGCGTCGCTCTCAAAGTGTTTTGGACGGCCGATTACGGGCCGATTGGAGTTCTAATCTCAGTCGGGTGTACTGAGCGTATTTTTTTTACTCCACAGCTTAACACTTTACCCACGCTCCCCATCCACCCAAATTTGGGTACACTTGCTCTAAATTTAACCTTCTCTATACCTAGCACACTAGAAAAATTAGTAAATTTTCATTAACAGATAACAGGTATTATGACTCAGTTCTAGTATATATATATATAAAACTGGTGCATTTATAATATGTATATATACACGTATACACGTCATGTTCATCGTGATAGCTAACTAATTGATGAATGAACATTAAAAACCCCGTAACAATATAGCACACACGTTAAAATAAACATGCAATGCCTTTTTTTTTTTAAATTAACAAACAGTGCCTAGTAAAATATTTTTCTCACCTTTCTCGACCAAGTGATGGTGGGCACGGGGTTCCCAGACGCTTTGCACTCCAGCGTCACGGTGGAACCCTTTTTCACCTCCACGTTCCCGTTGGACGACACCACGTGGATGCGTGGCGGGACTGCGGAGAGAAAAAAAACAAATAAAACACAATAAGATCGTATCAATAGGGGTTGTTTGGGTCGGAGAAGACCCCGTTTAAAGCATGGAGACCACCACTGTAAGGGTTGGTACTTAAAGATGTGGTAGGTTTAAAACATTCGCACTGCCAATGAGTGGTACATACATTACTACAGACCAATTTTAAAATAATGGTTTTTTCTGACTTATAGAAAAGTTATTAGATCTTCTTTTACGTATTAGTACGTCAAGTCGTGTTATCTTAAGCTGGAAACTTTTATATTAAATTTATAAATTTATATAAATATGGCACTGGTGAAATTATTTTTTAATTTTAGCCTCGACAAATTATTATTGTATTTTCTAATAAATTCAATGAAAGTTCAATTGTATATGCAAACATATGACGCAGATATTATCTATAAGGATACTTAAGGCTTAATTTAATTCTATGACAAAGCTTATTAGTAGATTGCAGCATATTAATTTTCCACATAGCTTAAAGGCTTTACATCCAATTGTATATGTTTAAACTAATTACGTGTCATAGTGTGTTTCAAGGGCAAGCAATATTGTTCAATATGTACCTGTGATATGTTACTCTCCGATAAGTCACTGGTCACGGGATATTTTGATCGCAAGGGGAGTAATTCCCATGATAATTAGGGTTTGGTTAATTAGGCTTAATTTAGGTTGAAATCTTCACTGCCCCCCTTCCTATCCTTTCATATCCATTATCATCTCCTCATCTCAGCGGGACATGGAAAGAGCCTCCACGAAAAAGGATTAATGATCAGTACATTTGGACGTCCCTTGGGCAATTGTACATTAATACTGACCAGTATTTTCGTTAACTGAGTTACAGATTGATGTATCCCAAACACACCAGTTATTTATTTTAATGGGTATTTACAAAATGATGAAGATAATTCACTGTTACAGCTTAAACTTACTCTGCTTACCCTGGAAACGTGCCACGTTAGTGAGCCATGCATCATCTTCCCTCTCTAGTACATGAACCAAGGAACCTTTAGGTCATCGGTGGTAAAAGTCTCGCATACTGAGTTAGATCAGGTTCATTGGGCTTGGCCTGAAGGTTCGTGTTTGAAACCAAAATTGAGTATTATACCTAATATTAAGGATATATTTTCCATTTGTATTAATACTAGTTTCACCAAAAAGGGATAATCCTTTATGGAGTTTGTTTTAATTTAGTCTTATCTAACTTATAAAGACACTACCTATTTTCTCTAACATTTTATTCTTCTGTAGCTTCTCTCTAATTATTATATTAATTTTTCATCGTCTCTTTTTATCCTATAATCATCCTCCCCCAATTATTTTATGTTTAACTTATCCTTTCGATCTCTGGTCTCCTCTTACTGTCTTCATCCCTAATTTACCTTATTAATACTATTATTTCTTTTTCAGCAAAGGTTCATCATACTCATAAATCTAAATTTATTCGCTTTAATGACAAAAAGTAATATGTAACAAATATATTAATAAAGAGTAACTTCTTAATAATGTCTTCATTGAATTCACATTTTGCTCATGCATATGGCTTTAGCCCTGAACTTAGTAGTAATTAATCCTTAGTTAAATACACCTACTTATGTACGTCAACATACTGGCAACATTTTGTAAAAATTTAGGTACTTTTAACAGTGATCTAATAATATCTTGAACTTTATGTAAAACATTAAGGTATAGTCACATTTATGTCAACATACCGGAAACGTATAGGCCAATATTTGAGCGTTTTGATCACTTATGACAAAATATATATTAGGCTTTACGTCAATCATTAATAATTTTGTCAGTACACCTGACACTTTATGGTAACCCTTCTGGAATCTGTTAACCTTATTACTTAAATCTGACATTTTATAGTGACCGTTATCTCATAGTCAATTTCAAGATGCTCCACTAGACATTAGAATAGCCGATTTAATATATTTTTGGGTGAAAGTTTTTTTTATCCAGCAAATGAATAAAAGCTAAAGGAATGGAAAGTTTTAATCATGTGATAATGTGACACCAGCTAGGCTTGTCAGTATTGAACTCAGGAATGAGGCACAACTAAGGTGTGATGAAATGAGACGCACGAAAATGGCAGTGTATTTGCAATTTTTATATAAGGTGTCCACAAAGAGCTTAATCTTCTTCACGAGTTGATATAAAATGTTCTTGAATATCTGTCAGGGGTGTCCGAGAATTTCAAATGTTTTGCTATAAGAACTTCAGAATCACCTTTCCTCGCGTCCCACCTTAATTAGCTTTCCTGAGATGGGCAATTCATAATTTTATTGATATCTCCATAGGCCATAGCCTACTGATATTAAATTTCAATAGTAAAATGACAGTTGACATCTCTTCATAAGGTATTGAATGTCATCTACGTCAACAGATTATATCATCTCCCCATAAATTATATGCGTATACTAAAAAGCAATGCTTCCAAATAGAAAATACCATAAATTCTAAACCTGCCAAGCTCCGTCTCAAAATAAATCGTGACAGTCATTCCTGTCAAATTGAAGCACTAATGATATTAATGCCATCTCTATTCCGGTACTACGCTCATCCATGAGGGTTGTCATCAGACCCATGTTGGCTAATAATGATTGAGCCGTGCTCGCCTTCTAGTATATAATGGCTTCATACATGTGTAAGTTTTGAAAATACGTCCCATCATAGATCAATATCTCCACTTCCCAAAGTGATAAGATTATACTTTTCAAAATTAAACTAAATTAAATGGTCTAATCTTATGTTTGGTCAAAAAACTGTTTGGAATCGACAAAGCCTATCTTAAATAACGGAATAAATTCAAATTTAAGTTATTGAGATTCTTTAAAAAATCCGGCGATGGCTATAAAGAAAACTTTAAAATATATTTTCAGTGGCATAAAAAGAAAAAAGAGTAGGCCTATAATTATTTAATCCATGATCTTAAATGTATTGCTACCTTTTATCCGAGAGAAAAACTCGATTTATTTATTTTTTGTTTTAAACTAGTCTAGATCACTCATAAAATCTACATCCAATAGTCTGTAAAGGAGCTCACAAAATTATTGACTCTAATGATCTCAAGGTCACAGATCTCTTAATGTAAAGTACATGTTTTCATTATATAACTTTACAAAGTATCTACAAGATAAATATAAATTAAATTATATTTGAAATTAAATGTTGCTGGATACAATTTAGATCCTCTTCAAATTGTTACTTTTTATTTACCCTATTTTTTATTTATATATAATTTATAAGTAATAGATTGCATAATAAATTATGGATTGTCTTGTGGTAACCTATTTTTTTTTAACCGACTCAATGGTATACATATAGTAAATCCTATTTAGGTATTATTAAATTATAACAACCTCTTGGAAGCATACTATGCGTAGTCTTGGAGTGTCAATACTTAATGTGAACTTAAATTGAAGATGTTTGTTTCTACATAAGAAATAACAACTTCACATACAGTATGTGTGTGGATTATGTGTGTTGAATCTGCCACATATGAGGGAAGTCATCTTCAACACTAGTACTGGTAGTTGGTTGCATAAGAAATACTGTAGCCTATGTAAATAAGTGAAAAATGTAAATTTAAACATTTTTTGAACAAAAATATTTTACAAAGACGGTGCTGGTGATAATAATATCACTACTATTATTTTATGCTACTATCGTTAGATCAGACCACCTATGTCGTCTAGTGGTAAGCGTTACTGGCTACTGATCCAGAGGTCCTGGTTCAATCCCCGACACTTCCAGAATTCTCATGTGAAGCAGTGAGTCAGCAATGGGGTCAGACTCATTAGGACAAATGATTAAATACTCGAAAGAAAAAGTAGCAGCTTTGGTCTAAATAAAACCAAATTAAACGGCCGTAGGGTTCACTGTGCCGACCAAATGACACCGTCCATCCACAGAAGTTGGCGCTATCTTCACCAGTAGATGGCGGCCGCCCAGTCAGTATAGCTCAATTTTGGGAAAATGCCATGCAGATGTTTTTTTAACAATAGATCATCTATATCAATAAAATGAATAGTTTGTTTGGCATGAGCTTCACGCAATATCTATCTAACGCAAAGGTTTGAAATTCTGAAATTTAAAACTTAGTAGCCCCTGTGCAAGAACATGTGCACCTTGATGCTAGAAGTTAAACATTTTGGATTTTGATTTTTTTAAATTAATTAAAAAATGGGTAGGAATAAATAAAATTAAGAGATTTTTTCTCTCAGTTTGAATGAAAAAAGAGTGATCTTTGTCAGAGGCAACGTTGGATACTTCTGTTGGTATTTACTGTTTATTAAAACAGTTGTATATTGTTTTTCTTTTTTAGCTCAACTAAAATGTAACTTAGGACTATAAACCAACAAAATGTATGGAGTTAATAAACAGATAAAAACACACATTAGCCAGCTAGTTTCTAAACTTTACCACGAGCTTTATATATTTATAGTAAAAAAAAACCGTGTACAAGCAACAAATGACTGTTCTTCAGTTTTGTTCAATTTCTCCGTGCTCTAAGTAGGAGCTGTCAAGTTTTGTGACAGATCACCTCGGTACAAATTCCTTCTCGTTGTTTGTTTGTTGGGAAAATAACGTCATCACGCCCCTATCCAAGCCAGTCACTTGACTGACGGATTACTACAGCGAGGAAACGAATTTCAAGATAGAAATGTTTCACATTAAATTATCTTTCATGATGATGTTTTTATATAATATATTTAATGAAATGATGAAGTATTTTAAACATAAAACATATATTTGTATTTGTTGACTGAGAAAGGGGAGTCATTTTATTTTTGGTTCTAACAAATACATAAAAAAAAGGATAAATTTATTCTTTTTATTTAAATAAGCAAATGTGTTTTTTTACTTTACATGGTTTATAGAATCTTTATTTTATTGATTAGTTATATACAAATATCTGAATAAATATAAAATTAAATTTTAAGGATTTTTTTTTTAAACTTACAGTAAAATCATCAAAATCATGACCCTTAGCAAATAAAATTAACAACATTTTAAGAAAGCAAATTTTTATAATAAAATTGATCGAATTAATATATTTCTATATACATTATGCTAAACTTTTTTAACTTATTCTAATAATTATCTTCTTAAATAAAAACAATATGATTTATATTTTACTCTTATTTAATTAATTGAAATTTTCTAAAAAAAAAAATATGTCTTTATCATATGCTTTTTTTTTTTTATAGTAGGGCACATATGACCGGAAGGGACATGGCATCAAGGTTCAGTCGCCCTATATGTAGACTATTAGCCGTTATGTTGGCCAGGATACGCCATAGGAAGGTCGTATCCGCAATGAGATGATGTGATGATAGCTATTATGAAGTTGTGGAACCGGGGTGAGTCTTAATCTGACTAAGGCTAACCAACCAAACCCTGGTGACCTTTGAAATCACTCCGAAAAATAATGAAGGTACCAGCCGGGAATCAAACCCGGCACCCCTAGGCTCGTAGCCAGGTGCACTGACCACGGGGTCGGTTTGTGAGCTAAATCTATGATCACCAAAAAAGCGAAGACCAGATGTGTTTATGTTTTTTTTATTTAAAGAGCTTAATGTTACATATTTAGTAATGGCTTAGTAAAAATAATAGGAAAGAGAAAGGCTATGAACATTTCTATGATAGTTTACATTAGGAAAATTACCCAACTACCCTTTTACACCCAGGTGAGTTTCAGACAATTTAAAAACTATCACATTGATTGAAATCCGTCAAAAGTTCATAGGATTTTTATTTTTAAAGAAACAGAAATACACTTCATCCGATTGAATTGATTCTAATTATGATTTTTTTTTTTTTTACGAAAATAAAGTAGACTGAAATATTAAAGAAACAGTGAAGTACTTTTTTTTGGGTGAAAATGTCAATTTATTTAGAGAGTTAGTTTGAACATTCGGAAAGGTAAAATGTCAAACCATGAAGTGAGAGAGCCAAAGAGATTGTCGTATCGGATTGTAGTAAAAGTTACATGCGAGCGTTGCGCTGAATATTTCCAGAGAGGGAGCTAAAGTTCGGTCGCTGTTGTTTGGTTCCTACAAGATCACAGTGATCACTGTGACATCACCGGTGACTGATACTTCTCACGTCAACTTGTTTTACCCTCAATTCGTCTATTTGGGTCTGGGATATTCCTACACAAACCAATAATTTGCTAGAGGGGAAATATATTTCTGAACCTTGAATTATTTTGGTCAAATTTCAGCACTTATAAAAACGTATTTGGAAAGATATTAATAGTTACTATAAATACAAATATAAATATAAATATGCTCTCTAGAAAATCAGAGTTTTTTATATTTAAATTTGATTATAACATTTAATGGAAGAGCTCTCATTGACTTAATTCAAGGATTATGACAATGTTATCTTTAAAAGAGAAACGTCTGATCAGTATGAGGAGATACTGATAAAACTACAGTGAAAATTACCCGCCTCGGTGGCGTAGTTGGCTAACGCGCTTGTCGTGTTGAGCTCGACCGCCGAGGACGGGGAGATCGAGGTTCGAATTTCGGTCGGGTGAACTGGGAGTGGTTTTTCCTAAATGGTTTTCCACTCTCCCTCCACCCAAATGCGGGTTCACTTCCTCTAAATTCAACCCTCCCAATTCCTAATCCATTAGTGTAATTAGTACTTAAGCGTATAACCCGAACGGGTAGTAAGACGCGGTGCTAAATATTAATTATTAATTATAGTGAAAATTACACTTGTAAAACTATCTTAACAGCACCAGTCTGATATTTGAGCCCTAGAACAGGTATACATTTAAATGTAATATGAAATTTGGATAAAACCCAAATTTTTTAGGATCGAATACCAGTTCAGGCTATACACATATGTGCTAATTACGCTAATGTAGTAAGGATTTTGGTTGAATTTATTGAAAGCGTGAGGCCTACCTACAATTGCGTGAAGGTAGAATGGAAAATCCTTTAGGAAAAAGTTTCTTTGATACACCCGATTGGGGTTCGAGCCCCAATCATCCTGTTATCGGTAGTCCGGTCTAATGAGCGAGTGATGCCTTAAACCATTTGGCCATCGATGCGTATAATACTCAATATTGATTTATATATTTGAGTCCGACAGTTTAGATCAGTCAGTAGCGTATCTATCTACTGATACTTTAGGTCTCGGGTTTGATGCCTGGCCTGGCCGAAAAATTGATCAATTTTGAAATATGGATTCACCATTCCATAGTAATAATTTAACGGTTGGAGGGTGGATGCTGTGTCTGTTTATAAATCGTTTGCTGATATACCAAATCAGTCACTTCATAAAGTGCGTTATTAAATGTCTCAAATAAATTTAAATCAAATGATTACTATATCAAATATGATTAGCAGCAAACTGTTTGGTCATTATTAACTACTTATGCCTTAATAGATACATATGTCACTTTAATAAAGATTAAGTATAAAGCAGTTTATTAGAAAATAGTTAAATTTGAATATAATGATATATTTTGAGAACCCAACAATGTCTTATATAGCTCAAAAGGTAATTACAATTATCTATAAAAAAAACTATCACAAATGATGATTATTAACTTTAAACATGAGATTTGTCTTTTGGGTGCTAACTTGACCCCACGCACCCATATATTTTATATAGTAAATTGCAACTTACTGTGTTCTAATTTAATCAACCTAGTTAACATATTAACCTATTATCGTTAGTACGAACTAATTGTTACCGAAGACTGTTCGGATTGGCAAAATTCTGAGTTTGGAAAGATCTGTGGCGAGACAGTTTATTTCCACCAATCTTAGTTTACGGTTGAATGAGTTTATAAAATTTACATTAATTTGATTGATGCATATCACGTAGTATGTACTGTCGTTTTAGATTTACAGTATGATCTTTTTAAAGTACTGTAATTTTCACTGTTTCTTACAGTTCTCCTTTAACTTTGAGATTGTTAATCTATACAATATATTTCATTTGACTGAGTTTGTTTTTTACATGCTTCCCCTCAAAATTGAGTCCCAGAATTCGTTCTAATGGGATCTTACTGTATAAGTGGGCCTAATTGTTGTTTAATATCCTGCCTGGCTATAATTCATCTTATTAGATAAGTTTTCAACTTGAGTAGCGGATACCCGAGGCTCTGATTGTAGTTTTAGTTCATATGCTCACATTACTAATTTATTAAGAAATTGTACACCCACTTGCAGAAGTAGACCTAGTAATTCCAAAAGTATATTTTGACCATCGAAGTGCTGGGAAAATTTAGGGAAATCCATATTTGTTTCAGGACTTTAATACTTTTGATGACAGTCTAATAAATGTAAAGCATTTTCTAATACGTATTGAATCTTTTATTTTGTAATCATAATGCCTTACCTAGAGCTTTATACCTACCCAAAAGTTGTCTACGGGTCAATAACAAATACCATCTCTATTTTAAATCTAATATATATCAAAATTGCTCCATCAAACACCTAACATAAATTTAAACATAGTAGATGAAATTAGAAACATATTTTTTAGCTGCATTTTTTAGCTGCATTTTTTTTTTAAAACGAAGTCTTACTGTGGTTATATGCATTTTAATCAGGCTGATGGGTAGAATTGTAAAGGAAGTATATCCACGATTGAGAGTGGAATAACGTTTTTGAAAATACGCCACCAATATACCGGCATGGGGTTCGAACCCTTATCTTCCTGTAAACTATAAAATCATCACTGATGAGGCTGACATTTTGTCTGCATCTACAGACGATGTGGGATTAAAGTGGAGTAACATTTGTTTCTCTCACCTGTTCTAACTCGACACACGAGATAACTGTCCAGCTAATGTTAAGATGTTTGTACACTCTTGGTTTACTCAGAATAAGTATAAACCTATTTCGTATATTTAATGGGGATTAAATGTAAAAATATGCCCTCTAGCTTAGTCCTTTAGCTATCCCTTAAGGTGTGATAAAAAGATGGACAAATTAGTATATTGACGCTAATTATTATTACTATTATTTTAGCAGCTTGTTTTATTATCCGTTCTGGTTGTACATATATTTTCTAACTATGCTAATGTGTTAGGGATGAGTAAGGTTGAATTGAGAGGAAGTGAACCTACGATTGCGTGTAAGGAGAGTTAAATAATGTATGGGAAACCACCCTCAATACATTTAAATGATTCGAACACCGATCTCCCTGTAATCGGCTGTCCAGTCTATTGAGAGAGTCATGCCTTAAACCAAGCGACCATCAATGTGGGTAGATAATTAATAAAAAAAGGAAAAAGTTTATAACAAACTAATCAAATAACAAATAATCGCATTAATTATTTTTATCAAATAAAAAAAATAGTTTAATGTTCTTATAATAATACATATAAACGTTGACCCCAAGTTCCTTATGAAAGTTTTTTTTCTTTTCATGTGAAACATTTTATAAGATAATTGAAATAAAAAATTACTTAAGTCGTTCTTTCCCCGGTAATTTATGGAATGAACGGTGGGCAATCTCGCGTCGTTCATTAAATTCTTCCTACCACTTTGTGACAACTCATGCGCCTGTCAACGCCGAGATAAGAAACTTTAATTAGTTCGATGAAGGAAACCCTTGAAAAATATGGACGAAGAAAAAAAAGGTTTAGTTGATTTGTGGAGATAGTAACCTTTTTTTTCCTTCATAAAAGAAGAAAATTAAGTTTGAATGCCCCTATTTTTTATTTAAATAGCAACACAATTTTTCACGGACCAATTACTTACATTAATTAATATATAGCTAACCTATTTATAAATAACTCCCATTCGGTATACGATATTAGGCCTTTTAATTCTTTAGGTCAGAACTCAGTAGGCTCTATATCCAGTGCTCGAATTGGGAAATTTTAACAACCGGAACTGTAACAACTGACAACCAATAATTCCTTAAATCTATTTTACAGCATTAAACTATTACATTGGTAACCTATGGTATTGTCTATACACATTTCAATAAGGAGCATGCTAAGCCATACCAGTTTAATTGAATTTCTGTAAAATGAATATCACATCGCAGTTTACTATATTAATCTAATTCAATGTTATTTACAACGAATACATGTTGGATTATATTGAAACAAAAAACACGTTACAACAGTAAAATGATATCCAATATTTAACTATGTAAGTAGGCACTAGTCTAAAACCATATAATATTAAAAATTAATTAAATTAATTTATAATCAAATTCAAAACTAATTATTTTCAGCATTAGAATTAATAATTACATCTTGTTGACATTAAAATACAAACACTACATTGTAGTTTTACATCTCTTTCGTTCGTGTAAATAATAACACTTGAAACATAGAAACATGTGAGAGATACCTATCATTGTAGGGAAATTACTAGACTGGAATTAATTGGATTTAAATGAGAGAAATATGAAAACATTTCTCAATAACTTATTGTGAAATGAAAATGAATTTCATCCTACAAAATGTTGCTATAGAAGAGGCAAAATATGGTACCAGAAAATTTGAAAAATTCTTTGTTTTAAATTGTTATGAAAAATTATGAGAGTGTTAAACACTATTATTACTATTTAATCCATATGAATAATTTTGTTTCAATGTAAAATTTTTTGTAACAAACACTGTTCATTAAATTGGCAGAAACAACCAGATATTCTATTCTTGAATGTAAAGCCCTTTCTCATTATCATCATCATAATCATCATCATCAATAACTCTTTCCAGCCTGTGGCCGGGTCATTTTAGTAAAATGCCTCCATCTTACTCTATTCTTCCACCACTCTTTCTTCTTTAATTTCTTCTATTCTTCTCCTCTTACTTGAATACTTTCTGTTATCTGCTCCTCCCTTCTCTTTCTTGGCCCTCCCTTGCGGTCTTTTTCTTACATACTTCATTTCCAACATTTTCTTCACCATACTCTCTCTTTCCATCCTCCTTACATGCCCATACCATCTCTGTCTTGCTTCCTCTACTATCTCATGTACTCCCTGTACTCCTACTATTTCCAGGATAACTTCATTCCTAATCTTGTTTCTATTACGTGCACATTTTAATTTATTTAAATATTATTTTGGACCACACCAGGACAGTGTTTATTTTAAACAAATATTGGCAGTACTACCTACTTGATAGAATTTCGTATGTATTTGCATATTTCAGACATTACATATTGGGACTTTATTTTTCATGTAAATTCTTACTATTGAGCAGGCTCGGTTTTTATTAACTACACTTAACTTTTCTAAAGATTTAGCCACCGACCAACTGATACCGTTTGTAATTTTTCATTTCATTCAATGCAATAAATATTTTGAAGAAAATATGTTTAGGTATAAAACTTCGCGGCAAGGAAATATTGTAGCTAGCTTGAGTAGATTTATATAATTTTACGTGAATAATAATTTACTTTAAGAAATATGTACTTACAAAAGGTGTTTTTTTTGTTTTGTTTTTTGCTGGTTCACTTGTGGCACAGAGCTCAAAACTTAAATAGGTACGGTATTCACACTGTGAAGAACAATGTGAAACTGAAGGTAGAAATCTTCTACCTACGATCAGAAACAGTAAATGCCCTTTCCTATTCCAAAAATAGTCCCAAAATAGGGGTTATAAAAGGGGAGGTGAAAGATTAAAATAATATCTGTAGAATATTTTTGTTAAAGTCATTGTCTTGTTATAAGAACCGTTGTCTCTGTTATGAAACATATTCTTGGAAAGGTCAGTGTGATACAAAATGCAATACACTATACAGACGTGTAGTAGTGTAGTAGTGTAGTAGTCGTCTAAGTAGCATATAGGCCCGTTCAAACTCCAATACAATATACAGAAGCGTAGTAGGATCTGGGTTCGTTCAGACTAGAATAAAGACTATTTTGGAAAACTATAGGCAGAACGAAGAAGTAGAGTTATAGTGTGCTGGCGGAGTGCTTTAAACTTGTGTTGTATCAACCGGAACGCTCGTAACATATTCTATTATCAACCGGATCAGCGTTCCGGTGAGTCCCGGCTAAATTCGAGCACTGCCTGTATCTAATCTTGGTATAAATGTTGTACTGGCAAATTTTTACCCATCAAATTATTTATCTTTAATCTAGTGGTCAGATTTCCTGGCTGTAATTCCCGGATTCAATCCTCAGCACTTTCAGAATTTTTCTGTTAATCAGTACGTCTAGAACGGGGTAAAACTCGAACTCATGAAAACAAATTAGGAGATACTTGAATAAAGAAGTAGTGACTCCGGTCTAGAAAACTGAGATTAACGGCTAGAGGGCTCGTTGTTCTGACCACATGACACCCCATATCCGCAACTGTTAGCACTATCATTGATTATGGTGGTGGCCACTCGTTCGATATAGACCACTTATGGGCTCACATCATTGATTTTTTATTTTTTTAAATATATATTGGTTATGTGGAACTGAAAGTGGTTATGCTCTTATAGAAATAAATTGAGAGAAAATAAATTAGAACAGGTAATCACAAAATTATTGAGTGATTTGTATCCTACTTCTCATAGATACTAATAGCAGCTTACGTTAAATTTACGACACAGAAAAAATAAGGTAGTTTTTAAGTGTCTCAAACAATTCAACTAAAGAAAACATAAAAAACCTCTTTGGAAATAATTTTAATTTTACTTATTCATGACTTCGCTCAGTGAATTTATGAGCGCCCCTAATATATCTCATTGCTTATGAAGGACCTGCCTTATTAAAAAACAAGTTAGACTTTTAGTAAAGCTAAAATCATTATAATTTTAGTGTGCTTATACTTAAACACTGCTGAAAAATACGACCGGAGCTAACTTTGAATTAGGGTATGCACATAATGTTACGATTTTCTTCTAGTTCTACTGTGACATTTATACAATTTGAAATTTTTACGGTTTTGAACCAATTTGTACATCATTCAATATTCCTAAACCAATTGTACATACATAATTCAATATTAAATTGATTATACACACAGTTCTAGTCAAGTATTGCCGAATTCAATATTTAATTAGATGATAGCAAGTCGTTCACATGGTTTTATTAAAAAGGTACTGAATTTTATATTGTGTTTGATAATAATTTTTTGAAAACACCGCGTCTTACTACCTTGTCAGACTATATGCATATTTAATAATTACTCCAATGAGTAGGGGATGAGGAAGGTGTAATTTAGATGAAGTGTACCCGCATTTGCGTGAAGAGATAGTGGAAAACCAGTTTGGAAAATCACCTTCAGTACACCAGACTGAGATTCTAAACTAGGTTATCATCGTCATCGGCAGTCTAATCTATGGCAAGAGTAGCTCCTTAGACCAAGCGGCCACCGATGTGGGTTTATTCAATATTGAGTCTGAATTAATTTAATCGCTCAGACGAAACTGGAAACGGCGCATGAGTTCATATAAACGTTTAAAATATTCTCTTTTCCTAAAATCTCTCTCCCCAACTCTCTTTCTCTAAGGACTTCACCCGTGCTACCTCGCTGATGACGTCATAGTAAAGAGGTACAAGTAAGAATCGGGACTAAAAGGGCACTTAACCTTCTCGCAAATCCCCTCTTAATCCTTGAGCCAGGTTACACATTGTTGCTAGACGCGGATGTCGGATAAGGAAAGGTAGGAACAAACGAGCTTCCTTCATATCCGGGGGTTCGCGAGGCATCAACTCGGGGAAGAGAGAGATTTGCCCAACTTAATTTCCACTCATTTCTCTAGTGGGTGTTCCATCGATTACAAACTGTTTCGAGAGTGTGGCTCATCTTTGGGTTTTCAAAGGCACACACACTGCAGATTTAAAATACATAGGCCTGATTTCTGGTGATACTTAAAAAATAAATGGTACGGTAAACCGCACAGAGTTTCTCTCACTTTTATCTTAAAATAGAGACTTACTAAAAACTAGTAAGATTTATGAAACGAAATAATGGGTCTGTACATTGTTGTAGTAACACTACCTATACCAAAGATCATAAATGAAATAATATACACTGTTATTTACTTACTCTTTGGCATTAGGAATAATTAGGAACATTGTTACATAAAAAAATAAATGGTACGGAGCACCGCACAGACTTTCTCTCTCTTTCTATAAACTCCTAAGATTTCTGAACGGAATAATGTACATTGTATCATCACCACTCCACATAAGAACACGCATAAAATAATATACAATGATATAGAATCAATGAGAAAAGAGGCGCATCTTTGTCCACCTAAGAGCATTTCAAACAGTTTAATGTCTTCCACAAGGGTCAACACTTCGTATTAAAATTTCGATTTCTGGTTAAAATTTTATCATTTTATAAGGTGTTGCAGATCTTCAAGTCATCGCATTGATATTTAATTATTCATTTATACATTTTGACCAATAAAAAATGTAAATATTGACTATTGAGTCTAAAATGGAGATAGATCATTGCTATGCAAACATTTCTCCTAAGAGATTTAAGGAAAAATAACATACTTTTTTAGATACTTATATTTAATTACTCTATGGCATTGGAGAATTATTGCGTTAAGACTTAAGTAGTATATGTTTACAACTAAAGCTCACAAAATTGTATTAATATATTTGCAAATATCTCAGAAACTGCTGCTTTTATAAAAATATATGTCAAATAAATTTTTTTTATTTCTGATAGTCCTACAATTTTGCAATGATAAGTTGTTTAGTTTCTCCAATAGTTGTGGAAATAAGGAAATTAACGCTTCTGTAAAGTACCCTAAAAATCATTTTCATAGGAAAATGAAAATAGCCAGTTTATTTATAATCTTAATCAACGCCTAGATACGAATTTTAATCAAAATCGTTTGAGTAGATTTTAAGAAAACCAAATTTTTCTCTTTTCACCCTTCAGTAAACTACCCTTAATTTTAAGTTTTTATAGACACACAGACAGACGGCATTGCAAAGACTATTTTTTAGGGTTCGGGGGGTCATGAGACGTCGACATCCATCAACATTTCAGGTTAGTTTTTTTTACGGTCGCAATACTTAAACTTTAATGTCCAAAAAGTTAAAAAAATTCATGTATAATTGCGTATAGATTGAAAGTTATTGATTTTATAAAAATATGTTTCGGATAAAATATCTGTATTATAAATATATATACATATTTGTAATGCTAAGTAATTTCATATCTCAAATAGTTTCGGAGCTATTATAAAAAATGTTAATTTACGCATCAGACCGGAGCCCTTAAAGCGATTTTGCCGAAATATTGAGGGTAGCCATTTTGTTTGGAATATTTATTAATGTTTATAAATGAAATTTAATCAAAATCGTTGGAGCCGATTTTGAGAAAATCGACTTTTTCTCTTTTTGCCCTTCGGTAAACTACCCTTAATTTTAAGTTTTAATAGACACACAGACAGACGGCATTGCAAAGACTATTTTTTAGGGTTCGGGGGGTCATGAGACGTCGAAATCCATCAACATTTCAGGTTAGTTTTTTCTACGATCGCAATACTTAAGCTTTAATGTCCAAAAAGCTAAAAATATATATATAATTGCGTATAGATTAAAAATTATTGATTTTATAAAAATATGTTTCGAATAAAATATTTGTATTATAAATATATATACATATTTGTAATGCTAATTAATTTCATATCTCAAATAGTTTCGGAGCTATTATAAAAAATGTTAATTTACGCATCAGACCGGAGCCCTTAAAGCGATTTTGCCGAAATATTGAGGGTAGCCATTTTGTTTGGAATATTTATTAATGTTTATAAATGAAATTTAATCAAAATCGTTGGAGCCGATTTTGAGAAAATCGACTTTTTCTCTTTTTGCCCTTCGGTAAACTACCCTTAATTTTAAGTTTTAATAGACACACAGACAGACGGCATTGCAAAGACTATTTTTTAGGGTTCGGGGGGTCATGAGACGTCGAAATCCATCAACATTTCAGGTTAGTTTTTTCTACGATCGCAATACTTAAGCTTTAATGTCCAAAAAGCTAAAAATATATATATAATTGCGTATAGATTAAAAATTATTGATTTTATAAAAATATGTTTCGAATAAAATATCTGTATTATAAATATATATACATATTTGTAATGCTAAGTAATTTCATATCTCAAATAGTTTCGGAGCTATTATAAAAAATGTTAATTTACGCATCAGACCGGAGCCCTTAAAGCGATTTTGCCGAAATATTGAGGGTAGCCATTTTGTTTGGAATATTTATTAATGTTCATAAATGAAATTTAATCAAAATCGTTAGAGCCGATTTTGAGAAAATCGACTTTTTCTGTTTTTTCCCTTCAGTAAACTACCCTTAATTTTAGGGGTAGATGTCCAATTCCAAAAACCCCTCGGGGCAACCCTATGAAAACCCAAGATATCAAGTTTCAGCTCAATCGGTAAAATAGTTTAGGCTCTAGTTGGAGGTACAGACAGACAGACAGACAGACAGACGGAAATTCAAAAACCACTTTTTTGGATTCAGGAAGTCATGAAACGTCAAAATTCATCAAAATCTCGAGTTCGAATTTTTTGACGATCACAATACTTTCTCTACCTGTAAGATAGAGAGAAAGTAAAAAGAGAAAAGGAAAATATCTTTGCTCACCTAAGATCAAAAGAATTAAATTCATTTTCAAAGACCTGAATTAAAAAGTATATATATTGTTATAGCTTAGAAACTATTGGGGTTGACAAAATTCATATTTTAAATAAAAGATGTGTACCTTTAGTAGTACTACATCCTTACAATGATAAGATATTTCGTATCTCAAATAGTCGCAAAGAAATTATGAAAATTGGAAAACTCCCCTCATGTAAAATACCCTCAAAGTCAATTTCATATAATTGCAGAAATCCCTTGGGGGGACTTTATGAAAACCCCTGATACCAAGATTTAGGCTAATGGATAAAATAGTTTCGGCTCTAGCCCAAGATACGGACAGACAGACGGCATCGCGAAAGCCACTTTTTTGGTTTCACAGGGCCATGAAAAGTCAACATTTATCAAAATCTCGAGAACGAGTTTTTTTGACGATCACAATACTTTCTCTCTGAGGTGTCGAGATAAATAATTTAAAAAACTATCCTATGGCACGGATCAGTTAGAACATGCTCTAATGCAGTGTTTCCCAACATGGACATGGTTTTCAAGGTGGCGGTAAATTTTAAGTGAATGGTAGGGGGAGTTAAGGTTTTTAGATATATTATTACAGCAATAATTTTATGTTAATAATAACGAGCAACAAAATGTTTAACAAAAGGGTTTTTAATTTATTTTACAATCCTTGTTCTATAAATCTAACAGTACGTTTATGTTAATTTTTTATAAAATAAAGTAATTAAGCTATGTTTTATCGTGTTTTATATTCATAAGGATTATAAGTGCCATGAAAAATGTACAATTATTTTGTGATCATAATTTTTTTACAACGACAATATATTTATTGACCATCTGGTAACAGGCAGCCATTGATCAGAAGTGTGGGTGGGAAATTTAAGACTTTTGACAGTTGATGACAATTATAATTGTGCTTTTACTTTGGTTTTTTTAGTAAAATTGTCTGACTAGATTTTAAATTATTTTTTATATTTTCCCTGTGTACTTATATTTTCACGATAAGTTCTTGAAGGTAACTACACAACAATTATAAAATTATATAATAGTTATTGAGTTTAAAATATTTAAATATCAGTTGTACAATGTAATATGAATTTAAGGTTATTATGGCTGATTGCTTATTACGTTTGAGTTTGGGGTGAAAGAGTTGGCGGGCCAATAGTCAGTATCCAATTCTCAGAAGAGGTCGCTAGACTAAGAAAGGTTGGGAACCAATGGTATTAGAGTGGACTGCCAGTGACTAAGAGAAAGGGGTTAAAATTCTTGTTAGCTGTACTAGGTGTGGTTAGTACTTAAATTGTTATTCCCTATTTCTCTATGCCAATGCGATAGTTTTCCACAAAATGCTACCTTCCGTATTCCTACCTCACTAACTTAAAAAAAACCCACCAATAATTGGTTTTCGTTTAAAAGATAAACGCTATATCTAAAACGAGATAAATTTAAAAATTGAAAATAATTTCCTCTAGTCTTTGTTAATATGTTAGCAAATGTTTAGAAATAAAATACTTTATAATTTAAAAATATTATCTTTAGGAATATTTTTATACATATATATATATATTTATATTATATTTTATATATATATATATAATATAATATAAATATTTTTTGATAATGGTTGAAAATGATTTAGTGGCTTCTAAATTTTGATGAATATATAGTATATATATTTTTTGATAATGGTTGAATCTGTTTTAGCAGCTTCTAAATGTTGTCAAGCATACCTCCTATAAACTACAGATCACACGATATTTTATATTTTTAATTATTTAGCTTGAATTATTTTTTCACTAGTTAACATTATTTGACTCTAAAGATGTATCACAAAACATTATATACATTTTTATAAAAATCATACAAAACAATTTACGATGGTTTAAAAACAAAGCCTTAACATTCATTTTTATAAAATATTTTTTATATATAAAAATGAATACGTGATAGGACAAAATTGTTTAAAAAATAAATTGTATTGAATAGATTTGGTCTAAACTTAATTTCTACTATATATAGCCTATATAATATATTAATTGGTATGGTCTTACATACCCTTTTACCGTCATTTTATACCTTCATGAAGTCTAATATTATCTTCATAACGAATTTGGTATGAGTTTATGATATTTAGAACCCGTTGGATAAAAACAATAAACTGTTGTAATGATTCATTTTTGTTGAAACAATACTGTAACTAGATGTGACGTATTAAAAAAATAGTATTATTTAAATTACTTTATATTGGTTTGAAAATTACATAAACTAAAAACACATAAGTGGTTGCATAATTCGTAATTACGTGTTTTAAATATGGTATTAAAAGTGCGTCAAAATTAAATTCTAAAGGCAAATTTTAACTTATAATGTCTATAAAGCAGAGGAAGTTGGTAACTTTACCTATACTGTAGATTTGTTGGGAAGTTTTATTCATAAGAGCTGAATGCTTTATTCATTTTTAATATGTGGGCATGGTTTTCTATATCCCAGTTCAGAGTGGGTATAGCTTTAAAATATTTTGGCTCTTCTCTTTAAATAAGTTTATGTTTTGTTACTATATTAAGTGTTAACTGTTTGACTCTCTGCAATTAAAAAAACAGTTTTATTAATTAAACTACGATTTTATCTTCAACGCTTTCTATAGTTAGCCGTTACACCCCGGCGATATTATGATTACCCAGAAACATATGATATAAAATATCATTTCATAAAATGGGTCATTACTTTAGTTAATTAACTTATAAGACTATTGTTCATCTCAATTTTATGAGAAGGAACTAATTGACAAATTTTAATGTCATCTAGCACCTCTAGTTCAAATTAATGATTCCAAAATCTTCCCCCCGTGGAATATAATTATGCCGAGCTACCTTTATTATCACACTACATTATTATATGGCAGAACAGGTGTAATGGGTTTGAGCTCCATGTATGAACATTTTTAATCCTTTTGTTAGAAATCTGAATGCCAACATGAGCTATCTTAAGATTTGAAAATAGAGTTTCACCTATTTTAGAAAATGTTGGCAGTAAACAAAACATATCTAATTAATATTATACATTTAAATAACTAAATCAATATTTATGTTTATTTTTACCTAGACAGGTCGATAAATGCTAGAATTTACCGCTGAGACATGGTAAAAGCTCCAAATGTAAACAATTTATAATATGTTTCAGACTCGTAATACCCAATATTGGTGTTAAGATTTACCGGTCAGTTATAAGATTTACTAGAACATTCAATAAATAACATTAGACCTAAATCCTATTATGTTGTTATTGAAATGCTCTCCACTATGGCAATCACTGAACAACAACAAATAAAGTGGGGTGAGGCAGTTACATAGTGGTGGATTATTATTACTATAATTATTATTATTACTAAGTGTTCTGTCCTATGACTGGTCTATTCCTTTTGTCAGTGAATTGAGACCGCCAATGTGCCCTGTCCTCTCCTTCCTCCTTCAGCTCTCAGAACTTTATTCTTTCCTAATCCACCTCGGTGGCTTAGTTAGCTAACGCGCTAGTCATGATGAGTTAGACTGCTAAGTACGGGGAGGTCGAGGTTCGAATCTCGGTTGGGTGAACTGGGGGTAGTTTTTCCATAATGGCTATACACATTCCCTACACTTAAATTCGGGTTCACTCCCTCTAAATTCAACCTTCCGAATTCTTTACACTTTAGCGTAATTAGTACTTAAGCGTATAACCCGAACGGGTAGCAAGACGCGGTACTAAATAATAATATTAACTATTTCCTTCAAGTCATTTAAATTTTGAATCCTCCTCCTTCCTAAGCTCCCTCTTTCCCTCAACCTTTCTATGTCGTCGTGCAGAAGACGGCTCCTCCTAAGGATGTGTCCAATTCAGTTTGCTCTGCATCGAGGAATCGCATCCAAAATGGTTTTCTCATCACCCACTCTTCTTAGGAAATATTCATTTGTCACCCTGTCTGTCCGCCTGATATTATCAAGCCTTATCCAGCACAACATTTTAAATCTCTCTTAGTCTTTCTTTTTCATCTTTCTATGATACAAAGTTCTTGCTACATACAGCATGATGCTCCAAATGTAGCATTTCATCCGTTTCTTCTTCAGTTCAAAACTCAACTCACTGGTCAATTTATGTTATATGTTTTATTAATAAAAGTTCAATTTTGGAACTATTAAAAATATGGCTGTGTGTTCAACATGCTATAGCTAACCAAAGTGCTTTTTACTTTTACTATTCATCCACTTTTCATTTGATTCTTTTGTGTTGTATAGTCTTTAAATAATTGTTTAAAAAAAATCAAACAAGATAAAAAGCACTATCTGGGTAAGTTTTGAATATTGTTGGTTTCCTAGAGGATAAACACAAATAAAATATTACACAAAAAAAAAACAACAACACAATATTGTTGATTTTTCTATGAAAATATCTAATTACGATTGTAGCCCATTATTTTATAACAAGATAATACGTTTAAGCTTAATTAAAATCATCATTATATTAAACTAACTTAAATGCATCTTCAATCTTTAAATACGTAAAATTGATTTTAGTATTGGTTAAATTTAATATTAAAATAAAAATCTGTTCAAGTGCATGGCTAACGAAGCATACAATATTTAAAGGTAGATCTAGATATGAAATAAAAGTTTACTCATATTTACTTTTATTATTATTATTATTTTGTGAAACTAGTTGTTTATTAAACATTTATTAAAGTAGGAAATATTTGAGGAACTATAGTTTAATCATATTTTATACAATGTATTAGATAATTCTAACAGTAATGTTTTAATTGATTTTACTGAAATACAAACAACTGTTTCTTTAAACTTGTATAAAGTACTATTTCTTCGCGGAAAGTGATTGGTGAGAGAGAATAGATCAAACTGTTCTGGAGGGGGTTTGAAGGGCGTACCTTTGAGGTCCGTTCAAGCGTGAGATTATGGAAGTCTCTAAACATCGTCCGAGAGCCCGTCTGCTTTTAGATGAAATAGCAATCCGATCAGAAATCAGTGGACCATGAAAAGTTTGTATTTCATCAATGGCATCTCCGAAAGGGGGGCAAAAAAAAAAAAAAAGAACATAGGTAGAGGAAAAAAAAACTTCTAGAGAGAGAAGGTAAAGGGATATTATGAAATATCTAAAAATAACTCATGCTTAACATCTAACAATATAAACTATTCTTCAAAGAAGTATGAAGGGGGCAGAAAAAAAAAAGTTTTCTTTTACAAAAACTTATATACCATTTCCCTCAATTCTATTGTATGCGAAGAAATTTATAGTGAAATGAAACAAAACGAAAGCTGCAAAGAGCTCCAAAAAACCCAGCAAAGAAAACAATCTAAAAATAAATAAAAATAAAGTTGAATTTGTGTTTGTAACTCAATTCCCAAAGTTTAAGTAAACTTGAATTCACTTTGTTGTTCTCTATAAGGGAATATTGTTTTATTGATTCACCTCACTCTTCGACTTGTTTGGACGTATTTGTCTTCGACTTAAAAAAACATAATGTATGTATACATCACTATTATTATTGTATTGTGAGGGTAATATTTTATGTAATGGTATTTGAATAGTCCAAGAAAGAATACTCTTAACATAAATATTTTAATAAATAAACCAGCAGTATTAGTCCAAAAGAGTATTTGCTATTTTTTTACCTTTTAAAGCTGTGTATTTCCAACATTATCTAAACCAAAATAAGTAGTTCGTCGAAGCTTGTACGTTTTCAAAATTTAACTTAATAACTAAAAAAACCCCAACTAATGCGTTGTTTTTGTGTTGAGCTAAAATGCCAAGGACGGGAAGATCGAGGTTCGAATATCGGTCGGGTGAACTGGGGATTGTTTTTGCTAAATGGCTTTCTACTCTTCCTCCATTCAAATGTGGTTACACTTCCTCTAAATTCAACCTTCCCAATTCCTAACCCATTAGCGTGATTATTAATCGAGCCTATAACCCTAACGGGTTGTAAGACGTGGTGCTAAGTTAATAAAAAAACTTAAAAAATATATAAATGTGACATTTGAACAAATTTACATAACCTGACCACAATAACCTAACAGAGGATTTTTTATAATGAGAACCTATCCCGAAGACAATAAATTATAAAATCGTACTCCTTAACTGTGAAGATATCTCTGGAGTCATAAAATAATATAAAAATCACATCTTTAGATTATTTATCATTTAATCGTCAAGATATTAAAAAATTCTAAATCCTACTAATATATAAACATTAAATGTATTCTGTCTGTGTCCAAACCACGCTCAAACCATTCTAACGACTGTGCTGAAATTCCGCGTGGATATAACCAGTTAACATAAAAGTCTTGTTAAAAATTACGTCCACCAATTATTTTCAAGATGGTAGCGAAGAAAAACAAAACTTTTTTTTATCTTTTTCTCAGATTCTATCTGATTTTCAATGGCGCAACTTTTAATGTTTCTAGATATAGATAAGGCCTTTAAGTCATTTTGAAAGAAAATTGTGGGTATGGAACACTAATTACTATCCCTTCCTGAGATCTAGCTCCAAAACTGTTGGACGCCTAGCAATAATAATAATAATAATAATAGTAATAATAATAAATCATTAAATAAATAATATAATGTAAATCTTTGTGTTTGTGGGTATGTTATTCGGTGCTAGAGCTCCAAAACCAGGAGATATATAAAGTTAAACTTCACATACTTGTTAAGAACCTGATTGTGTGCACCTCGGGTGTATTTTTAATTATTTTTACATAAAGCCTATTGAGATACAGATGTCTCAAAGCACGCAAACTATTGTTTGTTTGCATCTCAATCATGCCCAAACCACTGTACCGATTTACTTTACATTTTCATGGGAAAAGCTGAAAGGCTGTATCGGCACATTGTTTATGTTACAACCCGTAACTTCCAATCAAGGGTAGTTTAATTAAGGTGAAAATAGAAAAAAATAAATATATTTTCTATGAATCGGCTCCAAAGATTTTGATTAAAATTAATATCTAGGTATGATTAAACATTAAAAAACAAAAAGGCAGATCTCATTTTCCCGGAAATATGAATTAGGGGGTACTTTACATAAACGGATATTTCAAATTTTGATTACATGTCCACATCTTTTTGGCGTATAGAATAGCTTACAATCGCAAAGCCTTAAGACTATTAAATAATTATTTTATTTTAAATATATTTAATAAAATCAACATTTTCCGAGCTATAAGCTACTGTATTTTTTAATGGATGTTTGGGAAATTTAGAATTTGTTGTTATACTCTTTTGTGATAAGTTATGTCCATTTTTCTCGAAGTTTTTTAGCTTTATATATTATTTCATTTGTTCTCTTTAGTGAAATTTTAGCTTTTTTCTATTATGTTTCTATAAAAATGTCTATTACTTTGTTGTACTCATCTTTTTATCGCTTTTAAGCCAAATACCGCGTTCGTTTGTGCACTCAGTTTGTGGACTGGCTAAAGCTTCATTTCAATAATTAACTTTATTTTACTAAATTGATTGGAATAATGTGTTTGGGATTGTCATGATTATCTTAGTATTGTACAAGGACACATTATTAAAATGTTAGCAGTTGGATGTTGAGCGTCCTAATTTAATATAGTTGTGATGTCTGCCTGTTGCATTATTTTTTGCAACCACCACTAAACATTGTAGAAATTTAAAATTTGCCATTCTGATGTATCTCAATATAATATTTTCTAGAAAAGTCCGATAAACGAGAAATGTATTATGTCGTCTTCGATATAATGGATTTAATTATGCCGGAAACGTTGAAAAATAATATTTGGTTTTCTCAACTGTAAACAGTTACTGTAAGCTTCATTTGTTTCATTTTTTTAGTAACCAAAGGGCTATAATCACTTAAATCATCTCAGGGCCAGTCCATCAGGCACACAGTTGATCGGTTCAATATTACTTTGCTTTTCACATTGACAGTTCTCCGTTGCAAGTTATAGTGTCAATTCACAAATAATATATTTGATTACTAGCATCAACAGGTCATTCTAGAGATATATTGGTTGTTATTTATGTGTGTGAAACGTAGTCTCTTACCTATCACGACAAAAAATAAATGGTACGGCAGACCGCACAGACTTTCTCTCTCTTTCTATGAACTCGTAAGATTTCTGAACGGAATAATGTACATTGTATCATCACCACTCCACATAAGAACACGCATAAAATAATATACAATGATATAGAATCAATGAGAAAAGAGGCGCATCTTTGTCCACCTAAGAGCATTTCAGACAGTTTAATGTCTTCCACAAGGGTCAACACTTCGTATTAAAATTTCGATTTCTGGTTAAAATTTTAACATTTTATAAGGTGTTGCAGATCTTCAAGTCATCGCATTGATATTTAATTATTCATTTATACATTTTGACCAATAAAAAATGTAAATATTGACTATTGAGTCTAAAATGGAGATAGATCATTGCTATGCAAACATTTCTCCTAAGAGATTTAAGGAAAAATAACATACTTTTTTTAGATACTTACTTATATTTAATTACTCTATGGCATTGGAGTATTATTGCGTTAAGACTTAAGTAGTATATGTTTACAACTAAAGCTCACAAAATTGTATTAATATATTTGCAAATATCTCAGAAACTGCTGCTTTTATAAAAATATATGTCAAATAAAAGTTTCTTATTTATAATAGTCCTACAATTTTGCAATGATAAGTTGTTTAGTTTCTCCAATAGTTGTGGAGATACGGAAATTAACGCTTCTGTAATGTACCCTAAAAATCATTTTCATAGGAAAATGAAAATAGCCAGTTTATTTATAATCTTAATCAACGCCTAGATACGAATTTTAATCAAAATCGTTTAAGCAGATTTTGAGAAAACCAAATTTTTCTCTTTTCGTCCTTCAGTAAACTACCCTTAATTTTAAGTTTTTATAGACACACAGAGAGACGGCATTGCAAAGACTATTTTTTAGGGTTTGGGGGGTCATGAGACGTCGACATCCATCAACATTTCAGGTTAGTTTTTTTTTACGGTCGCAATACTTAAACTTTAATGTCCAAAAAGTTAAAAAAAATTCATATAATTGCGTATATATTGAAAGTTATTGATTTTATAAAAATATGTTTCGGATAAAATATCTGTATTATAAATATATATACATATTTGTAATGCTAAGTAATTTCATATCTCAAATAGTTTCGGAGATATTTAAAAAAATGTTAATTTACGCATCAGACCGGAGCCCTTAAAGCCATTTTGCCGAAATATTGAGGGTAGCCATTTTGTTTGGAATATTTATTAATGTTTATAAATGAAATTTAATCAAAATCGTTGGAGCCGATTTTGAGAAAATCGACTTTTTCTCTTTTTGCCCTTCAGTAAACTACCCTTAATTTTAAGTTTTAATAGACACACAGACAGACGGCATTGCAAAGACTATTTTTTAGGGTTCGGAGGGTCATGAGACGTCGACATCCATCAACATTTCGGGTTAGTTTTTTTTTTACGGTCGCAATACTTAAGCTTTAATGCCCAAAAAGTTAAAAATATATATATAATTGCGTATATATTGAAAGTTATTGATTTTATAAAAATATGTTTCGAATAAAATATTTGTATTATAAATATATATACATATTTGTAATGCTAAGTAATTTCATATCTCAAATAGTTTCGGAGCTATTATAAAAAATGTTAATTTACGCATCAGACCGGAGCACTTAAAACGATTTTGCCGAAATATTGAGAGTAGCCATTTTGTTTGGAATATTTATTAATGTTCATAAATGAAATTTAATCAAAATCGTTAGAGCCGATTTTGAGAAAATCGACTTTTTCTCTTTTTGCCCTTCAGTAAACTACCCTTAATTTTAGGGGTAGATATCCAATTCCAAAAACCCCTCGGGGCAACCCTATGAAAACCCTAGATATCAAGTTTCAGCTCAATCGGTAAAATAGTTTAGGCTCTAGTTGGAGGTACAGACAGACAGACAGACAGACAGACAGACAGACAGACAGACAGACAGACGGAAATTCAAAAACCACTTTTTCGGATTCAGGAAGTCATGAAACGTCAAAATTTATCATAATCTCGAGTTCGATTTTTTTGACGATCACAATACTTTCTCTACCTGTAAGATAGAGAGAAAGTAAAAATAGGGTCTTCGAAAACAGGGTGCTTAGGAATATATTGGTTCTTTACAGGGATGACGCTACTGGGGAGTGGAGAAGGTTATATAATATACAGATACATACCCTATACTCATCACAAGACATTGCAAGGATAATAAATTCTCAAGACATGCAGTGCGAATGGGAGAATCTAGAACGGTGTTGAGGGTATTGACTGGCAAACACAATGGTAAGACCAAGACGCAAATAAGAGGAAAAATTAGAATGGACCGAAAATAGATCAGGTTTAATGAGGTGGACTGGAGAGAACCATCTCATGGTAGGGCCAGGTGGCGTACTTTTGTAAGTGCAGATATAACTTTCAAATTCATAATGCCAGAGAGTAAGTAATTAAGTAAATAAGTATAAAGAAGCTATAACTTAACCTTTAAAAATTGAATCGAGCTCTTAACTAATTTTAAATTACATCTTCATCATAAGAACATGATTTAGATAGTTTACTTTAAATATTTTGTCTGACAATTTACACTAATAAAGTAATATTATAAAAGAATTTAAGATATGGTTTATTTAAATTTTGATTAATTTTATATTCAAGAATAAATAATAATGCTAATGTATAAATTCGTGCAAAGAACGTGCACAACAGCTAGTAATCAACATATCATATAGATTCTACATTTTCTTCACTTGATGAACGATACCGTTGAATGTGTATGACCTTGAAGTACATAACAATGATTCAATAATGGTATTCTACATAGGTTTTTAATATAATTTCATGTGTTTTTTTCTATGATTCAAATTATAAAATGCTATTTTAGCGACTACAAAATGTTAAATAAGTTAGTGGTTTTGTTTACATGTATCTGTATTTAAGGTTGAGTTTCTCCTAAGAATTAAGTGATAAGCTTCTAGAAGCAAGAACTATATTCATATTTAGCAGCACAGAGATTGAGTTCCACACACAAAGACACCTTCTATTTGACTAATATGAAGAAAATATTATATTAATACATGTAGGCATTGACTATTAAAATATTTATAAATCTAAATATTTCATTTTTTTAAATATATAATTTTCAAACTATTTTAACAACTTATATTAAAAATATAAAATAAATTTACAGAAATTGCATGAGATATCGAGTATAGCCACTAAACATAAAATAGTGGAGTAATTTTTATTTTCTATATCAATTAATGTTCTATGAATAAAACATTTAAGACAAGTTCATACTTTTTTTATATATTTGTGCGTGTAGGGTATATTATTTATTTATTAAACAATTAATTCGCAAAAATAAAAATATTTATTGATACAAAAAGAATGTAGAGTGTGTTCTTAAATCAACACCACACTGCTATTTTGCTCAATCTTCCTTAATGTATCTTAAGTGAATGGATTTATTTTTTTAATTGTTATTTTATTATTTCTTAAGTGAGTAAAACTTTACATAACTGTTACAACACACCTTCCCCCCTTTTGCACTCCAACCTAGACCCCCAAATATAATTTGAGTCACGGAATGACCTCCTCATCCACCCATCCTCTTTAAAGACTCGTGTAGCGGTTGGGGGAGGTGACGTGAAGGGCTTGGGAAGGGGTAAAGTAGGGATGGCCTTCAGTTCAAGGCATGATGGTCGGTATCGATCACACGATACCTAGCGGCCAGCGAGACCGCCTTACTAGGTAGAAAGTCCGGGACCGATCCCTGCAGCTCAGTCGGTCAGAAACACACCAGTTATTAGTATTATTATTATTACTACTATTAGCACTGCGTCTTACTACCCGTTCAGGATACACGCACTTATGCTAATGTGTAATTGTATGGTGATTGTGAAATGAAATGGAGGACCTACAGTTTAACGTGGGATCCGAACCACGGTGGAGGCCTAGCATTACTCAACTTCACAAATTGTGATTAATACACGTCTTGTCAGAGGTGAAGGAAGGGTTTGGTAATCAGATAAATCTGTGCCGGGACCAAGGATTGAACCCCGGACTCCCAGCACAGAAGTCTGACACCTTACCCCTAGACCACCAGGTCACCCGAGACACCAGTTATTGTTTCTATCACCAAGTCTTAGTTGTTTTTTTAAGCACCGCGTCTTACTAGCCGTTCGGGCTATATACCTAATTACATAAATGGTTTAAAAATTAAGCATAAATTAACTGAGAGGAAGTGCACCCGCATTTGCGTTGATGGATAGTGGGAAACTATTCTGAAAAAAAACCCTCATCGGTGTACCTGACCGGAATCGAGCCCCGATCTCCCCGTCTTCAACAGTCTAGTCCGACACTAGAGTAGTGGTTTGTACCACGTGGCCACCGAAACGGGTCCGCGTCTTATTACTAGTTTGGTTTAAACACGTATGAACTAAATACGATGTGTTTTGAAAGAGTAAGGTCAAATACATAGGAAGTGTATCATCATTTTATTGGAGAGAGGGAGAGTTAAAAATCATTTGGGAGTAATAGTCTTCATTTCTCCCGACCGGTATTAGAATCTTGATATCTCCATCATCGGTACTTCAGTCTAGTTCAAAAATTGTGCATTAGACCATTTGGCCACTGAAGTGGGTGGATGGACACATTCTTTTAACCATCACGACATAGGTTTGAATATGGTGAGGCTCCTGAAAGGAATTTATTATTTATACAATAAACACGGTTGGCTGCGGGGATGTTTTAAAGGATATTCTGGATTGGCCAATGGAATGGTTCTGAATTGTGATTTTCGTGTTTTTTTTTTAAATAATGCTAGTTCATTTTATTAAAGCTTCTATGAAGCTGCTAAATAACCTATTTGCGCCAAGGAATTAATTGTCCCTACTAGATTGTTCTGACTAATAATGTCACTAATAATAATTTAAAAAACTCTTACGAACCGGACTACTTTGTATTAATGTAGAATACATACCTGAAGTTTGGATTGAATGTTTTTTTTTTTGTTGTGTTTATGTACTATACTTTAACAAGTTTTGTTCAAAGTAATGTGATTAATTCTTGTTAGTATATAGCTTTATTTTTATAATGTTAAGCTATTTTTACGTTTATTTGCTAGTCTAAAATGTTTTTAGTAAAAATATAACCCCCCCCCCCTTCCCCAGACTTCCATTACATGGTTGTTGAATTAGTTTTAATTTAATAATACGCCTTTATCTAACTTAGACAAAATTTTAAATAAAAGTATTAAACATTAAAAAGTTTAAATAGTATTCCATTTATTATAAAGAAAAATTAGGATTACCTTTTGTTTGCATATAGCACGATCAAGTAATAGGACTAGGTGCTTAAAACCTTTTGAAAAATAGAAATGTTTAGACACTTCTCTTTTTGTTTAAATTGAGAAGACCCTTGGACCAGTTATTACGGGTCGCCGGAATCAAATAATAAAACATTAACGCTGCCCATGGGGGATTTAGAGTTTCATTAAAATCAGATGAAATTTGTTGTAAGTAATTTTCAAACCCCTTGACCAAACTACCTCAAAAACAAATCACCATTTACTAGCGAGATCTTAAAGGAATTTTACGTTCTGACCCTACACAGAGCTTGTTTGAAATGTCTAAGTTTTATTTTGTTATTTTTGAAAACATCTTAATACAACAATTAATTCATGAGTATCGCAAACCGATACACAATGGTAATCAACAGGATCACTCGTGGTATGCTGAATTAAAATGAATTAACTGAAATATGACAACATGGGCATGGGAATCGAACCTGGGACCTTTGGCTTTGCACGCCAACGCTTTACCTTGTTCATCTCTTATCTAGGGTCATCTTTCAGGTTCAATTCCCGGGTCCAGGTTGTCATTTTTCATTTAATTTAATCTTAATATGATGATGAAGTTACTTAAGTTAGGTATTGATTAATTTACTTTATTTTATATTTGGAGTAATTGACGTAAGCTTTCTGAACAAAGTGGTTTCATGAGCCCATTACCTGCATTCTTACTTAAATCTAGAACAGACAAAACACCCAATTATTGGAGCGGTTAATTTATCAATTTTAATGGTAAAGTCGCAATTTTATCGACCTTTTTTACCTTGCAAGTAATCGAGCACGTGCCCTTTACTAAGTAAACAGACGCGTTACTGATATAGTTAAGGAATCAGCTTGTTTCAATGTCCGGTAGTTTAATAAAAACCGATAAAATATAATAATAAAACTAGTATTACATTTATTTGTTGCCTTAATATACATGAAATAATGTCCTACATGAAAATTAATTCCTACACGCTACTTTGTAAAGTGATTGAAAAACAATTAGAATCCAGATTTTTTAAATCAATGATTTAATTAATGTGTGTTATTCTATAAAGTTTATGTTAAAATAATTTATGGGTTCTGTTTATTTATTGCTTGAACCAAATTGTTTTATTATTTCAAAAACAAATTTATTCAACTTATTCAATTATATCAAGTTACCATTAAGCATAATCCGCATATACTTTTTTTTTTCAAATTTATATATTTCAGTTTGGTTTTATACTTGTAAACCTTGTAAACAAAAATAAAATTTAAATCAATGATAAATCTACTTTTATTTCGATATTTATTTTGCTATTTTATTTGGTTCATTATTTCTCTCTATAATATTTCATGGTCTAAACTGAACATAATTTCTGATTACATTTTGATTATAAGTGGTGTATTTTTAATTGTAAATTACAATGCCTTAATTTTAGTTTGCATGAGATATCTAAAAATTGTTTGTGACAGAAAATGTCAAAATTATTTTCCACTTCAACTAAATATCACGTATGAATCACGGATTTCATTATGATTTAAATATAATTGTAGAAAATTTTTCTTCCACCATTTTAAACAATATTAACCCTTTATTTCACATTTCCCAATAATTGATAATATGTTACTAATATTTTCATTTAAAAAAATTACAAATGAAATAAGGTTTTTATCAGAGATGGTAATAGAGGCAGTAATCAAGTGTGACATAGGCTTAGCGCTGACATCTATGTTACGAGCTCGCAACTAAACATCAGTATTAACACCCTCCCCCTTCAACCACTAGCATCCATCCAAAACACTTTTCAACCATCCGCAATTCCCAGCACAAATAACCTCAACTCCCCATATGTCAGAGTCAATAATTGTACTGGACTTTGAGTCACTTGGACGACAATTGACGCTGACAAATGCCAATCAGTGAAACTACTGCTGATCGCAAATAGAACTGAATTTAAATTAAACTCCCCGGAACCCTCCAAACCCCCTATCATCCCTTTCCCTATGCCCACATGTAGTATTCAACCCCAACCCTTTACTCCAAACAGTCAAGTTTTACCAACCCTTCTCAACCAAACCTCCCGAAACTTTTTTTTTTCAAAACAGTCTAAAGTTAAATTATAAACAGCGCAGTAAATGAAACGCGAATATTGAATTCTATGTGCCAATTTCTATCAGTATTCTGGATCTGACAGCTTATATTAACATTTCATACATCATCATTTTTTTTTTTTTCAATTTGATTTGATTTGAAAAATACAAATTAGCAATAAATTCGTGATTTTATTTTAAGGACGAACTATTTGGTTTTGTGATTGTATTTGACTTCATTTTTAAAATTAAAAAACACACCATGATTTCACGACTCTTAATGCTTGCCACAACTTTATATCAAGAGGAGTGCCAATTTTCTTCCCTAATTTGATAAGTTTGTTTACTAATAACATCAGCTAAGTGAACATTTAAATGAATAATAAACAGAAAGCGACATATTTGATCAAATATAGGAAATTAATTAGTAAATTATATACTAGAGCTCTCGATATTATTTTGTAATTATTATTTATTCTGGTTGCGTTATGTTTAAGTTTCTAAAATGGAGTTCGTTCAGTCAACATAGTAACGTGAAAGTTTGGAGGGAAGGTTGAAACATGTATTTAGTAATAATTATGGTTTCTTGTTGTATCTTGGGAACCAGATTGAAATTTTAATTATTGTGTTTTCTTCTGTTCAACTTTCTCTTGTATGTTTTAGGGCAATTTTATTGCTTAGTATCATGTTTTAGTAAAGTCTAATTCTCATAAAAATAACATTATCTAACATATAGAAAAGCTAACCGAACTACTTTCGCATATTAATGGCAAATCATTCATCTGTAATTATCACTTTTAAATATATTTATAATACCTATTAAATAGCACTAATATAATATTAAAATAAAACTAATTATGCATTTTGGCCCCAAAATTTTTTATCTTTAATTTCTAAAATACCCTTACTGTGAAAATTGGACTGTAGTTAGAATTGTTATGGTTCAATTCAGAGTAATGCTGATAAAAAATATATTTTTAAGTATGGGTTATTCCTGTCAACTAAATAGTAAATTTGAGGTTTTTATGACATAGTGTATTAAGGCCTGTGTTGTAAGCTATAAATATTCATAGACAAATTTATAAAAAGATTTAAGTCCAAGTGTGTTAATTAATTTATATTACATAGTAGATTGATTACAAGGGTGAAGTTTAAGGAAAATATCATCATTTCCTTGAAGGGGAGATTAACAGTCAAATTAGGAGGAAACCGCCCTTAAAATGAATAATTGTGGAACGAAACTACGCAACCAATATAGAAGAAAACATTTTAGAGAAAGAAATCTCAAATTGCAAATTGTGATGAAGGGAATAATCTTCTAGTGTAAAGATAATTTACATAAAAATACAATTGATGCGCGCTATATATTGTATTAAAATATTATAGCCTTTTTTTCCAAATTAGTACAACAAACTAAAAAATGGATATCAACTAAAATTTAATGCCTCAACCACACTCTAGCCGAGACGACCCGAGGCAGCCAGAGTGTGAGAATGTGGATGGTGCTCTCGCCTCGTCTTCTCTCGCCTAGCCTCGTCTTACCTCCCTCGCCTCGTCTTACCTCGCCTCCTTTCGCCTAGCCTCGTCTTACCTCGCCTCCTCTCGCCTAGCCTCGTCCTACCTCGCACCTCTTGCCTCGCCTCGTCCTACCTCGCACCTCTTGCCTCGCCTCGTCTTACCTCGCCACCTCTCGCCTAGCCTCGTCTTACCTCGCTCGCCTCGTCTTACCTCGCCACCTCTCGCCTCCTCTCGCCTCGCCTCGTCTTACCTCGCCTCCTCTCGCCTCGCCTCGTCTTACCTCGCCACCTCTCGCCTCCTCTCGCCTCGCCTCGTCTTACCTCGCCTCCTCTCGCCTAGCCTCGTCTTACCTCGTCTCCTCTCGCCTTGCCTTACCTCGCCTCGCCGCGGCGATGCTTGGGTCCGTGTCGGTATTTTATGTCCGAGTCAAAAGGTGCTAGAAGCGAGTACGAGTGCACCGCCACTCTCGTCCAGTCAATGTGCCATTAGAAACCGTAATGTTGACACGTAAGGCTTCATCAGATCTAATTCATTTAGTTTTTGTTACTTTTAATTTTGATTTCCTTAAATTTTCGCCTAGTTAATTATTTTGCAAAACATGAGTGACCAGACAGATCGTACAACAATTCAATTCTTGAAATTATACCAAGGCGAGCTCGTTTTGTGAGAACAGAAACATATGTACCACAAATATAAGAAATTTAACGATGATTAGGTTCGAATAAGTTGATGTTATATAAAAAGTTCGACATCCTCCAACATGGATATAAAATAATAACACACGAGGGGGGCTGAGGGAGAGAAGCGAGAGGGTAGAATGTAACTCTCTTCCTCACTCGGCTTGCACAATCTCGCGGAATGTCTCGTCAGAGTTGTCTCTGAGAGTGTGTGGATCAGGCATAAGGGTGGTTTCCTGATAACTTTCTTTCGGTTGTAAAGTAAACTAAACAAGATATAGTGTTTTTTTTAATTATAATCACAAATGTTTTAATATTTCTATCATGTGCCAACAAAGGTTACTACCCAACTCCATTTTTTGTTGAAGATTCTCTTGTTTCTTTTTAATTACTTTCAGTCTCTCAGAACAATTTGGTTTGAGGAAGTGAGTAGACACGCCAAATTAAATAAATAACCCTTACGAACGAAGGAAAACGTGAATTATGCTAGAAAGACTCACGAGGCACAATGAAAAAGGGAAAAACTTAAGAATGTAAGAAAACATAACAGAGTGAAATGCAATTTGTTTGTTTAATGTTGGTAAATTTAACAAGTAGATGATGACTTAGTTAGAAAATATGTGTCAATTAAGTTATGTAGATTATAATATTTTAAAAGTCAAATAGTCTAAGATTTAATTGATTAAATTAAAGATTCCTACAATCTTGATTTCATTTAATAAAATATGACTGAGGTATAGGATATTTTTATTTTTTTAAAGCACAATATCTTACTACGCGTGACACGCTTATATAATAACTATGGCAATGGCTTTAGGATAAGTAAGGTTATATTTAGGGGAAGTGTACCGGCAACTGCTTGGGGGGAAAAGTGAAAAACTATTTTGGAAATAACACCCTCAGTACACCCGACTGAGATTCGAACCTTGATCTCCCCGTCGTCAACAGTCTAGTATTCTGCGAGAGTAGCGCGTTAGACCACGTGGCAACCGAGGTGGGTATTTATTAATTATTAAATGTACTTTTGATCTAGGGCTACTCACAACTTTATTAATAGAGAAGCGTGAGATTTTTTATTTTAGTTTAGTTTGTAATTCACCTGATATTCATGATATATTATTAGGCGTGGAAAGTAGCTTAAACAAAATGCACCAGCAAACGTATAGAAAGAACATGAAGAAACTAATTTCAAAATAATAAAATGGGAAACCACCGTATGTTTTATTTGACCAAGATTATAGCCCCAATGTTTTTTTCTGTCAGTAAGAGTGAGATAACTCTACAAACAGTTTTCAAAACTATATAACTGAAAAATCGTCGTGATAACAGTTTTAGTCAAGTTTAATTATATTTTGGATAATTAATTTAAGTGAATTCACTAGCATTTAGCTGGAAAAAATGATTTAAAAGATAATATAATGTAAAAGTTCACCTGCGATGCGTTTGAATAGGAGTGAAAAGAGATCATGTAGTCAAGCAAATCAGGCACAGTTCTAAAATATTTCAAGGAAACAAAATAAATAGGGAAAACTTCCTTAAAATGTTGCTTTAACACTCATTAGATATAGGATGAAAATATAAAGTTCTATGAGAGTTTAAAAAAATCCCTTTACTTAGAATCGATCCACGGAATCTGAGTCAGGCGCACTCACGTAACCCTGCCATCACCTAAATAAATAAATAAATTTAAAAACATGTATCTGGAGGGGGTGGGGGGTGGGGGGAGCGGGGGGTGGTTACCGAGCACGTGGGCGTAATTTGTGCCGAATTGAAGCAGCCGTGAATTTTTTCAATGAACGTAACAAAACAGAAAAAAAAGAAGAGTTGTTTGGCAGGGAAAGGGGGAAGAGATGACTATTTGGAAATGGTAAGAAGACCAATGAGGATTGGGGTGGTCGGGAGGAGGGTGCCTTTGGATAGTTAGGTGGAGGAAAGGGATGGGCTGAAAGGCTTAGAGATGGCTGGAGGAAATGAAACAACGTCTTGGTGCTTAATTAAAAAGCTAGCAGGCTCTGACTAACTGACCTAGCAGCGTGAATAAGGGAGGGCTGCTATTCGTTCGCGCGCTTGCTTGCACTAAATAACGGAAGGTCTGTGTAATACTCGTTAATACTTTGCATTGCTAAACAGAGCTATGAAACATTACAAAATTGCTTAAATATTTCACAATCGCCCGAATCTATTAATCTAACAGAAAAAACCAAGCAACTCTAGAATATCGAAATATCTATAAGTAAAATATTTGCCAATCAAAATTTGTCTATTTGTCATACAATATCATATATTAAAACACATATTTTTTATTACTAAATATTGTATTATGTTTAATATTTTTTCCAAGAAAGGTTAAGACGTTATCTTAGTAGCTATTTTAAAATAGGATTAAGTTTTAAAACAATATTTATATTGCTAAGAAAAATATTTTTAGAGCATACATTTCTATTTCGTATTAAATTCAGGACGTTAAAATTAAAAATTATCTAAATTGTTATTTACTTAGGTATACTCTAGGACTATCAATAATGAAATATCATAAAAGTTATCTACAAAACGACAACAATTTAAAAAAAAATTCTGTTGAAGTGAAACCTTATATCGTATCTTTATCTAGTTTAAAGCAATGAAGATAGTTCGTTCTATGAATAAAATAAAATAAATCAAGTCAGTGGCCTCACAGGCTAAGGCGTCTACCTCATAAGGTATGGTTTGTCAATGATAGGAGGCTCGGGTTTGAAACCCAGCCAGGTGTAATGAGGAGGGTTTTTCAAACAGTTAGCTACTTTCACATCACGTTAACGTTAAATATTGTTCTAAATTCTTTACGATTTCTACCCCCATTGTTGTAAATACATACATAATCCCAGATGGATACAAGAATTAGTGCATAACACAAAATAATATTTGATTAAAATTAACTGTAATTTAAACAACAGTTTGTGATTAAACTCAAATGCATGCTAATTCCAAAATTTTATTTAAAAAAAAATTAGAAGTCTACAAACTTGTTGTTGCCATTGGCATATTTTATTTTATACTGCACTCTAGGCTATATAGCGAAATTAACAACTTTTAAAAGGTATTATATCAAAGGCCAAGTTTTATATAGTTTTTTAGACCAGGCAAACATTATCATCCATGCATCCCAACTTAAATTTAACAAGAGAATATTAAATCAAGACACAAGTATAAAAATTATTAATATTTTCTTTCATCTTATTAAAGGTCACTTCATCTGAAAAACATTTATAATTTCATAAAACTGTATTTAGTGGCTGTCACTTTATAAAGTTATTTCATTATATTCATAGCTAAATAGCTAATATTTAGATTAAAATCAAAGTTTTTTTTTTGTGTGGATGGTCAGATGTTTGTCTTGACTTAATTGAAAGCTATGTATGTTTAAAATAAGTAGGATCTTTAAAATAATATCCTAATGAGCAGAGTGTATCAAAGATTCGACAAAAATGTCACTAAATGTAGTGACAAGCTGTAAAAATTGACAGCTTTAGAATTGTGACGGTGCAGACAATATTATTAATAAGAAAACATTATTCTTGTAATGGTAACTGTACATGAATATAAATGAGCTTTAGGTTATGGATGTAGCAGATATATGTGTGAGGAATGACTACTAAAACAGGACGAATTTTGTATATGTGGATAGCTAAGTGGTGGAGTGTTGGCATGCTAAGCTAAGGGTCCTGAGCTCGAATGAAGTGTTCAGGTACCATTTTTAGTTTATAAATAAGTTGATTGATGCGACTAATCAGTACCTAAGGATCATATTTATCTTCACATCTTCGCTACTCAAATACAAATAATAATTTATATATATTATTTATGTTGCTAACATTCCCTTTTTCTCAACTAATACAAAGCCTACAGCGATGAATAAGTTATCAGTGGTGGTTCTTTTACCGACTTCCGACATTAGAATTTTCAATTTACGTTAAAACACAGCGTTTGTTTAAAATTTAAGTTAAAAGAAAATCAAACAATATTTCTGTATCAATTGCTGAAAATAGCCTCTCTTTGCTATTTTGTGCATACACTTCGCTGAGTATTTTATTTAAACAACCCAACAAAGGAACTAAATCTTTCTTTTGATGGGGGGGGGGGGGGAAGGTTGAATGTGCGAAAGTTTCGCAAGGGTTTCCTGGTTTATAATTATTCATATATTTACTTTCTTCCATGCTAATGCACACTGCTTCATCGCGTGACGTGGTATTAATGGTGTATTATGGTAGTCGATTTTCACACGTCCATCATAGACTCAGTTTAAAATAGGAGTGAAGAATGATCCCGAGCACGTTACAAGTCCTCGGTAGCTCAGTGATAGAGCATTGACTCTCTACACCAAGGGCCATGGGTTAGAATTCCGTGTCTAGGTTCCATTTCTCAAGCTTACGAACATACTATCCAATGTCTTTAAGAAGAGTAGTTTAGAGTTAAAAAAAATTTCACACAACGACTATATAAACGTATAAGTACTTTGAAAATAATTAAATCGACTCTATATTATTTTGTTGCAAGGTTATCATGCAAGTGAGTCTAACACAGAATGTATGCGAGAATATTGAATTAAAGACAGGAGAATCGCTTCGCCACCCTATTTTTTTCTTCTCACACACAAACATACACTTAAACACTATTATCTTGAATTAAAATGCTTTTGTATAGCTCGAAGTGTAGTAAGACGTGGTACTGAAAAAAAAATTACAATGGCTAATACCTTTATATTATCTTTTTTTATCTATAAACATAATAGTTTACTGTAGTCCCCAAATTTATTATTGTCCAAATCTAAGGATTAAGGAAGGTGAGAGGAGTTTTAAAGGACTTGCAGATTGTACAGCAAAAAGATGATTATAAAAATCACATCATAAATTATAATGTAGCTCCACCCTCCTCTCCATGGTCGATATTATAGTGTAAACCTCCCTATCCCGACAATACAGTCTGTTAGAACAATTACACCTTAAATAATAACGTGACATTTGTGTGGGTTAACAAGCTTTTATTAAACCTGGTAGAAAATAGCTCACCTTTCACTGTGGTACGTCATCGCTAGATACACCTACCTACGTTTTGAACTTTACACCCACACTTTTTTTTTCTAATTTTAAATTGCTATACATCCAATGGAAAAACATTTTTTATATTTAAAAAAAATACAATAGCCTACCCGTCTTCTCCACTAAACATCGCTAAACCCTTTCACCTATTTCACACGAGATTATGCGCGGTCATGTGATACCGCTTCTATAATTACTCGTAACGTAAGCGTCATCATATGCGCAAACAATATGACGTCATTACGGTCAAGAATAATCGGTTCATGAAGGGGTTAAGCGAGTTTTGTCGCGGGCGGGAACCTCAACATTTCGCGCTCTCCAATGTAAGGGAGGTAAAGGGTGAGGGGAGGGGGGGGAAGGGTTGGAGTTAGCTCTATCGCCGTGGTAGGGCTGGTACCACGCATATTTCGCGCGCCAGTTGCTATACGTTTGGCAGAGGCCATAGCCGCAATGTGACGTGGTCCGACGGATATGCATCGGTGCTAATGTTAGCATAAATTAGTGCCGGTACATTAAGGCCTTTCCGTGACGATAGAGAGTGTTTGAAGGGAAGGTATACGTCTTATGACAAATGGCGTGCAAAGCCACTCCCAGTGCTTTTAGAGCACACCTAAGAAAGTTGAAACGCATTACAGCAGTTCACCTTTTCTCAATATTGGATTGCTACTATTTTATCCCGAAACGAACCCGCCTCGGTGGTGTAGTTAGCTAACGTACCGGTTTCGTGTTGATCTAGACTGCTGAGGACGGGGAGATCGAGGTTCGAATCTTGGTTAGGTGAACTGGGGGTGGTTTCCCTAAATAGTTTTCCACTCTTCCTCCACGCAAATGCAGGTTCACTTCCTCTATATTCAACCTTCCAATTCCTAACACTTTAGCGTAATTAGTGCTTAAGCGCATAAGCCGAATGGGTCGTAAGACGCGGTTCTAATATTAGTATTACAATCCCAAAATGAAGTTGAAAGATATTAACAGTACAATTCAAACCGGCTCAGTGAAGTGTTTGGCTAACGCGCTAGTTTCGTGTTGAGCCAGACTGCTGAGGACGGGGAGATCGAGGCTCAATTTCGGTTGGAGGAACTGGGGGGTGGTTTTCCTAAATGGTTTTTCACTCTCCCTCCACGCAAATGTGAGTTCACTTCCTCTAAACTCAACCTCCTTAATTCCTAATCCATTATTTTAACTATCACTTAAGCGTATAAGCCGAACGGGTAGTAAGATACGGCACTAAATAATAATAATAATAATAACAATAAAATAAACTACTACCTAACCAGTGACATGACTTGCGAGTGTTTCCAGGGTACTAAAAGCTTGTTAAAACTTGGTATATATTGTTCTCCACCAGGGACCCATTTGACTAATCATACAAAAGTTTTACCCAACACACCTCAAATGGGAAATGTGTGTTCGTTGATACTGGACCAAAGAGTGTTCTACTTAGTGTTGAGAAAAATTCATAAGTATAGTCAAACGGCTTTGCCTACTTGCAGATTTAAAATTTATTTTGCGAAGCGGGCTGCATCTTGTATTGACGCACCTAAGTAATCTAACACTATCACACTTGGACACCAATTTAGTAAATAAAAAACAAACGGTACGGAACTCCTCACGGACTTTCTCGCTCTATTGTTAAAAATGGAGATATTTACTCAAAAATCATAGTATATGTCAAACGAAATAATATACACTATCAAAACCAAGCATAGCTTGCACTATATTTATGTAAAACCTTTTTTAAGTAGCGGCTTTAAATTATATAATTTTATTTTTAAAGAATTAATGTCCTCATTTATATTTTTGGACCGATAAAAAGATCAATATTGGGTCCACAAGGTTCAACACTATGTATTAAAGTTTCGACTTCTGGTTAAAATTTTCGACATTTTATTAGGTCATCGCATTGCTATTAAATTCCTTATTTATAAATTTTAACCAATAAAAAATCTAAATATTGACTATTGAGTCAAAAATTGAAACATATCATTGTTGTACAAACATTTCTCCTAAGAGGTTTAAGGAAAAATAACAAACTTTTTGAGAGACTTACTTATATTTAATTACTCTATGGCATTGGAGAATTATTGCGTCAAAACTTAAGTAGTATCCTTTACAACTAAAGCTCACAAAATTATTGTATTAACATATTTGCCAATATCTCAGAAAACTGTTCCTTTTATAAAAATATATTTCATATAAAGTTTTTATTTTTAATAGTACTACACAATTTTTCAATGATAAATTACTTAGTATTTCAAATAGTTAGGGATATACGGAAATTTCAGCTTCTGTAAAGTACCCTAAACGTCATCTTAATTTTAAGTTTAACAGACACACAGACAGACGGCATTGCAAAGACCATTTTTAGGGTTCGGGGGTCATGAGACGTCGACATCCATCAACATTTCAGGTTAGTTTTTTTTACGGTCGCAATACTTACCTTTTGTGTTCGAAAAGATAAAAAATATAAATATTTACGTATCGCTTGAAAGTTACTGGTTTTATAAAAATATGTTTCGATTAAAATATTTGTATTATAAATAGATCTACATATTTGCAATGATCAGTAATTTCATATCTCAAATAGTTTCGGAGATATGATAAAAAATATAATTTACTCATCACACCGGAGCCATTAAAAGTCATTTTGCCGAAATATAGAGGGTAGGCATTTGTTTGTGAAATTTATAAATGTTATAAATGAAATATAATCATTATTATTATTATTTAGCACCGCGTCTTACTACCCGTTCGGGTTATACGCTTAAGTACTAATTACGCTAATGGATTAGGAATTGGGAAGTGGAATTTAGAGGAAGTGAAACCTATATTTGCGTGGATGGAGAGTGGAAAACCATCTAGGAAAAACCTCCCCCATTCACCGACCGAGATTTGAGCCTCAATCTCCCCCTTCTTGGCAGTCGAGCTCAACTCGACTAGCGCGTTAGCCAACTAGGCCACCGAGGCGGGTGAAATATAATCAAAATCGTGAGAGCCGATTTTGAGAAAATCGACTTTTTCTCTTTTTGACCTTCAGTAAACTACCCTTACTTCTAGGGTTAGATATCCAATTCCAAAAACCCTAGGTGCAACCCTATGAAAACCCTAGATACCAAGTTTTAGCCTGATCGGTTAAACAGTTTAGGCTCTAGTCAGAGGTACAGACACGACGGAAATTTAAAAATCACTTTTTGGATTCAGGGAGTCATGAAACGTCAAGATTCATCAAAATCTCGAGCTAAATTTTTTTGACGATCACAATACTTTCTCTACCTGTAAGATAGCGAGAAAGTAAAAAGAGGGAATAAAATGAGCAGTTCAATCTGTGAGGTATCTTGTTTATCTACTGATAACAGTTCCCCTCTTCCTATGACGATCTTATACTGTACAGTCACTTACTATTTGCGCCTAGAAAACATTTACTTGCTTTTTAAAATTATATCTTTCTTGTTTTCATATTTTAGATGGACATTTGCTTCCACGGATTTTTTAATCCACATTCTGGCAGGAAGTCTCCTACAGGCAATTTTCGTGACTAAGACAAATAGCCTAACTTGTAGAGGATTTAAAAAAAATAAAGTTTTAAACTACTCTAGCTAAAAATATCAATTTTGTGACATTGTAGGACTAGTTTTAGAATTATTTAAGAACTTATGGTCTTTATTTTAACGTTATATCTTTAAAACTCGGTGAATAAAACGTAAATTCATTAACAAGGGAAATACTATCTCGACCTTCCGTGACGTCACAGGAAGGCAACGTCTTTTAAATAATCCTGTTCTGACACCTTAGTTTAGTTAGTTGCTTGTCTGTATATCGTGGAGTTTTTGTAATTATATCAAATTAAGGGTAGTTTACTGAAGGGTAAAAAGAGAAAATGTCGACTTTCTCAAATACGCTCTGGTGATTTTGATAAAAATTCATAAATTTGCAATATTTAACATTATAAACAAAATGGTAGCTCTCATTTTCCAATGAAAATTTCTTTACATAAGCGGAAATTTTTAGTTCTGATCATATATCTGCAACTATTTGAGATACGAAATATCTTATTATTCTAAGAATACACACAGTAGGCCCACAATTAGAGATAAAAAGCTTTTATTCAAAATTTATATTTTTATGAAACCAACAGTTTTAGAGCTATTGGCAGGTATTTGTTTTTAAATATAAGTCCCTGATATCAGGAGTTATTTTTTTAGCCCCACCACTTACTAACTGTTCAGGTGTTGCGCATATGTAGGCCTATTATTGAAGCTAATGCATTATAGAGGTGGAAGGTAAAATTTATGGGAAGTGTACCCACATGTGCAAAGTAAGAATGGAAAATAATTGAGAAAAAACCCACCCCCAGTGCACCTAACTGGGATTCGAACCCATATCACCCTTTCATTTGTATTCTAGTCCATTGCGAGAGTGACGCCTCGTACCATGCGGCCACCGAAGCAGGTGATACCTAGAGGCGACTGCTATGCTTTGTGGTGAACAGAGATGTTACTTTTTATCCGACATGTTTCTGTAAAAGTGTATATTATTTCATTTATATTCTTCAGTGGAATGTAATGCTCTTTTTTCCCCCCATCAAGTTGTCTGCAACAATAACTATTATTTAGTTTCACAAATCTTATGAGATTTAAATAAATGCCTCCATCTTTAGATAAAGGAAAGAGAAAGTCTTTGTGGTGCACCGTAACATTTGTTTTGCTCGTAAAAGAATATGCGATATTTATTATTATTATTATTATTATTATTATTATTATTATTATTATTACAAACTCTCCTCTTATCGGAGAAACCTTTCGTCTAAATTGCCCGGGGTCTCCTGAGTAAAAGCTCGCCTGCAATCGGTTGCAGCCGTTTGTCTCAGGCGCACTATTATTATTGCATGTATACAATAGCACACTTAGGTGAAGTCACATGCCAGAAATGATGGACCTGTTTATCTCTTATGTTTACGTTTACTTGTTTAGTAAACTTAAGACTTACGTTCAGTCAACCAAAAACCAACATATATCTCAATCATCTTATAAATTGACATTTCTGACTACTAGAAAATGTTACGAAGTCAAAGCTACGTCGGTTGTCACATGGTCTACGGCAACACACTCACTCATTGACCTCGGTGATCTTGGAGTAAAGTGTTTGCCCCAGGACCCGATGTTCATGGGTTCAAACCCAGCTGAGATCGATAGATTTTTCTTGAGCGATAAAAATCCGTAGCACAACTTACTTCGGAGGGGAAGTAAAACCGTCAGAGCCACATCGATTGTGTCATGTAAAAGAACCTTGGAAGGTATGTGAAAATGTATTTCCCGACAAAATTGGTAGACCCTTTCACTCCCGCTCTTAGAAATTCTCGTGTGCTGATATAATTAGTATAGTCAGAAAGTGCACGTTAAATTCCTCAAATAAATAAATCACTCTCTGCACTGCCGACGGCGGGGAGATTGGGTTTTAAATCCCGGTCGGGTGTACTGATGGTGATTCTTTCAAAATGATTTTCCAACCTCCCTCCAAATAAATGTGGGTACACTTCCACTCATTCAAACATCCTTATACTTAACCATTAACTTTATTAGTACATCTGCATACAAACCACTCCAAATGTGTGTTAAAAATTATTAGTTCTATTTAAAATTATTCATACATCAAATATTGTGATATGCAGCTGCCACGTTTGGTACAATATTATCAGGACCTAAAAATTGTATTAATAATATTTTCTGATTTTATCAATGTTGACCGTAAAAAAAACTTCTGTAAGAAGATACAAATGTCCATTCAAGGTTAAGGTATACGTCCTATTCCAATATAATTTAACACTTTGTGGAAATATAGCGTAAAAGATCTTACATTCACAGCTGTACATCACATGACTTTACGTATGAATGTTCATTTTTATTCAAACTTTGGTGTGCGTTTGGGTTTTGATTGGCTGAACGCATCAAAGTTTACCATTTGTTTTTATTTTATTTATGTGAGGTATTTATCGTGCACTTTATGAGCCGACTGATTATAGAAGTACACGAGAATTTCTATGAGCTAGAGCGATAGGTCCTATAATTTCACCAGGAAGAGTATTCTCACAAGCCTTCCAGGGTTATTTTACACCTCACAATCGACATGGGTACGATGGCTTTACTTTCCCTCCGAAATAAGTTGTGGTAGAATTTTTATCGCTCAGGAAATCCATCAACCTCGACTGGGTTGGAACCCATGACCATCGGGTCCTGAGGTGTGCACTTTATCCCAAGACAACCAAGGTTGACAACGTTTACAAATAATAATTAATAGAGTGCATAAATATTAATAAAAATAAGAGTTTGTCTGCCTGTCACAGGCATTGCATGACATCTACCACATTCAGAGGGCTTGAATTTAAAAATCAATGGTCCCCTGTGCATAAATAGGTGCATCTCAAAGCTGGAATTATAAATTTTTGGCTAGGTTTTTTTACTTTATTAAAAACTGGGTTGGAGAGAACCATAATGAACGGATGTCTTTTTCGGTCTGTTTGAGGAACGTTGGGTTCTTCTGCTAGTGAAATATAAATCTATTCTCATTTATAAACTTTAATATATCATAAATTATAAAGTCGTATTGGTTTAAACTAAGTATCCTTTTTAAGCAGAAATTTAACACAATGCATCTTACGGGTGCGCTTACTACTGGGTCTTAAGAGAGTAGGTTCGGTAGGGGTCGGTCACCACTCAAAATATCTTCAAAGACCTATCATTACTTGGTACTTGGGACACAAGTAATTGTAATGGTGGTAGCTGATAGTCACGAAAGAACCGGGTTCTTCCTTCACCCCCCCCCACCTCAAATACCCCTGGCCCCAAAAGCCCCGCGAGACAAAGTGATTTGATTGCTACGTGCTGGACGTCTCTTCGAGTCACGCAGACAGATATGATAGCCTTTACTTAAGTGTCCCTTGCCGATAGCGTGATGGATAACGGAAATGAATGGGTTCTAGTGAGGGGGGGAAAAGGGCAGTGGCAAATAGGTCGAAGTCAGGAGTTATCTCTACTTATAGATGGAGTTATGGACGGATAACGTGCATTTGGTAGATAAAAAAAGATGAAGAAAACTATTAGGGTTCAAAACCCCTTCAAAATAAAGTATGTCATCACGTTTAAAACCATCGAAATTTCTTTTTTAATGTTTACAAAATGTAAATTGTAATATTTAATAATATTTATTATATTTTGGAAAATAAAAGTAATATTTAAATAGGTCACTAACCCTATTGTCACAACCCTCTGTGGGCAATTTTGTCAAGACGGCTGTGGATATTGTGCGAAGTAAAAGGTATAACTTTTAATACAATTAATAATACTAAAAGTATACAAATAAATTAAATGGTGTGTTAACTAAAGATGCTTAGTAATGTGGAAACCATCCCGTCAGAAACCCTTATTCGGTCTAACTAGTCCTGGTCTTCAAAAAACTATGTTACTTCCCAGCTTTTAGGAGGTCGGTTTCTCCTTCCTCGTTAATTCTTTATAATCAATCAGGGAGGGGCTGATTCTTCAAGTAGGGTGAAGTGACAGATATTCTTGTTTGACAGAAAGCTAGTACAACAGTTGAAATACATTCAATACCTTGCGTGTGGACAAGAATATACGGTTCTTGTTCACTGACAATTCAGCTCATCATTATTTTACTGTTTACATTAATTATACAACTGAGTCAATGAAATATTTAACTGCAAATTATGGTGCTACAAAGCACACTCTTCCACCCCGAGAATGTTAGTACATTTCATCTAAAATTCTTCCTACTTAATTCCTATTCTCTTTGTATAATTTATGCATGCGTATAGATCGAATGGGTACTAATAAAAAGTAAATATGAGAAAATTATTATTACAAATTTTTATGAATTATGTCACTACCCGTATCGGATATCCACATTTAATTACACCATAGGGGAGGGATGTGAAAAAAGTATCGATAATTTATTAATATCGATATTTTCCTTTCGATATTAGTTTTTTTTACTCGGTACTTTTTTCGATACTTTTACTGATATTAGTACTCATACTCTGGTATCGAAAGATACTACTTTTTTTGTCATCTTCACTCATGCTGTATTAAATGTTTACTAGGGTGGACTGTGGAGGAAGAACAAACGACACTATTTCTCTTTTCTCATTAATTTTCTGCATGACAGACAAGAAACTCTAGCACACAATCTCTTTTAGCTCATCATAATTCGTAGCTGTTCTTTCGCCAACTTCAATGGTTAAAGAAGAATAAAAAAATAAGATTGAAAAAATATATTACTAATTATAACTATCTGTTAAATAACTTTCCATCAGCTACAATTTCATAGACATTTTGAAAGATGGTATGATAAAACCTTTTATAATATCCATCATATAATACTATCTATCAAACCTTATAAGTTCCAACACGTAACACAGATGCAAAAGACCTAAATATACTATAATATGGTTTAATTATTATACTTTTCAGTGTTTAAATGAATAGTAAAACACAATTATTATGATGCAAAAGTTAAAATTATTATTATTATTATTATTATTATCATCATTAGAAAAAACTTTTTCAGATGAAATCTCGATACCGATATTTATTGTTTTCGATACTTGTATGGTATCGATATTGTGCTTCCGATACTTTTAATTTATATAGTATCGATACTTTTATTTCAATACCACATCCCTACATAGGGGTAGAGGCAGGGGAGGTAGAATTTAGATAAAGTTTTCCCACATTTGCGTGAAGGATGATATGGAAACGATTTGAGAAAACATAAGTTCAGTACACCCAACCTGGATTCGAACCTCAACCACTCACGCAACAGTAAATCAGACTAAATGAGCTTGACGAATAGATCACGCGCTACATATATGGGTTGTTCGTGTTGAGTGACGAGATAAAGACGTTTAACATTTTAAAACCATTCTCTTTTTAATAAATTATTCTAAGCCTACCTATGTGGTCGCATAATCTAAGGCGCCACTATCGAAATATACTGTATTGCCGAGGATGGGGAGATCATTGCAGTTCAAATACCAGTCTGGATGACTAAAGCTGTGTTTTCCTTAGTCATTTCCCATTCGAACTCAAATCAAATGCAGTTAAACTTACTAAGTCCAACTTACTTAACCCCTGAATTAATAGTATAAATACCCGCCTCGGTGGCGTAGTTGGCTAACGCGCTAGTCGTGTTGGAGCTCGACTGCCGAGGACGGGGAGATCGAGGTTCGAAATTCGGTCGGGTGAACTGGGGGGGTGGTTTTTCCTAAACGGTTTTCCATTCTCCCTCCACGCTAATGCGGGTTCACTTCCTCTAAATTCAACCCTCCCAATTCCTAATCCATTAACGTAATTAGTACTTAAGCGTATAACCCGAACGGGTAGTAAGACGCGGTGCTAAATAATAAATAATAGTATAAATATACCGATAGTCCAATCCCACTTTAAGACGTACTGATTGTATATATATATCAAATATCCTTCACATACGATTTTATTTCGAGCTCCAAGAGCTACCAACAGAAGGTGTGCAATATGTCATTGATAAAGAGTCATACAAGGCAAGCGGTGAATAGGACTTGCCAAATCGGGAGGAGGGAATAGGTTGATTGCCAAAAGTTTCCCCTCTTTCTCAGGAACCCCCTTCCACTATTCTCCTCTCCCTTCCCTCACCCCCCTCCGACACCATCCGTTCCTTCTACCTTCCTAATGAATGTGTTTTTTTTTTTACTTCTGATTTGTGAGTTGGATCTTCCAGGACTTCCGCTTAGCGTTTAGCGGCTTGATGAAGGAGAATAAATAGGCAAAGAGGGAACGCTAGATAGCAGTAGCGTAAGAGAATTCTATGAAATACGACCACAGGGAATAGCGGTAGAGCGAGCTAAGATGGCTGAAACTTTGGTAAAGATTAAATTAAGCTTATTAATAATTGTCATAAGGTGAAATGTCCGATGTTGTCTGTCATAGTTTTTATCTAACGTCAGTTGAGATTCACAAACATAGATATTTATAAGTTTTTTTTTAAATATTACCACGTCCTACTACTTGTTCATTTAATTCTCATAAATTATAGTTAATTTAATGTGGCAGGGATGAGGAAGGATACATTTTAGAGGTAATCTAAGTGCATTTGTGTGGAAGGAGAGTGGGAAACCATTTAGGGTAAAGAATAACCTCAGTATACCCGACCGATATTCGAAACCGATCTCCCGTCATCATTAGATAAGTCTAACACTAGTGTGATGCCTTAGACCGTTTGGCCACTGAAGCGGGACATTTGCATAAGTATGCCTAGACTATTTTGGGAATTTAGTGCAGACTTTATGAACCGATTGTTTAAATATATTACTATAACTTACAAACTAACTTTACTCTAGAAAAGACGATCTCCCAGCCGTTACTTTTTACAATGCATAGTCAAAAAACACCAAACTCGCCAATGATACATTTTTTGGCAATGGCGGCAATCTACTCGATTACCTTTGGATTAGTAAATAGACCAACAATCAATGAGATAAGATTTTTAGACTTTTATTTTAATTAGCTTTAACATAACATAAAATAGCATAACATGTTATAAACTATAAGATAACATAGCATAACATAACATATTGGCTCAATTTTACGAATTCTACAAGTAGAGTGGGAAGTTTTATTCTAAATCTTACTTATGTTAGCTTGAAAGGAGTGTTGTGAAATAATTATGTGATTAAAACTATTCCCTCAGGTGGATGAGGTGTGTAATTGGTATGAAAGACTTGATTCTGGAGAGCTGTATTCAATAACAAGCTAGTTACACCAACTATATTTTTTACATTGTGTAATTTCATTTTAATTCAAGGTGAATATTGACGTGTTTTTTTTTAAAACCGAACAGCCTTCAACCTGTTCACCCTAAGCAAAATTGTTTGACTTAGAAAGAGCATCTACATATTAATGTATGTGTATGTGTGCTTATTGTGTGTTTTTGGTATCTCTGTATGGTCAATTCTTACCATACACTTAAAATTGACATACCCTCTGTTGATGAAAGTCCTATGTTAATATCCTAGTAGGGCTCAGTGAGTGGTTATTTCATAAATCGTTTACCAATCCCCCCTCCACGATAATGATGGTAAGCTATGTCTAAAAATCTTCCTTCCTCAATCCTATCACATTAGTGTCAATATTTGGATATTACGGATGGTGGTTGGTAAAAATAAAATATATATTTTTTTATTATTATTACTAGCACCGCGTCTTACTACCCGTTCGGGTTGTAAGCACTTACGCTAATGTGCAATGGTAGGATGATTGTAAGATGAAATGGAGGACCTACAGTTTAACGTGGGATCCGAACCACGGTGGAGGCCTGGCATTCCACACATTCACAAGTTGTGATTAATATACGTCTTGTTAGAGGTCAGATAAATCTGTGCCAGGACCTAGGATTGAACTCCGGTCCCCGGCACAGAAGTTTGACACCTTACCCCTAGACCACCAGGTCACCTAAAAATAAAAGTTGGAAAAAATATTAAACGCGGAAAATGATAAACATTTACCAACGTTAAAGACTGTTTTGAAATTAATAAAAATTAGAAATTTAAATATAAAACAAATTTATCCCTTCCATTTATTGGAGTTGGCTCCCTTTTATAGCACCCCATCTTCTCCCCACAGCAAGATGGAAGATGTTTAAGTGCATCACCTAGAATCCCCCCCTCCCCCCACCCTCATGGAAGAAGGATAGGTAAAGATAAAGAGAGATACATGCTGCGCAAAGAGTAAATGGCAAGGAGAAAAGAGGAGAGGAAATGCAAGGAGAGAAGGAGATGACTTTTAATTTCCGTACTAAGAACCATGTTCCGACCGCTTCCGCCTTCATACCCGGAATTCCTTGAGTCCAAAAAGGTTTATCATCGCATCCTCGAACCGAAAAAAGAATCACCCCACACACATCGGTATCTTCCTTCACTACCTTTCTCTTTAAAATGCTTTAAAATTAAACCCATCTCCACCAAGTTTTTTTTTTCTAGGACAAAACATACTAACCTAAAAAGAGCTTTTGCATGGTCAAACGCATCCTTTCTACTTTTACAAAACTTTTATAAAACTAGGAAGTAGAAAAGAAGGTCAGAGCCCTTGTTTAATCCACAGAACATTTGCTTTTTTGAAAGACGCATACTTACGTAATCTCTTCCTCGTTCTCTTCATTTATCTTCTCTCTCTCTTTTACACTCTATTCCATGCACACATATATACATAAACTTTTCACACACTTCATCTTCCTAATGCGTTGTACTTGTTGGCGAGTTGGACAGTAAAATGGGGTAGGTTTCTGCTCTCTTGCTTGGCCAAGCACTATTAAACTTGATGCACGACTTGAATTAAGTAAAGCGGTGGGGGTGATGCATGAAAAGAGGGAGTAAAACGAGAGAGGTGAGGTAGACAATGCGGAGGTTTTGTCCCACAATAAAGTTTAGGACGTAATGAGAGTTTAAAAAAATATTATTAAAAAAAATTCTAGTGGAAGATGGCCATATAGTGAGACAGACAATTAAGAAGATAGGAAAAGAACAAGACCAATGTTTACGAAAACATTATTTTGTGTAGTCATTCCAAATAAAAGAAATAAAACAAACGTACGAATAAGAAAACATGAAAAACATGGCGAATGTTTCTTTTATTGGGTTGTAACAAAAAATATATAGGAACAGTTAGAATAGGGGGTAGAAGAAATAGAGTTGCTCTATTTAGAATTCATGTTACACCTTAGTTAGGATTTATCGTCAAAGTAGCAGATACTGGCAGTAAATCCTGTTATTCCACTCTAGGTCTTTTTTTTTTATACAAAAGAAGGATGAATAGTTCGATTCTATTCTTACTTTTCTTAAGCCCTATTTTCCCATTTTATTTCATGATTTCCCAGTGTGTAAAGCTTGCTACCCGTGGAAGTTTCGAACAAATTTTGAGGTTTCTCTTCAACTATAAGGTACACATTTTCCGAGAATAAATTTTAATTTTATTTTCGATGGTCATATTTAAATATGCATATTTTTTTACTTTTGGTTTGGGGGGTATTTAGCTCTCACTTTCTGAACCGATTATTTTTATCTCACAACATGATATATACAAATAAAAATAATTCTTAAACAAACACAATATCCAATACCCCGACCGACAATATTCCTCACAGTGGCAGGTGTAGTTCCAATTCTATAAAAATATATATTTTCCTCCATAGTAGGAAATTAGCTTGGGGCCCTTACTTCCAAAGGTACTGACTGAGAAAATTACAAATAATTCAAATATAAAGATTTTCATTTGAAATAAGTTATGGACTCTAAAATTTCATAAGTCCTTAAGTGCGAGAATATAAATAATCTTTAAGGTGTTGTTTTTGATTTATAGTTATTATTTCTGTAATCTTCTCTGCTCACTCAGCGAGGCGCTGTTTCCATGTGTAAGAGAGGGATATCAAGCTTAAGGTGAATCCTTTTTCACCTTCATCAGTGAACATACGGACTGTCAGCCTTATCTACTAAGTCATCGGTGGCCTGGTGGTCTAGGGGTAAGTTGTCGGACTTCTATGCTGGGAGTCTGGGGTTCAATCCTAGGCCCCGGCACAGATTTAACTGATAGCCAAACCCTTCCTTAACCTCTGAAAGATGTGTATTAATCACTACTTGTGAATGTGTTGAAATCCAGGACTCCAGTGGTTCGGATTCCACGTAAAGCTGTAGGTCCTCCATTTCATCTCACAATCACCCTACCATTACACATTAGCGTAAGTGCGTATAACCCGAACGGGTAGTAAGACGTAGTGCTGCTAGTAATAATAATAATAATAATAATAATAATAATAATAATAATAATAATAATAATCTAAGTTTAGTTTTCCATTGAAAGTTTATTTACTGCTTGAGTGTATTGTGGGTATTGTGGGTAATTTTCCCTAAACGACTTCTGATTCTAGTCTCACTAGATAAATGAAGGTACATTTACTTAAATATGAATCACTCATCTTAACCTCAATAGCGTCATTATTTGGGGTAAATTCCGGAAGATAAGATAGATGAGGTAAAATAAAACAACTTCCAATCACAATTAATTTCCATGATTAATTTTTAATTTTTCTAATTTTATTTCTACTGAATATCTCTACTCATATATATATTTAAATTTTTTCATTTGAAAAATATATTCAAAAATTTGCAAAATATTTTAAATAATTAATAAAGGGTCGACTGTAAAATAAACCCAGAATACCTCTTGTTTATAGGGCTAAAATGATTTGGATCTCTTATGACTGGGAGTATGGGTTTGAATCCCAGTTAAACAAACATCTATAAGATGTATTCTCACTATGACTTCTCTACCCCCTCTCAAGAAACGTGATGGCCCATTTTCTCTCAAATTATTTCTTCATACCCAAATTAGGGTAGTGTTGCGCTCTATTTATTATCTAAATATTTTTTGAGAATGGGACTATGGTAAAAATTGAACGATAAATAAAGTATTACTTTAACATATTTTATAAGACATTATCATCATAGAGACCCACTCCAGTGGTCGTATGATCTAAGTCGTCACTCTTTGGGTCTTTTTTTTATAAATGGTTTCCCACTCTTTATGTATCTCCACGGAAATTTGAATTTTGGGAACACTTTCTCGAAATTCAACCTTCCTCATCGCTAGCCCACTATCATTACTAGTATATGAGCCAAAAACCTGAATGGGTAGTAAGATGGGGTGTAAAAAAAACCATAATAGACTATGAGCTAGGGTCTTACCAGGAAAAATTAGGCACTCTGAAAGATTAACCTGAATATTCAGCATTCTCTACTTGTAATGCCATAAGTTTACATTTTTATTTAACAATATAACATTATAAAGTTGCACAATTTAATATGTTTTTTAATATAGCACAACGCTAAATAAAAAATTAAAGCTTTATAATCTTGAATTATGGTAATAACTATATATGGTCTACCAAAGAAAATTAACTTATGATAAATATTTGTCTTATTTGAAACAACATTAAAACTTTCTCTTTTATATTCGTTTAGTGATAACGTATCTTTACATTTAAATATAAATATTGCATTCAATAAGGGGTGTAAATTTCTACTTCATTTTCTATAAGAACTCGTTTATTCTTATTTGCTGGTGATAACAAGGTTGGGGTTAAAATCCTTTACAAGTGGACTAACAGTAGTTTTTATTAAATAATTAACCACTTTCCTTCCGGGTAAAATGAGGTACATTTTCTCTAAAACTGTATTTTATTCAACCTTACTCCAGTGGTGTAGTTTATATAATATGCGTTAATAGCTCAGATGGGTTGTGAGATGCAGTGGAAAAGAAAGGAAAAAGAATTCTATAATCTAAACCTGATACAATTATTCTTTTTAAGATTTTAATATACTAATATTTCCCTTAGAATGTGTAAAGCCTATTCATGCACTCTAACTTTCAGTTTTAAGTTTGTATAAACTTATAATAATTTAAAAACAAGGTAATCACTGTCAAGAGTAGAAAGACATCTCAACAAATGAACCCCAATTATCCATAGGTTTCCGTGTGACATTCAGTCGATACAGTTTTATTTTTTTACAAACTGTTAGAACTGTTATAAAAAAAATACAAAGTACATAGAGTGGAAACATAAATCGATCCTTTTACTTTGTCTGTTTATAATTGTAAACATGTTTTGGGTCAATCTGATAAGTATCACAGACACGTGTATGACTTTTTGTGTGAAAGCTTGAAATTATATTTTATTCGACTTTAATTAAGTGAAAACATTGTTAGCATGTATACCTTTAGAAGAAAAGAGTCAATTTTAAGGTGACCTGGTGGTCTAGGGGTAAGGTGTTGGACTTCTGTGCTGGGGGTCCGGGATTCAATCCTCGGTCCCGGCACAGATTTTTCTGATTGCCAAACCCTCCCTTCGCCTCTGACAAGATGTGTACAAATCACAACTTGTGAATGTGTGGAATTCCAGGCCTCCACCATGGTTCGGATTCCACGTAAAACTGTAGGTCCTCCATTTCATCTCACAATCACCCTACCATTACACATTAGCGTAAGTGCGTATAACTCGTGCGGGTAGTAAGACGTGGTGCTAATAATAATAATAATAATAATAATAATAATAATAATAATAATAATATAATAATAATAATAATAATAATAATCAATTTTAGTTTAAAAAACTTAGATAAAAATGTTTCCAATATTTTTTCATACATATTTCAGTCATTAATACACCAAATTCCAGATGGATAATTTAAATAGATTCAATGTTACTAGTAGATCGTTGCAGAGATGGCTGCATATTACTGCCCTGAAACGTATTTTAAACTTTTCATTGGGAAAGGATCTATATAATAAGCCCTCACCCACTTTATAGTTGAAAGTTTACTCGTCAAAGTCTTCAACTTTACTTAGATATTTAGTTTTCAGTGTGTAATTTGAATAAAAACGTATATTTTCATCCTTCAGGCCCCGATATGAACTTTAAAATGATCCCTCTCCCAGATCTCTAGCTATTCGTTGCACCAAACCACTCAAATAATGACCAAGAGCAATATTATTTTATTTGTCAATATACTGCTATACACAAGGTGGTGTAGACAAAGAATGATTGTAAAGATGAACCACTGCCCACAAAGAAGCAAAAAATGGAAAATTTGCTAGAAAAATTGGGTTTTAGTTTTAGGCCACTATTTTTACCGGTATCCTGTTTCCTTAACCGTTAAAATGAGTGGTCATTTCCTCGTAATTTCAATTACTGGAAAAGGGCTTATCAAATAATATATATTAAGATATATGATAGAGTGATAAATATAGTGAAAATGAGAGAGTTAAGTGTTTGAGTGTGTGATTGTCTAAGTGTGTGGGTGGGTGTGAAAATGAGAGTGTGCTTGTGATAAAGTGAGTGTAAGAAACTGAGAATGACCAATTGAGAGATATCTAGGGAGTGTGAGCGAATGATAATGAGATATTTTGTATATGTTAGAAAGAGAAATATCGGGAAAAGAAAAAAAGAGTCTGTGTAGAAGGATAGAGAGTGTGTGAGCGAGTGTGTAAGAGCGTGAGAGAGTCTGAAAGAGAGAGAGAATGTGAAAATATAGATGTGGTACTCGAATATTGCGATAATTTGAAATATCATTTCTTCAAAATAAAGTATTAACATGGAAACATAACTGAACTTACTGTATTTGCAAGAATGTGAAAAGATAAATGGGGTACACAAAACATTACTTTTAAATATAGTATCCGCAAAATTAAGCAGTAAAATGAAAACGTAGCTTAACTAATTTAAGTTTATTTGTATTGTGTTACTATTTGATAAAATTAACATCAAAACCCATTATTGAAAATTATTAAAATGGATATTTTTTTAACATTATTCATGATCATTTTATCGTTTTTGAGTTTATAATACATACCTAAACATATTTAAATATCATTTTCTCATGCGCGATACAAAACGTAGACAAAATTTTCACGAACTTAACTTAACGTTTTAATTTCTGAATTATGCTCTCTATTATTAATTTAAATGTGAATTAACGGTAACAACATTCCAATAAAAATTAAATGACTGCCAGTTTAGGCATCTCAATTATTTAGATGTGTTATGACCAGCATCCAAAGAAAAATATTCATCCAAAGAGAAAATTGTGATGAGTTCGGACCAACAAATAAAGATTGAGTTATTATTTTTAAGCCAAAGAAATATATTATATTGAGAGATTTACAGCAATGTAGCAAATAACGGTTTCCATGGTGATTAAAAAAAGAATTAAAAACTGAAAACTCTATGTGAAAACTGGATTTTCGTGGAAAACTACTATTTTTCCCGACATCCTGGACCTCGAACCGTTAAAATGAGTGGTCGTTTGTCAAAATCTGTTCAGTCATTCCCTCGTAATTTCTATTACTGGAAACGGACTTATCAAATTATATATAAGATTAGTGTTACAAAAATGTAGATCAACTACGTGAATACATTTAGTTGATGAATTTTAATGCATTCGTAATGCATAAATAAGTAATTAGTTTTGACTTTTGGTTTGTTTTTTTCTAAAATGACCATTACATTATTTTAAAAAGATGCAAAAAAACAAATTCTCTTCAAAATAGTAGAATTGGTCTAGTAACAGACGCCTGGTTCGGTGTGCATGTAGGTTAAAGCGTAAGCCTCATTTTGTTTGATTCTCTCTTCATGAGGTGGTTAGGGTCTAAATTTCGGTTGCCGGGTGTACCAAAGGTGCTTTTCCTAAATATATTTTCACTTTCCCAAACGAGGGTACATTTTCTCCAAATTCTACCCCTGGACCTATTCCTAATCAATTATTGAAATTTTATGAAAAGCCTGATTGGTGTTCTAAAAGACGGTAAAAATAAAATTATTTCCAAAAATAAAATGTATAAAGACACAAGTTTTTAAGACACATTTATGGCAACTTACAAGTAGATACGAATCTAAAGAAACATAATGTTTGTTCTCAATGTATTTTCTAGAGAGTTATCGCCTGTATCTCAATATTACGTGTTTTGACTTTGTATTTCGACTACAAGCAATACATAAGAAAACATATCGGATGGAGAAGAAAGTAATATGAAGACGAATGAGTCAATAAAGAGAGCCGGGATACATTTCAAGGGGTTAATACTCAAATCTTAGGGCAACCACCTCCGGCATTTGAACTCCGGATCAATCATATCGTTGAAGTTTAGCTTGTTTTCCAAAAACAATTCTTAAATGGTAGGTTTAACAACCTTATGCCTACCGCATGTATACAACTTTATATTTTAGTCTGGAGTTAAGTTAGTGGTATTTAGCAAAGATATGGGGTGGATTTATATAACCCTTTCTTTTGCTATGCCCAGGTAGGATAAGTTTCAAAGTGAAATCTAACATGGGTAAACAACATCCTTAAACCCACAATTAGTAAATGGATGTGTAATCAGTAGCCTCCAAAATATGAGAGTAAATATATTATATTTTAAGCAGCATATTACTTTTATTCCTCATATATACAATATCAGCAAAAAAATCTTTATGTGTATTGCCCTTAAGGGTAGAAAGATTCAAAGAAGACGTTATTAGATTAATTAAAATTAAATTTTGTACATTTGTGATTGGATGCTGATTTCTTCTACCACGTCTTACTTCTCTTACGGAGACTAATACAAATAATGACGCTATTGGGATAAAGATGAGTAGGTCAGACATTATGATATGTATCCCCATTTGCGTATAGAGAGGGTAAGAAAAACTACCCTTAGTACAGCCAACCAGGACTTCAACCTTTAATGGAGAACTAGGCTGAGTAGTGTGATTAATTCATGTGCATCACAAACAGATTATGACGGTTATCCAAAGGATCATTCCTGATATCTAAATATATTTCAATTACGTGAGAAATGACAACCTATACACGGAAATCAATGCATAGGGCCAATTTCGTAATCAGATTGAATACACCCCAAGTGTGGCGCTACACTAAATACAGGACATCTAACGAAACTCTAGTGAAAAAGTCCAGTTTCATTGTCAGATGAGTACACCTCAAGTGTGGCGCTACACTAAATACAGGACATCTAACGAAACTCTAGTGAAAAAGTCCAGTTTCATTGTCAGATGAGTGCACCCAAGTGTGGCGCTACACTAAATACAGGACATCTAACGAAACTCTAGTGAAAAAGTCCAGTTTCATTGTCAGATGAGTACACCTCAAGTGTGGCGCTACACTAAATACAGGACATCTAACGAAACTCTAGTGAAATAGTCCAGTTTCGTTGTCAGATGAGTGCACCCCAAGTGTGGCGCTACACTAAATATAGGACGACATCTAGCGAAGCTCTAGTAAAATAGTCCAGTTTAATTGTCAGATGAGTGCACCCCAAGTGTGGTGCTACACTAAATACAGGACATCTAACGAAACTCTAGTGAAATAGTCCAGTTTCATTGTCAGATGAGTACACCTCAAGTGTGGCGCTACACTAAATACAGGACATCTAACGAAACTCTAGTGAAATAGTCCAGTTTCATTGTCAGATGAGTACACCTCAAGTGTGGCGTTACACTAAATATAGGACGACATCTAGCGAAGCTCTAGTGAAATAGTCCAGTTTCATTGTCAGATGAGTACACCTCAAGTGTGGCGTTACACTAAATATAGGACGACATCTAGCGAAGCTCTAGTGAAATAGTCCAGTTTCATTGTCAGATGAGTGCACCCCAAGTGTGGTGCTACACTAAATACAAGAATACACATCCTTTAACTCGAAGGGAATAGCAAGTTTCATGTGTAAAACTGGACCATTTCATTCTGGTCAATGTGGGTGTCATCTTGTATTTAGTATACCACCGCACTTGAGACTCACTCAATCCGACTATGAAACTGGTCCTTAGACTCAATACACCAACAACTAGTGAAAGGTGGTTCTGGATACGAGCCGAAACAGGATGGCTCAGAGGTAAAGCATTGGCGAGTAAACCCAAAGTCCCCGGAATAGATTCCCATGTCCAGGTTGACATTTTTAACCTTGAAATAAACTGAATAGATTATCCTGACATTTAGGGCCAGTTTCATAGTCAGATTTAGTACGCCTAAAGTGCGAGTCGATACTAAATACAGGACAACACCTACCTAGACCAAAATCGAATGGGCCAGTTTTACATATGAAACTGGCCCATTCCATTCAATTTCAGGTAGGTGACGTCTTGTATTTAGTATAGCGCCGCACTTGAGGCGTACTAAATCTGACTATGAAACTGGCCCTTTGTCTGTGTGTTCTCTGATGTGGGTGGTAAGGAGTTCTCCTTCTCTTACAGAAAAAGAATAAAGACGGTAGATTTTAGAAAAAGTTAATCTTACAAAATTCCCGCCGAGGGAGAGAGGAAAATCATTGAGAAGAAGATAGAAAAATAAATTCAGTACACCAAACTAGATTTCGAAACCTTACCTCTCCATCTCTAACAAACCAGACTAGAAGAGCTTGACGCTGAGTCTATGTGTCTACCGATGTGGATAAAAAAACAGTTCAGCTCGCTATTATATGAACTCTTCCAGTATTTAATTATATATATTATTTGGGATTTTAACTATAGATTACAAATTTACATTAATTTTGGTAAAAAAAATAATATTGACACACTAAGTGGAATAATGTTTTGCCGTTAAAGTAGAATAGACAGAGATCCAAACAATTTCATCAAAATGCTTTTTGAGAAATGATATTTTAAGATAACATTGAATTGATAACATTTAATAACTGATAGTAATTGATAACATTTAATAACTGACTATAAAATAACATATGAGAGTATAAAAAAGTTATCTTTAATATGATGTCTAGAAAATGTAAAATGTAAAAGTGAATTAGGCCTATTGAAAGGCCTAAAACAGTAAACTAAATTGAGTACTACACATTACTTATAAACTACAACTTCAATTATGTCTTAAGACAATTTAAATTATTTCATTATGAATCTTTGTAAAAAAAAATAGGTACGGAACTACGCACTGACTTTCTGGCTCCAATGTTTAAAAATGGAAATATTTACTCAAAACTCGTAATATATATATGTATATATATATATATACATATATATATTACGAGTTTTGAGTTGATTAAGATTATAAAAAGTGGCTATTTTAATTTCCCCATGAAAATGACTTTTAGGGTACTTACTAAATTTGAAACCGGGAGTCAAAAAAGGTTTTAAATAAACATAAATTGTGCTCGGGTTTGATAGTGTATATTATTTCTATATATATATATATATATATATATATATATATATATATATAGATATATATAGATATATAGATTTCTATATATATATATATAGATTTCTATATATATATATATATATATATATATATATATATATAGATATATAGATTTCTATATATATATATATATAGAAATAATATACACTATCAAACCCGAGCACAATTTATGTTTATTTAAAACCTTTTTTGACTCCCGGTTTCAAATTTAGTAAGTACCCTAAAAGTCATTTTCATGGGGAAATTAAAATAGCCACTTTTTATAATCTTAATCAACGTCTATATACGAATTTTAATTGAAATCGTTAGAGCTGATTTTGAGAAAATTGAGTTTTTCCTTTCACCATTTAATAAACTGCTCTTGATTTAAGGGTTAGACATACATACAGACAGACGGCATTGCAAAAACCACTTTTTAGGGTCCGGGGGTGTCATGAAACGTCAACGTTCATCAACATCTCGAGTTAGATTTTTTTTTACGGTCGTAATACTTTACCTTAAGTGTTGGAAAAGTTAAAAAATATAGATATTGGCGTATAGCTTGAAAAATATTGGTCTTATAAAAATATATTCCTTGTAAAAGATTTGTATTATAAATAGACCTACACGTTAGCAATGATAAGAAATGTCATATCTCCAAGAGTTACGGAGATATAATTAAAAATTAGAATTTAACAGCAGACCGGAACCCTTAAAGTCATTTTGACGAAATAATGAATGTAGCCATTTTGTTTGAAATATTGATCAAAGTTTAGAAATAAAAATGTAATAAAAATAGTTTGGACCTATTTTGATAAAATGGATTTTGTCTCTTATTGCCCTTAAGAAAACTACTCTTAATTTTGGAGCTAAGATATCCAATTCCAAAAATTCCGTGGTGCAACCCTATGACAACCCTAGATACCAAGTCTTAGCCCGATCGCTAAAATAATTTAGGCTCTAGCCCGAGGTAGACACAGACAGAAGGCACTGTGAAAACCTCTTTTTTGGATTCGGGGGATCATGAAACGTCGACATTCCTCAAAATATCGAATTTGATTTCTTTAACGATCACAATACTTTCTCTACCTGTAGGGCATCGAGAAAGTAAAAAGTAATATAATACATCTCCTATTGGGAGACTTCACCACGAGTCACCACAAATAGGATCCCTTCCTTACTTCTCAAAAACAATGTTTAGGTTAGAGTCATGGAAATACTATATTTTCTCATAGCAATAGAATAATTACTTTCTGAGCCATTATTAAAATAATTTATGGATGAGAAAGTAATTAGTAATTACTCTACTGTTGATGTGCGCGCAACTATGATTAGAGAGAAGGCAGGTTAAACAGTAATTTGTAGACAAATTATCGAATGGTGGTGGAATATTATTTGTGTGTGTGTATAGGTGGGTAAAGGGGGGGAGTGGGGTTTGTAAAAATAAAAATTGTCTTATATATCAAAAGGAGGGAGACCAGAGAATCAATCTCAGAAAATTTTTGAAAATTTAAAGCACCTAGACGCTATTTTGAGAGGTCCTATCTGGAAACATTTTGAAAATTAGAGTCCTCTCAAATGGATTTAGCGTGGTAGCGTGGTTTGAGATTTTAATATTACTAAAATATATCTAGAGTGGTCCTTGTCTGGATTTTAATTTTAATCAAGTGTTTCTAGGATAAATTTAAAGTGGTTTTCTCCTGGTTTAGCTTTAAAATTAGATGCCTCTAGAAGATATTTGAAGTGGTTCATCTTCAGAAAACTTTTGAAATTTTAATGTCTTTAAAAGTTATTTAAAGTAGCGCTTGCCCTTAAATTTCCGACTTACGGTAGAATTCAAACACTTTTCACAGGTACTTTCAGTATACAAAAATTTAAGCATAATTCCTGTTCTTATAATCAGTGACACCCTGATTATATATGAAATTAAATGAAATATAAATTCTATACTTATTTTTCTCAGTAGACACAAGCCAAATATAAAGTTAAATTGGTAGCAACACTAAGTAATAATTATGAATGAATATTTATCAAAAAATTTGAGGCTTGGAATGTTAAAAATGTCAAAACCTATTAATCACCAATTCAATGTATTTATATGATTTTTTTCAACATTTAATTATGTACATTAATTTTAACCTTGTCTTTATAATCGCAAATTGGAGTCGTCTGAATATGGTTTTTTTTTTCCTGCATAGCTTTCAACTCTCCTACACCTTAAACTTCTACTTGGCGGTACTCCATCCCCAGAAATTTTTTTTGACAAACACTGGATCTAGACAACGGAAAAACTAGAAATAGAATATGGGTAACGCCAAATGGAACTTTAATGACGTGGAATGGATAATGCTGGCTCAAGAAAGAGATAGATGGTGTACTTTTGTAAGTGAAGAAACTAAATTTCGAGTTCCTGATGCCAGAGAGTATTTATTTTTGAACGGTAAAATAAACTAACAATATAAAGAATTCAAGGTCACCCTCGCAATATACTGGACTTCCGCAGATGGAGAGATTGGGGTTAGAACCCTGATCTGAGGGGGGTTATTTACTAAATGGTTTTCCACTCTTCCTCCACGCAAACTATGGTACTTTTCTTTTGAATCCAACCTTCTTTATAAATATCACGAATTCGGTTGATTATTTAATGTGATTGGAACCTAAACGGATAACTAGAACACGGTGGAAAAACCAAACCAATACGTTTTCAAATGTAAATACTGTTAATATATCTGGAATTAAAGTTAGCTTCTGTGTCCTGATATTAATAGCTATTACAATTAATATTTTAAAATGTGATTTTAATTAAGAGTACTCCATCCCAAAATAGTTAAACAAGGGGCAATATAAATATAAAGTGGTGTTTCGATGATCATGTGAAGAACGTATGATTGAAGTCTCTTGTTAATAACTAAAGTTAACTAGACATACACGCACATGACTATACTTAAACACACCGTGATGAATGAGGCTCATTACTATATATAGTAAAACTAATAATAATAATAATAGTAAAATACGGTATTAGTAAAGGTTTGGAACAATAATAATCTATAGAGCACTTCTAATTTAATAAATTAATCCAACCTATCTGTAATACTAAGATAGTAAATAACCTTTTTACTTTCCCATATCAAAAGAAAGTATTATGATCATGAAAAATAGATCTCGAGATTGTAATTAATCCTAACTTTTCTTTTTGTGAACACGAACCCAAAAAAGTGGATTTTAAAATTATTTCCGTCTGTCTGTCAGTTAGTCATTTCTTGGCCAGGGATATTAAACAGTTCGATGGGTTTTATTCAAATTTGATATTATCATTGTATAGGGATATTCCTCAAAACAGTTTTTTTTTATCCTATCCCGTAATTTAAGGGTAATTTACTGATGAGTGATTTTATTAATTATTCTTTCAAATATGGCTATAATGATTTTATTTCAAATACATAGCTAGGTTTTGGCTTACCTGATAAATAGTAGTGTATAACTGACTTTTGTACAAATATTCGTTGAAGGGCAGCTTACTAATGGGACATTTTTGAAAATATTTTTTTTTTCGAAAATTGCTCTAATGATTTTGTTTAAAAAGTATGTCTGGGCATTGTGTGTAATAGAAAAAAAATATTGCATACCTATTTTCGGGGTAAAAATTCATTTATGCCTAGTTAATAATGACCGATTTTTCAAAACTCGAAATATTATGCAAATTGCCATAGTGATATGGTTTCAAATGGGTATCTTGGTAGTGTTTGACATGACGAATAACCCAAGAGAGCCTTATAACTAATTCATTTGGTTAAAAAAAATTGATAAAGGGCCGTTTAGTGATGAGTTATTTTTGAAAATTTTGAATTAATTTGAAAATGGTGAAAGCATTTTGTTTAAAATATGTATCTGGGGAGTGTTTGACATGAATATGACAAAGCTGTATACATTTTTTTGGGCTAGATACTCGCTTGTAGATAGGTTTTGGGTGACTTATTTAAAAAATTTAATATTAAAAAAGTTGTGATTTGGTTAAAACTAGGTATCTGTTAAATTGTTTGCGCTATATATTGTTCTATAGATTTGTTTAAAAATATTATCCACGTCTTACTACCTATTCGGGCTATACGCCTATATTATAGTTACGCTAATGGGTTAGGGATGAAAAAGGTTGAATTTAGAGTAAGTGTACCCACGTTTGCATGGACAGAGTGGGAAATCATTAGGGAAAAACACCCTCGTTGCATCCGACCGGGATAAAACTCTAATAGCCCCTTAGTCAGCAGTCTAATCTATTGAAAAAGTGTAGTCTTAGACTATGCGGCCACCAACGTGGATAAAAAATCATTTTATAGTAATTAAATATTAAATATTTTTTGTAAAAATACTACAAAAAATTTGCATCATTATTTATCTAAAATAAATTTTAAAAGATTAAAGAAAATTAGAATATGTTTGAAATCGACCTTGAAGCTTTAATCCAAATTGAACATCTAGAAATAGTTTTTCATCATAAATAAGAATAGGTTTTAATTTTACAGCTAAACACTCTTAGGGAAGTTTACAAATAATCTATTTTTAAAATTTTAATTTTGTTAAATATATTTGAACAATTTGGTTCTAAATTTATAAATAAAGAGTGTTTATTGTTATTAACAAGACTATGCGTTTACTCAATACTTGTTTTATTATATTATCTTCAAAGCTATAATACACAATGAGAAAATGTGTGAGATTGGGTCGTAATATTTATTTTCTTTAAACTCACCGCTAAACTTGTTTTGTTAATTTTGTTAAAAATTAAGACTTGACAAAGAAACATGGCCACTATGAATAATAATTTAGAGAATCAATGTGTAGCAAGCAAATGTTTAAAATCTACTTTCTAGACTATATTACAATAATTACAGATTTTTGATCTTTTACGCCTTACTAGCCGTCTGGCGATCTTTATTTGGCTACACTGATCATGTAGGGATGAGAAATGTATAATTTTGAGGAAATATATACTCCTCATTAATTTGATTGAAGCGTGACCAGGAAACCATTTATGAAAGCGCAAGGCTTGCAAGCTACCACCAGGAAAAACGTAACAATGACAATAAATTATGAAGTAAATAATTCATTTCTTCTCTGACAAAGACAAACAGGAGTGCGTATATTTATTATTACTGGCAGGCACGAAAGGGGGAGTGGTCTTTGTCCTTTTAAGTGGTCTATTAAGTTAAAATAATCAATATTATCTAAGAATGCCTTATAAAATCAATATTGGTCTCACACATTTTCATACAAGGGACAAAAAAAAGTAATACTTTAGTTTTTTGTTTACTTGAATTCATTTATGGCGGATCCAGTGGCAAAACTCTAAATTGGTCAACCATATTAGAATTGTTTAGTTTTATCTAGAATAATTTAATTAGTTTAGTATTATCTAGAATAATTTAATATGAACAAACACGTATTTTAAGTAATGTAAGGCTATGTGAAACTAGCAAATCCATTTACAAATATATTTCTCAGAAAAGTTAATTTCAACATTTTTTAAAAGCACTTTTCCTTTGCTCAAAGCTAAGTTATTATATATTTTGAATAGCTAAATATATAATTTTATACTAACTGTAGATGATTATATTTAATTAAAAAAAGGAAAACTTATAATACCTTTAATATAATTACTTATGTTATACATCTTTAAAATTATAGCAAATGGTAAATTGATAACGAGTTTGAAAAAAAAAGTGGTTTAGTACTGAAAATCTGCATGTAAGAAAAACAGTCCATTTAAGCAATGAAAGAAATTATTAACAAAAGTAAATGTAACACACATAGAGAAGAAAAATTTACACTTCATTTAAAGCAGAAATTTAATCTGTAGGCACTTTCAACTTTTTAGTATAATCATGATATTGTTTTAGTAAAAATAATGAAATTCACGTAAGACCAAATTAAACTTAGTGATTTTTTTTATTCTCAGAAAGACTTTAATATCAGAAATTAAAAACGGGATGGGGGATTAATTCAAAACGGGCCCATTTTAAGAGCTTGGCTGACCATCCAGAAGCAGAGAAGGTTGCGCACAAGCATTGTCTGTCAAACTACTGACGAGATTGAGGAGGGGGGAAAACCTTCAGGGGACCGTTCTGGATGGAAATTAAATTCTGGGATGGAGCAGCCAACGGAACGTGGCTCCTACCCCTCACCCCCTTTTACTCCATCTCCATCCCCTAACCAACCCCTCATCTTCCACCTTTAGCACTCTTGCCACGACTTTGTCCGTTTGTCCGAGAGCGATTGGCCGAGAGCTCTCTTCACCTCATACAAAACATAAAGGATAAGAGAGGGAGGTCCAGGGAGAGAGAAGGTGGCTATGTAGGTAGGTGGACACAGGGCTTGACGGAAAAAATACGATTAATCGATACAGCACCGTAGATATAATCGATTCTGTCTCCCCGTGGTAGCGGCTGCGTATAATGCGATTCGTACCCAAAACCACTGGAGCTGCAGCAAGCCAGTCTAATTACTGGAAATAAAGGTACGAGTGGAAATCGCAGGGTTTTTTGTTGGTAGGGTTGGGTGGTAGGAGGGGTTGAGGGTAGGGGCAAAGAGAAGGGGACGGATGGTGTGCAGGAGTTATATGGTTTTTGGTGGGAGGAATACGGAAAGAGGAAACATAGGAAATGAAAATGAGCAGTGTATATGGTGGGGTTTTTTTTTTCGACAGATGAAAATAAAAAAATAAAGAGTAAGCTTTAAAATAATGGAATGATAAAATTACTATTATTATTTTGCCTGGATCATAACAGGTTATTATGCCGTAAATATTGAGGATATTAAAGGAAGCTTATATAAAAATTCTACACATCTAAAACTAAATTTAAATCGCAATATTAAACGCTTTTTTTTTTTTTTTTGCAGACATAATGCGTAACACGAATAGACGAGGTCGAATATAATAAGGGTTTCGCTTTAGGGGTTTTAAGCTAAAAATTAAACAGTGTTGGTGGTATTGTAGATTACAATGATTACACTCTTAATTTTGAAAAATATAACGATGCTACGATATTTTGCGTGTGTATGTGGGAACCCCTCCTATTTGACAGATTTTAATAATGTGGTTTGTTTTATATTCGGTGCTTAAAATAAAATGTTTTTTCAAACATGTGAATACATAAAAAAAAATCATTGCTCAGAGTCTTAAAATCCAAAATTATAAATAAACCATTATATTATTATTATTATTATTTTATATATTTATTTAGGACTTTTTTTTAACGAGATATAGTTTCATAGCCATTTGTACTTTATGTTTTAACTATCACACATATACTACAAACTATTCCTTGTGCGAGGTTTGGGTGATTAATGTCGTGCGTTACTGGATTAGTTTTAAACTATTGTGTACGTCTATATATTTGTGAAAGTGTTATTTTTTTGTAACTTAAGATACTAAATTTAATATTGTGTAAGGGCTTGGTGTTGAATACCTGCTTTTTTTTCTTTTAGCACCACGTCTTACTACTCGTTCAGGCTATACGCCTATGTACTAATAATTATTAAACTAATCGTTTAGGGATTGGGAGGTTTAATTGAGAGGGAATGTACCCACATTTGATGGAAGGAGAATGGAAAAAAAAATAGTAAAACCCACTCTCAGTAAAACCGAGTGGGATAAAACCCCAATCTCCCCGTCTTCGGCCGTCTAGTCCAACACAAGAGTAGCGCGTTAGTCCATGTGGCCACCGAAGCGGGTGATTCCAGTTGTCATTGTCGTATATATACGTTATTTTGGTGAGTATTCTGATAAAATAAGTTTTATATGTATATAGAAAATAAAAATGTATTTTTATAATAAATACAATTTATCATTTACAGTCAATCTTTGGTGGTTAGGGATAAAGTGATCCCCTTAAGACTCGATGTTCGTGGGTTTAAACTTAACCAGATTCAAAAGATTTTTCTTGAACGTTAAAAATCCTTAGCACAACTCCTTTGGAAGAAAAAGTAAAGTGGTTGGTCTCATTTAGATTGTGGCATATAAAATAACCCTGGAAGGTATGTAAAATAACTTTCCCGACAAAATTCCGTAGGCCCTTTTGCTCTCATTCATAGAAATTCTCGTCTGCGGATATAATCAGTAATTTTAAATAGTTTACGTTAAATATATATAAAAGAAATAAACAAAAAAATATATATATAATATGAGTTATAAATATATATATCATAATAAAATATATAAGATTAATTGTTTTTATAGAGCTTATCTTGAACTAGTTCAAGCATATTTTTTTAATTTACAAATGACACTTGGGTATGGAAATCAATCAAGCCCGGGACCTTTGACTTAAGGGGCGGCCAGACTGGGTGAGCAGACGCGCGAGTGACTAAAATATAAAATAGAGCACATTGGTTGTAATGAGAGGTGGCCAGACTGGAGCGAGCGATCGAGCGAGCGAGCGACTGAGCGCACACGCTTGAAAGATAGAACTGGTTCTATTTTTCAAGCGCGCGCGCTCTACCTGGTACAGTCTAGTTTACAGGCGCTAGGCAATATTATTATATGTTGGTTCATTGAGTGCTGGGAAAACTTCTCTTTTGACATTTTTATTACTATCGATAGGTTTAGCACACTTGCTACTAACGGCCTAATTTAATTGTTAAGATCATAAACCATACTTATAATGTATATATATATATATATATATATATATTATTGTATAAAATACTTGTATATTATAAAAGCAGGCCTTTACAAATAAGAATCACCATTAGCGTGGAGAAAGAAGGAGAAAACCACAACAAAAATCACTTGTCAAAAACCACCCCTAATCACTGAGCCAAGGTTCCACCTTTCGTTCAACTTAAACTGAGGCTCCTCCATTTACCCTCCAATCCACGCTCCATTGGCACCATCCTTGCGCGCTGACGTGCTATCCCGAACCGTTAGTAACGCTGCTAATATGTAATAATAATAAAATGACTAATAAAATAGTCAATAAAATATCCACTAATTCATGACCTAGGATCGAGTCGATCCCTAAAGCTCATCTGCTAGAGAGCATTGGCTTACCAAGCCCAAAGGTATTGGGTTGATTCCCATGTCCAGTTGTCATTTTTCAATTTAAGGAATATTATATCTAGATGCGGCTATAACTACACGGTAATACTGTTGCTATTTAATTGATTAGTTTAAGAGCGCCAGGTATTTCTGCTGGCCTGCCTTATTTATTCTAGCGTGTAGCTATAAACGACATATATATATATATATTAAACCTTATATTATAATTAACGTACCTTACATGACATCTACATATTTTAAGCTAATTAGGTAAAATGTGGAAGGTATGGTTTTAGAAAAAAAGTGCCCTTATTTTGGAGGATGGAAAGTAAGAGATAATTTAGAATAAACCGCCCTCCGTATACCCAGCCAGTATTTGAATCCTGAACCTCTCATAATCATTGGGAAAACACTTTAGACCAGCTTGACAATCAGTATATACGTGACCAACCTGTGCAAGTATACCACTGGGATAGAATACTCTTATTAGATCACATAATATTTGATCCTAAGGTTTTCAGACAGCCATTATTTCCGTACTTTTATGTTTATGATAATTAAAAACCAATGATCTAGTACTCAAAGGGCTTATATGTCATGATTAAAAAAACTTGCTTTAGAAATAGTTAATTGGCAATTATTGGCACCTACCAATAGAGTTCAGTATAACTGGAAGAAGAGAATAAAATTTCAATTATACACAAAATTTTCCCTTGAAATAGATGAAACTCCCCGTTTTTGCAAAATAATCATTCTCACTACACCAGGCTGGGTATCAAACCCAGTACTGCTGAGTCAGAATCAAGCAAATTAGTCTGCATCTAAAAGAGAAAGAAAAAACCCAATTAAAAGTAGATTACATATACTAAATTAATATTAAAATAACTGCGTTGTTTTGAAAATATTATGTGAAATGAAAAACTGGTAAAATATATTTGGCATGAACATTTATATAGAAAAGTTTGTGGTTTGAATACATGAACTAGAATTTATTTTGACCAATGTCATATACATCAGACCTCTAAAGTGTATCATGTATGCCAAAATTGATTCTTATTTTTAATAACAGTGTTTGTTATCATATTGTATCTATTGATAAAACAAAAAATTATATTGAGATAAATATGAATAAATCCATTATTAACATATTTTATTAGAATTAGTGCAGAACCAATAATTTAAGAGCTAATTTTTTAAAACATAATTAATTAGAATTGATTATACACGACTAAATTATAAAATTTTTATATTAATTGTTTTTACGTATAGTTTTCATCAAAAAACTATAAACAAAATTAAGTTTCCAGTTAAAAATTCAAACTCTGGACCCAATATAATAATATTTTCTTTTTATAAGTAAAGTTATATTGAAACTGTAATACAAAAAAAAAATTGCTTTAGGTTTTTTTCCACATATACAGATATTACATATTGTTTAACAATTCCATTGTGTTAGAGATAACCTTTTTTTTTTGTATGTGCAATCGGTATACAAGAAGATCAATACACTAAAAAATATAAAAGTATAATTTTGGTCTGTGTTTGTGTATACTACTTCACATTTGGTATTATTTATGTATAGAAAATAACAAAGCGTAAGTAATGAATCAAAAAGTATGCTGTATGAACAGGAGTAGACCTATTTTTTTTTTTCTTATGTGCCTCACTCGCGTTTGAGTCCATTATTTCAACTTGTATGTCCTATATAAAGCATTAGAACCTTCCGAAACAGCCAAATTGTCACAAAGGCACAACTGAAAGACAATGAAACTTGATGCTGTATATTTCTGCAATAAAAGTAAAATATATTTATTTGTTTGTTTCTTTATATTTTTCTATAATTTAAAAATAAATGCATAGAAACGCTCAACATTAAACGAAAATGAAGTTATCTCTTACATTCTAGAGAATAATCTATTCAAATCATCTATTAATATTAAATAAGCTCTTCATAGGAGGGTTTTTAATTATTTATGTTGAAAGTTTTCACGAGGGAGAATTTAGATTTTAAAAATTCTTCATAAACTAATGTCGGCAATCAAAAATATCAAATTGTAATAACTACTTTGGGTGTTTATAAACATTTGAAGAGAAATTATGTATTACCAGTAGATGTATCCTTTTGTACTAACCAACAATTATTAAGGATAAGTGTACAGCCCACAATTTAAGGGATAGATTGACATGTGGGAATCAAGTTTAAAATAAACCAGAGATTAGTTTTAAATAACTAGACCGTAAGAATATTTAAGAAAGGGTTTAAGCAATATATTCTCATAAATCGTAACTGTTCTTCTTTTATTTTGTCTTGATCATCCAACAGAAAATTTAATTAGACACACATGAGTAAAGATAAATCCGAGTGTCTTACAGCCGCACCATATTTAAATCCAGATCTCCAATGTGAAGCCAAGTGAAATTCAGAATTAAATTGGCATCTAGTTCAGACTATTGACATTTTCTACGTCGAATGGTGAGGGAAAGTACATAAGTCTTCCCTTACGTGAAGTCACAAAGGTTAAGGTAAGCTTACCCCTTATCAGATTCCTGAATCGAATCTCCATCGCCTGTGCTCACATTCCGCAGGATTCTGGACTAACCACACCGCGCGCCTAGGAATTCATAACCGACGAAGAATGTATTGCGAGGAATTTTGCTACCCACACCCCTCTCAACCCCACTCCTCCCCTTTTCACCCCCACCTCCCCTTTTGTCCTTCCCAAAGGGGTTTGGTGATGGTTTCCATGGTGGAAAGGTCACCGAGAGTGAAGGTCTTGCTGAAAAGGCAACAGTAGGTCTGGAAGATGAGGGAGGCATGGAGGTATTGTGCTATCTTCCAGTGGAATCTTGTAACTCTTCGAGATACTTTGGAGCTACGGTTTCATTTGTGGCTTGAAATATATTAAAAGTTGCCTTTGGTGCAAGAAAGTTACAACTTGAGACGACATAAAACCTTGTAAATAGAGCCCAACAGTTCTCGTTTGGTTGAACCTCCTATTGGGAAAGAGCGTCATTTCACGTTTAGAACACAATTACTAAATTATTAAATACGAAATTCACTACAACAAACAATTTGATTTAGACGTAGCTCACTTTCACGAGGATTAATATAATATTATTATTAATGTTAGTACCGAGTCTTACTATCCGTTCGGATTGTAACACTTACGCTAATGTGTAATGGTAAGGTGATTGTGAGATGAAATGAAGGCCCTACAGTTTAACGTGGGAATCCGAACCACGGTGGAGGCCTGGCATTCCTCACATTCACAAGTTGTGATTAATACACGTCTTGTCAGAGGTCAAGGAAGGTTTTGAAAATCAGATAAATCTGTGCCGGACCAAGATTAAGCCAGGACTCCCAACACTAAGTCCGATACCTTACCCCTAGACCGCCAGGTCACCTTAATATAATAGATAGATCACTAAACAGCCCCCCCCCCCCCCCCCGTGTTGTTTTTTCAGGATGGCTATGGGATGGGTTGTGGTTACCACGATACCTGTTAAATGCATGTTGATGTTATTTATAGAACCGTGCTACTTGTCTACAGAAAGAGCTTCATTAAAGTGATGGTGTTCGAACTATGCTAGCTAAATACTTAAGAAGCATGGGGGCCATCATATCACTAAACAGCACATTAATTGACGTGTTCAAGCTCGACACTCGTGAGACGAATGTTCTCTGTCACACACGACGCTCTGAACCCATGCCGTGCATGGCTCTGAACCACGTCTAGATAGTTCGCTGGATTTTAGGAGATTGAGAACATATCTACGAAAACTACATTAATCGCCAACTTGAAAGGGCGTTGGCTTCCTCCTAATTGTTACTTCCTCTTGGCCAATTAGTGAGGAATAGATCCTTTAAGTAGGGATAACTGGAAACTCTACACTCTAAAGAGGCTTCGTCAACATTAACTACTTTGTGCTTACTATAATATAAATTCAATATGATCACATCAGATACAACTTAACTAGGCATATGAAAGAATGCTAGCAGGCAGAGAGAGCTACAAAATATAAGATTAAACAAACTTATTGACCCTGTAAAACACGCAATCATTCTCTCTAAATAGTATTTGCACAAGTATGTGAACAAAATTAATATATTTATGAGAGTATTAATAAGACTATCGAGATAAATAATTAATAATGTTATTTTAGTTTTTGAACCACGGGATACTTACATTTAATCACACCTTCTATTTATGGATGACAAAAGTAGGATGGAGAGGAATTGTGTCGACATTTTCTTGGAGGGAGATAAAAAACCATATGGGAAAACTAGCAGCATAACACACGAGTGAGATTTGAGCACCATGCCCCGCGTGTCTGACAAACCAGACCAGATGATATTGATGCCTTATCCCCATACCTACAGAAAAGGTAATAATTTGCTTACTAGTGCGGTTTACATTTAAAAGTTGAGTATTAAGATGTCATATAAACGTGATTAGCTTTTTCCCAATACAAGTATCAACACATCGAAATAAGTTTTGTTATATTTTTACAAGGTTAATGTCATTGCAATTTGTAGCGTTCTTCTAATAAAGGCATAATAAATTTTTTTTTAGAAAATCCATCATTCTAAGGGGCAAGGACTTTAAGCAAACACATTCCACATCACGAGGAGCCTGGTTCGATTTCGGGTGGTTCCTAAAAAAGAAATCAACTAGGCTGTTTTTGAACAATATTAAACAGATATAAACAAATACATTCGGGAAATGATGGTCAAGGAAGTGATTATTTTAGACGATGTAGAGAAGATATACCTGACAAGTTTCGGATGCACAGAAAGAATGACAGAAAATAGATGGCCTCGAAAAATACTTAAATGTACACCGCCCGAGAAAAGAGGCTGATCAAGAAGAGCTGGGAGAGATGATGTCTACGATGAAATGTCTGCATAAAACATAACAGAAGATGAATGTTACAAAAGATCAGAGTGGAGACTGGGGACGGATAGGCGGGTGACAGGTGTAAACAAAATACCTTGTTGCATATTGTTAAATACATATTAGACTGTTAACCAAATGGTGGCCGCATGTTCCAAGCTGTTGGATTCACATTATACTTCGCTGCCGTGGATAGGAGGAAGGCCAACGTCTGAATCTGTGATTGAGTAAACTGGGGATGGTTTTACCAAATGAATGGTCCGGGGGTAAAATAAAGAAAGCCACTCTTCACACAATCTCCAGGATAGCTTTTATATCTGAAACCACATAAATTGATCTAAATTTGACAAATACCTCTGTTAACCATATATTAAAGTACGTTAGAAATATCTCATTATTGTTTAACAGATGGCAACACTAACTCGATTTGAGCTAAAATTGGACTTCCCCCGCCCCCCTTTACCCTTTATATTTCAAATGTTATTTTCAACTAGTTTTTTCATCTTTTCTCCATTCTAATTGGGTCATATTTTAATTGGTTCATATTTCCTCTAGGTCAATTCTATACATATTCATAAACCCTAAATGAATAAAAGATTAACGTTTGTGATATAAAATAAAATATAATTATTATTTTTAGGCACCGCATCTTAACAACCATTCGGGTTATACGCCTATCTGCTAATTACGCTAATGAATGTAAGGATTAGGAAAGCTATATCTTTAGGAAAGCTACCCAAACTTATGTGAGAGTGGAAATTCTCTAAAAAAATAAATAAAAAAAATACTCCTTACCGAGTTTCAAACCTCCATTTCAACATCATCGGCGGTCTAATCTACTGCGAGAGTAGTGCGTTAGACCAAGCGGCCACCGAAGCAGGTGATATATGAAAAATACATCTCTAAACGGATCAGACACCTTAGCTCAATCGGTAGCATGTCTGTCTACTGGGATAAGGATCCCGGGTTTGATTCCCCACATGGCCAAAAAAAATTATCATTGACGAAATGTGGGTGTAACCCTTACACAGTGATGAATTAACGGCCGGGGACTGGATGTTGTGCTTGACCTAGTGTTAATTTAAATTATAAGGTGTATGAAGCTACGACAGCAGCCACACAGCCAGCAGTGGAAAATATATAGCTTGAATAAAAAAACTGACCCAGGCCACAGGATGCAAACAATAATGGATATACTGTAAAAAAAAACTCTAATTGATATTGGAATGGTCTAAAGACATGCGTGTCAAACTCGTTTGTTAAAAAGGGCCACAATGAAATCGTAAACTACCTACGGGCCCGTATTTCTTAATATTAAATATTGTTACCGTTTTCAGCTAAATCAACTTTATTTTAAACCCCTCATTATAAAAAAAAACTTAAGATTATATACAATTTTAAGACTTACTCCCTATTTATTCAAGAGTAATCTGAAACTTTCTTTTTAATCATAAAGGTGTGAGACTTTAAATCACTTTAATAATAATTGATGTAAAATGGGTTTTCGTAAGTTGTCATCCTTTGCGTCATTGCTACACTACACAAGAGCAAATAGCTGTTCACACCCTTATGTTCTGACAAAGATTGCACATATTAACTCGAAATAATAACTATGTTTTAATCTTTTTTTTAGTACGCGTATCACTACCCTTTCAGACTATAAGGTATTTTATTTACTACACTAATGCTCTGAATTAGTACAAATGAATTTAATGGAAGTGTGCCCGCATTTTCGTGAAGGAAGAGTAGAAAACCATTAAGGCAAAAACCACCCTCAGTACACCCGACCGCGATTGAACCATCATCATATATATACAATGGACTGCAGCTTCCACACGACACACGATTTTTTTTTGTTCATTTACAATCTCTTAATGAACAATGAATGTACCAAACCATAGAAAAAATACTGTATATTATATGGTTTTATTCTTACAAGAAAACTCTAAACACGTCAATGGGAAAAAAGGTTAACCTTCTTGGTTTCACTCGTAAGAAGAAGGAATAAATAACAATCATTCTCAGCTTTGCTAACAGAACCCTTCTCCTCCCCCCATTTACCCCCACAAATGTTGGTGTGTGGAGTTTACGTGGTGCCTAATCGGGAAGGGGGGGGGGGGAAGTAAGGTGGGTGTAGAGTGAGAAGAAAAGCGAGGGGGTGGGGGGGGGGAAGGTTGATAAAATTGGTGTTTGATTGCCAGAGCACGGAGTCAACTTGAGGAAGCAGTTGTGGAAGTAGGTTTGCACGGTGATGCAATCATTCGAGCAATTCTTCTTCGAGCTTGACACACGGTTCTTTTTCCTCCTTCGTTTATCACCTCTTAGTTGGCTTCTTACAGACCATTCTCAGTAGATAGCAATAAACTTTTAAATTGGTTACAGTGCGTTAAGGGATATATATATATATATATATAATATATATATATATATATATATAATATATATATATATATATATAAAGCTAGGACTATACATCACAAAGTTGAAATATTATTTTAAAAGTTTTTAAAGAGAACTGAGAAAAGCTTATTTCATAAGAAAAATATCAAACAAATTACAAAAATGGGACCAAAAATATACTAACATTTTTTTACAGCTTTATTAATTATGGCTATCCCATAGCAATAATAACTTGACTACGCTTAGAACCAGAACATTCAATTCACTAATTTATGAAGTTAGCATAGAGATATTTAGTGTAAATGCATCAACGTTAGTGCAGAGAGCGGTAAGGAAAATAACAGTGTAACATCTTCATGACCCTTTACAGTGAGCCCACCCAAGAATCTAACATAGACATATCTGTCCCAACAATAAAATATTTAGAGACCCCGTTATCTCAGATGATGTGACCACCAGCGAGGGTCATAGTCCAATGATTTTTGTTTTCTCAAGTTGCTGCGTCTTAATACCGTTTGATCTACATCGCAGAGCAAATATTTTAACATTTAGTGTTTATCTTATAAACATAACGATCATTAAAAGCTATTTCTTCACATCCAATTACAATATCAATTATATTATATTTTTAATAGGGTCATTTTTATAAAATACAAACTTTCATTTAAGACCAAAATAAATGTATAAGATTTTTTATTTTATTAGTATCACTGTCAAATAAGGCCTTTCCTATTTAAATTACACTGTACTAGTTAGTATGCGCCCTTATACAGGTTGTGTACGGGTTAGACGGCTAAACTTTGGGAAGTGGTAGTGGATCAAAAAACTAACTCAAAATATATTTTAGACAGTTCCTAGTCTTTGATTTATTTTCATGGCAAACAGCCTAAAACCAAATCAAAACAAAATAGCTAGGTATTAAATAAAATATTTTATTTAATTATTTTGTTCAAACCCCGGACACAAACATTGCTCCTATCAATGACAGAACGAGTGGCTGACCGACATTGGGGACTGTTGGTTCTTCGCACGCTTGCCGTACACTTTATCGTAATGAATGAAGGTCATTAACAGGCACTTCATAAAATGTTTGCTTGAGAGCTCCTCAAACAAAAAATATCTAATGGCGTTAAAGCAGGTGAACGCAGAGGCAGATCCATATATCTAGCACGACCGATCCATCTCCCAAGAAAATTAATATTGAGCCATTGCCAAGGAATTTTGCACTGGTTTCGTGTTGAGCTAGACTGTGGAGGAAGGGGAAAATCAAGGTTCAAATCTCGCTCGCGTGAACTAGGGATGGTTTTTCCTAAATGGTTGTCCACACTCCCTCCACACAAATCGGGTTCACTTCCTCTATATTCAACCTTCCAAATTCCTAACCTATTAGTGTAATAGTACTCAAGCGTATAGCCCAAAATGGGTAGTAAGACGCGGTGCTAAGCATTAAATAATCTGCTGGAAAACATGTTTTTCAGTTTTTTTGCTGTTTGCACTAAAAGGAAGCTAAAACAAGAATATCTCCAAAACACATTTAGAGTTAGTTTTTTGATCTTTATTTATTTATTTTGCTATTTATTGGCCTGGCATCTTACAAATTTTTAAATCCAGGCCATTTTATTCACAAAATTTTCATAAATCTCCCTATATAATCTGTTCTATCCATTTTGTTTACAACTAGCAGGTTTAGCTCTTAAACTACCTACTTGAGAAATAAACTTACTCTCCTTCCAGTTGGTCCACCCCGGGTATTTTACGCCCCCGGTACCCCTCGCCGCTACTTCGCTCCACTACCGCCTGGGACCATGTTTTCAGGGTCGTGGGACAGAGCAGCGGCGATGAGCATCCCCCTATCCACCACCTGGGGAGGCGCAGTTTTTTGATCTACAGCCACTTCCCAAAGTTTAACCATTCAACCCGGGAACACCTCGTATTTATCAGGCCTTTCCTATTTATATTAAATTGTACTTGGCCAAAGTCACACACACACACATATATATATATATATATATATATATATCATTTAAGCAAACTATCAGTATCAAAACAGGTATTATTTAACCTTTTGCCTATATGATTACCCATTCGACAAATAGGACAATAATAAAATATGATTCAGTTTGACACCTTTATAATCAAAATAATTCTCAATTGTAGGCCAATAAAGGCTAAAACGAAGCTGGATGAGTAGTCGTTGAGTGGGTGACCGAATGCTGTGTCTGGTCTAGTAATATGCTATTTTGTAAGTCGTGTGGTGATACAAATTGTGTTCTCAAAAGTTAAACTTTAAATACCCCATAAGATAAAAATAAGGTCGGTAGATTTTTGTTTATTGATTCGTGAATCTCCAGAGAATTGTTATGTATTTAGTATTTCAACACATGTTTTAAAAAGAGATTAAAATAAAATATCTCTAGTGCCAAGTAATAGTTACAGAAACAGAATCATGTATAAATAAATAGAAATGTTCAATATTCAATAAGATTACTCGATTTATGTTTTTTTTATAATTTAACGGCCGGCTTTCTGTTTTGTGTTTGAACACTAGATGTTTGGAAAAAAATTATCAATGAAAATAATAATAATAATAATAATAATAATAAAAGTAATTATAATAGTTATTATGAAAAAGAGATAGGATGATTAATTGTGATTAACTGATGTTTTCTATTTTATTTGTTTATAGATGTTTAACTGATATCCATTTCCTATAATTGAATGACTTAAAATAAATAACATCCTAGGAAGGGGTAGTTTAAGGTGCATTGTATATACTTTTGTTAAGGTGAGGTAAATTATGTGTTGAGGTATAGTTGGCTTATTAAAAGTGCACATTAAATACCAAAAATATAATAGCAGGATGAATATCTAGTAGTTTTATTTTTTCTACATGTATATATTCACAACTTTAAGACGATTTGATACTTATTCAAGACATTATTATGACACTTATTATATTCATTTCCTTATCAAAAATGACACATTTTCAAAATATGATTTCTTTCGATAACTTGGTTATCATGATTATTACTAACACCATGTCTTACTAACCGTTCGGGTGTACGCAGTTACACTGTACAATGGTAGTGTGATTGTAATATGAAGTGGAGGACCTACAGTTTAACGTGAAATCCGAACCACGGTTGAGGCCTGGCATCCCCCAAATTCACAAGTTGTGATTAATACACGTTTTGTCAGAGGGGAAGGAAGGGTTTGGCAATAAAATAAATCTGTGCCGGGACCAAGGATTGAACCTCAAACCCCCAGTACAGATGTCTGACACCTTACCACTAGACCACCAGATCATCCTGATAAGTTGGCTATCATTCTAGCATCTAGACTTAGAACCTCGAGTATGATCGTGTACAGGCGCGGATTCAGGGGGGGGTCAAAGGGTCAGTTGACCCCCCTGTGAAGGTTAGAAAATTAATACAAAAAACAAAATGAAAGTTAAAATTTTAAAAATAAAATACAACACTGATAAATTATACCACTTTTTTCAATCTTTTTAAGCGCAAACACCTCTTAAGCCGGGTCCACACGTGTTATTTGTCCACGTTTATTCAATGTTCAATATGACTCACGTAAGTGTGGCAAAAATATTCGCTTTCATGTACGAATATTTGTTGTGCATAGCGAGTAACGAACATTGCTCCACATAGAGACGGTAGACTACCCCACATCAAAGAAGACTAATAATCGCCTGAGAGCAGTTCATCCAGGAATACTGACTACTAATAGATTCTAGAGAGTGAACTATTAAAAAAAAAGTGTTAGAGGGCCATTTCAAATAGTTTTTAACTATCTGATTTTAAAAAATTGGAGAGGATGACCATGGTTTAAAACATACATAAGATTAAACATGAATGAGAAACTATTAAATGGCCTTAAGAAATTTAACATTGTAAGTAACTATGTTATTTATAATTTTGACCCCCCTATGAAAATGATCTGGATCCGCCCCTGATCGTGTACATAATAAAGGTTTTTGCATTGTGCCATACCATCGTTTTGGGCTATGCTAATTTAAATAAACTAATGGGGTAGGGTTGGGAAAGTATACATTAAAGAAATAGTACCTGAATTTACCTAAAGGGTGAAAAAAACCATATTAAAAACTAAGCACCCTTAGTACAACCAGTGTTATTATAAATGTATATTCCTCATTTGAATAACCATACATCAGTCTGACTTATGGTCTACGTGGCCACCGAACTCAAATTCTAAACTAATCGACCTCTAATATGTGTGTTGGTATAATCAAGTCTCGTAGATTAGTGTGGAAAGGTCATGAAGCGTGAATGGGAGAATTTAGAACCGTATTCAGAGTATTGAATGGTAAACCCAATGGGAAATGACCGTTAGAATGACCAGACGCAGATGGAAGCCTAACATTAGAATGTACATGACTGGATACAACCAGCTCAAGAGAGGGATAGAATGTAATGAGGGGAAAACTGGATACAACTAGCTCAAGATAGGGAGTAATGAGGTGGACTGGGTATAACTAGTTCATGAGAGGGATAGGATGTAATTAGGGGAACTGGATACAACTAGCTCAAGATAGGGTGTAATGAGGTGTACTGGGTATAACTAGCTCAAGATAGGGTGTAATGAGGTGTACTGGGTAAAACTAGCTCAAGAGAGAGATAGGGTTAATAAGGTAGACTGGATAGAGGTAGCTCAAGATATGAATAGTGTGTAAAGAGGTGGACTGGATATAACAAGCTCCAGATAGGGATAGACTTTAATGAGGCTGATTGGATATAACGTTTAATATAGAGATAGCGTGTAATGAGGTGGACTGGATATAAATAGCTCAAGGGAGTGATAGGATGTAATGAGGCTTATTGGATATAAATAGCTCAATAAAGGAATAGGGTGTAATAATATGGACTGGATATAACTAGCTCAAGATAGGAATAGGATGTAATAAAGTGAACTGGATATAACAAGCTCCAGATAGGGATAGGATTTAATGAGGAGAAATTGCTATAGTTAGCTCAAGATAGGGGTAGTTGCGTACTTTTATAAGTAAGACAATAAACTTTCGATTTCCTAGTGTCATTGAGTAAGTTTCACGAAATAAGTGAACTAAAATAAAATCAAAGCTAGCATAAGCGAGGTCCAGATGCTTCAAGTTCAACTAGCTTTAATTTGTTTTAAAATATTAAAATATCAAACAAAATTAAACTTAATACAGTATTCTCATGTTCCTTCGATATCATAGATCCAATTATTTTAATATCATATAAGTGATATTTTAAGTAGTAAAATAGAAGAACAAAATGCAAGACTCTAATCTAAGAAAACTTTAAAGTGTGCGACCCCACCTCAGGAGAGAACTTGTTGCAGTTTGTTGAAAACAACCCCTTGCACGTAGTCCCTCTATATATCTCCCTCCACCTACTTTTCCGCCCCCTCCGGTGTAAATTTGCATACAACCCCAGGCTATCTTTCAGCTTCTTCCTTCATCATCCCTTTCCCTTCCATACGCAACTAACGCACCCCCCATCAGAAAATACACCGACAAAACCTTCCTTCTTATCTCAAAACCTTCTCTTTCCTTTTCTTGCAGTTCTAAATTGCTATTTTGACTCTATACGCCTCCTCTACCCTTACCCCCCCAAAACTTTTTTCTTCTTCAAGATATCACAAGGATCAACCTCCCACCTCCCCTCAAACACCCCAAAATCCACCTTTACAAAACAGTTACCACACCACCCCTTCATTTCTTCTTCCCCTCGGCTGGTGTTTCTCAAGGGGTTGTAACCCCTGTGGCACGTTCAGTATAGTGAAAAGGGGTTGTTGAGAGAATATACTGTAGAGAAATCTTATTTCCTAGTCCAAACAGGTAGGTAGCCTTTTCTCTTCTGTTGAAACCTAGTAAACAATACTCTCCTAGCATTCCAGATTTGTGCTGTGACTAAACAAATACATCTTAGACCGAATTGGTTCCTTCTATCTTTAGTTTTTAAAGATACACATGATTGGACAAAGTAAGAGAAGAAAAAATACACAACATTAGAGAGGTGTAAAGATAAATAGCAGGCTATTTCAATGGGGGAGAAAAAAAACCTATTCCTCTTGACGACATCTATATTTTCATTTTATGGTAGTGGGGTTATTAAAAAAAATTCATAATATTAATTTAAATATCCAAGAATTATCAAGTGACTGGACATAGTCACTTTGAATCCTTGCGTCAAATTTCAAAATCTTACAGTGTACATATCCCTTCCCTAAAAAAAAAAACCACTTCTTTCTTCATATACAAATGGCAATCGCTGAAAATTAAATTCATAATAACCAGGAAATCTAATATAGAACGTAACCAAAACCAATAACTTAAGCTAACAGTTATGTTTAATCAACATGAACTCGAACACTTAAATTATTATGATTTAAAAAAATAATCCAAATAGGAGTTAAAGAGTAAATTGGTTTTAATTCGTAGAGATATTGGATTGATTCACTTAGAATGAAATAGGACAGTCACTGATTGTTAAAATGTTATAACTCAATGATAGAGAGAGATACAAAGATAGTATGTTATGAAATAATTGTCAATATCTTAGAAACAGGGAAATATTTTGAGGTGAAATCGATGTAACATTGTCGTTATTTTGTAAAATGTAATATTTAAATCGTGAATAATGTATTTTAAAGTTGTATCTAAAACCATATTACATAATAATAAACATATCAAGTGTCTCGTCCTCCTGCTTGAACAGCCATTATCTTATTTCACGTATTCATTATGAACGTCAAGCCATGTTGCCACTTTTAATTTATATTATCAATATACATAAAATAACATTAATAAAAGAGTAGAATGTTATCAATATTAATAGCAAAAAAAAAAGTTTTTGCTATACGGTCTTTCCTACCATAATCCTAATATACTTTTAAATATCTAATGCAATGAGCTGCTTGATATCTTGTATCTTTAAATGTATCACTAAAGCAAGACAAATTATATGGTAATGTGTATTAATTTCCATCGATTTTTCTTTTCTCTATCTCAATAACCTGGAGTGCTCTTTTCAATGCGTTCAGTCCCCCCCCCCCCATCATTCATTAAATAGTGTGTCCGGTTATAGTTTTATCAAAAATATATGATTAATATTAATTGTAAAATGCTAATAGATAATTCCAGAGTAAGCGATAGTGTTAAAAGTAGAATGCGTTTGGAAGCATTATATTTTCCTAAGTAGTGAATTACGTAACATATTATAGAATTATTGAATAAGTATACAATATGGTAGGTAGAGTTATTTATTTTATGTGATGGTATCGATTTTTGTACAAAAATAAATAAGATATAATAGTGTGTATGTGGAAAAAAAACTATACAGAGTTATTTAGTAGATAAAATACTCCACATATAGCTATTTTGAACAAAATCGTTTAAACCAATTTTTTTTTTATTAATTTGAAATGTTCAAACCACTTATCAATAAAATACCAATAGTTTTAGAGATATAATTTAAATAACGATTTCCACATGACGCGCAGCCCTATAGGCCTAATATTTAAATATCAAGTTTTAACTGAATTCAACAAACCCTTTTGGCCGCATTTCTATAGAGGGCCAAACATTCAGAGAGACACAAAGCTGGACGAAAATAAATGTAAAGATCTTCCATTTGTATTTATTTTTTATTTGGAGGTACATCAATATGCATCAAAATATCAAGGTTGAAAATATTCTCATTTACAACACTTTATCTATATGTAAAATTCGCAAATAATCTATATATTGTGCAACCAGCTTTGTAAGAGACCATGTCCACTGAACACTAACCAATAAAACAACGCAACCAGCGTAAAAAAGACACGGCAGACGACTAAATAACCCTCGGCCACCCTAACCAAAGCTAGACGCCTCTCAACGCTTGTGTGAGATTATCGTAATTGTGTCTAGCCCTGCGCCACTCCCCTCACCCCTAACCACCCCTTTCCCCAAAACTCTAGTATGTATTTGTTTATTTTTTTTTATCTTGACTTAGTTCGCCTTTGTGCGGGAACACACTCGCATGCAGAAAGATAATAATTCTTTCAGTGTTCATGACTAACGTCTAACAGCAGATATCGTGGTTCAACTAACTCCGCACCCCCTCCCATTCCTTTTACCTCGTATTTTACCAACAACGCTACCCCTCCCCCTTTTTTTTTTAGAAATACACATGCGACCCACATTATTGTGTGTGTTTTTATCATCAACAAAAGTTTGACTTCTTTATATACAGATAGTTTTAAAACATAGGGGTTAGCCATGTCACGTTTGAATTTAGTGTGACATACCCCGTCTCCTTCCTCTACCAGTACCAGTCACATATCTCTCTGACAGCTAAGTATACAAACCAACACTTAGTCCAACGATGGCGAACATATTTTGTTGCAATTGGTCTTTATAAAAGTGAGCTCTCTGAGGGATAATTAATTATAAAAACACCCAATTCGGGGCTTGCAGGGTGTGAGGCGTCACTATGGTAATAGGTTATATCAGGACCGGTCCAAGGTAATTTGGGGCCCCCTCCACACTGTAGAATGTGGGCCCCACAGATTTAAAAAAATATTAGAAGAATGTTGTGTAGCAATTAAAAAGCAGTCAAAGGACATTAGAGTATTTAACAAAATTGAAAGGTCATAAAATGGCATATACCTTAAGACTTATTTAATAACAGTTTACGACATAGTAAAATATGATAAAAACATTAATTGGCTCATACAAATTCCCTTGATAATTTTTTAAATGCATTTCAACATTTTGAATTTCCATAATTTAACTTTTCTTGCTGTTAAGTCATCTATTATGCTGATGATGCTTAGCTGAAGACAATTACTCTCAATAGAAACAATGGCCAGCCTGTCATTCTTTCTTGTGTCACAGTAGATATCAAATTTGTCTTTAATTTGGAAAAGCTCATGTGAAAGAAAAAGAAAATGTAAGCATATTATAAATAAATTTGATATATTTCACTAAATATAACATGTTTCAACATAATAATTTTATGAACAGTTTCTAAAGAGTATGTTGACATCAAACAGCTATTAAATGACATCCTTAATGCAGGGCCTATTTAACAGCATTTTAAGAACCTGGGGAAAGTGCATTGAGATTCTACCAGCTCCACAAGAATAGAAATGTAAATGGTAAATATGACAGCATCCCAGAATGGGGCTCCCAACAACTGCCCAGTGTACCCACGACTTAAGGTAAGGGGAGACGCATGACGTGGCCTCAGGAGTGGAGGAGATACAAGCTGTTGTGCCTCAGAAAGGTTGGGGACACGAGGGGTTGAGCCTCATAAAGGGAGGAGAAACAAGTGACGTGGCCTCAGGAGGGGAGGAAATACAAGCTGTGGGGCTTCAGCAAGGGAGGGGAGACGAGCTGTTGGGCCTCAGGAAGGGAGGGAGACGAGCGACGTGGACTCATGAGGGGAGAAGATATTATATTTGGGTCCTCAGGAAAGGAGGGGAAATGAGCCTGGGGAAAGGAGGAGGTAAACATTAACGAAAACTAATCGAACAGCTAATGCTGTAACTAACTTCATTTTATTGCTTTAATATATTTTCTATCTTTCTATTTATTTATCTATCCAAACGATTAAAAAAAGGGCTAGCTTTGGGGATCGGGGACTCCTTGCGGACGCATCGCTCGCGTAGGCCAAGAACCGGCCCGGGGATATAGCTTCTAATCCCGAGCTGGTGTACTCAGATTTTTTTTCTAAATGTTTCCCACTTTACCTCCATGCAAAGGAGGCCACATTGTATCTATGTTGAATCTTCCCTATTCTAATCCAATAATGTAAATATGCGGATAACCCGAGTGAGTACTGAGTAGTTAGGCGTGGTGCTCAAAAAGAAGTACGAGAATATAAAAACTCTACGTCGGATTAAGGTAGATAGTTTTGTAAAACTCCATGACGAAAGAGAGTTAAAAGATATTTCACCGACATAATAATTTCCTTTAAAATGACAAAATACAGCAACTAAAACAATTTTCATAAAGTGGACATTCTAACATATGAAATATATATACTGTATATATGTTTGGATTTATATGCATAGTAGCATTATATAAGCTAACTATTACCGTGCTATTATGTGGCTGAAATTATTAACTTTAGCTCTACAGGACAATGGTTCGATCCCTGGTGAGGATTACGAGATTATTTTTTATTTTTATATAAATTTTATCTGCTATCTATCTAACTGATATCCAGGATCTTAAACTGGTTGTGTAGTGCTAGGTTTATTTTCTTATATTACGTTAGTTTGCAAGAAATGCGAGAATAAATCCTGTTTGGATAGTGAGAGTTAATACACCAACATGTAGGGCTATAATATGCATATATTATAATTAATTTTACTACCCAACACCTTAGCTTAGGGGGTCGCGTGTTTGTTTTTGGAGCTAGATGTACCAGGTTCGATTCCTGACTTGGCAAAAAAGTATCATTGGTGTAATAGGGGTTTACCCTTTCTCAGTGATGAATTAACAGCCGGGACTGGATGTTGTGCCTGTCCTAGTCTTAAGTTAGATTACATAAGTCATATTAAGCTACTACTACATACAGGTCACAGACTGGAACCAGTAATGGATATAATAATATTACTTTTATAAGTGTCCACATAGTCTAAGGTGTCATTATTGCAGTGGACCGAATGACTGTAACGGGGAGATCAATGTTCACATCCCACTAGGAAGAAATGATTTATTTTTTCCTATCACGGCTTCCCGCTCTCCCCCAAAAAATTGAGGTCAAGTTTCCTCTAAATTTTACCTTTATCTTCCTTATCTAATTAGTGTAAATGTGCTTAATGCCAAAACGAGTATTAAGACGTGGATAATTGTTATTATTATTTAGGTTTAAAGGGGCATCAAAATAAAAAAATATAAAAAAGTTAAATGACTGTCTTTTTTTTTAACGTGTTCTAATACCAAACCGAGATGGGGGAATTTGAAAAACAAAAAATAATCAGGGATGAGAAAGGTACAATTTAGATAACATTTATCAGCATTAACGTGAAGGAAAAGTAAAAACATTTCAGTGAACCAGCTGAGATACGATTTTTGACCTACCTATTACTGGCAAACTAGACTAGAGGAGAGTGACATTAAGTTAGCCTGCCCATTAATGAAATTTGGATATTTATTAATATATACATACAAAACATATAGCCTATATATACGGTTTATTAGTATGAGTGTTACATGTTGACATTTAAAATTATTTAGAGCTATGGATGTGAATTTATATTTAAATTTAATTTGTAAGAGTAACTTTTAGTGTTAAGAGGAACTTAATATTATCCAAACTTCAAAAGAAATGTGAAGATGTTAATTATAAATCATACACTTTTGCAAATCCAGAGCGTATTATTCAGTATGAGTATACCTTTATTGGAAAAAATCATTATTCTTTCAGCAATAGAAAAACATAATTTATCTTACCAAACCCTAATATGAAACCAGATAAATATTATAGAAATAGATGTATATACAATTCATTTCACCCCTCCTCCTTAAGATATATTTAATGTTTGAGGATGATTACATTTATTGTATAAGACATTTTAAGTTAATAAACGGATGGTTTAGTATTTTAGAATTGGTGTTTAAGCAATCCAATTGGTTTATAAATTAAATTAAAGCATAGGCTTAGTATTCTTGCATCACTAACGGCTATTTAGCCCATTAAAATTGTTTCTCATTAATATCTATAAAATACTATATACCAATTTGATTTTAAAATAATTAAATGTTAATATATAATATTACGTGACTTTAAATTTATTTTGTACTTCTCACCACTGACGTTTTGAAATGTTCCATTAACAAATCTTTCCATCACGTTACAACGTCACTCACACGAAGAGGCAGTCATCTTGTTGAAAATATTGATTGATGACTGTTTCGTGTCACCTGTATATGAATTTTTTACTACCTCGCTATAGAATACACAGTGACATCTATACGGAATAAGGTCTGAACCTTCTGAAAGCAGGTTTTATTACCTTACAAGTATCATGGTGGTATGAATTATTGTCATGTTTGCGAATCACTGGATCGTACTGTATAAATAAGTGACCAGTAATTAGTATGATTGATATTGTAGAGGCATGTGCATATGTTGAAGGTTCGTTTTTTTTCTCTCTCTCTCTTTTCGTATTTTTCTGTATGTGCCATATCATATTTTATGCATTCTCAATCTCATTTGCAAGATCATGTTTACCATGATGGTAAAATATTGATTATTTAATTAAAATAGCTCATGTATTTTCCCAGGTGTAGAATAGAAAAAAGAATGTAGGATATATATGAGCCTGTAAGTTCTACCTGCAGCTATGGGTACATATATATATATATAATTAATTATATATACGTGTGTTTGTATGTATGTACATTCTGTTTGCCATAAAATATTAGTCCTACCTTAACTAGCTACACTATGTTCCTATCCTATAAGCTGATACCTTATAGCAGTGGTCCCAAATGGCGGATCGCGGTCCATATCCTGACCGCAGATACATTTTTAAGAGCCTTGACGATAGAGCGATAAACAGAAGAAATGATTCTATTTCGGGGTGGACGGTTAGAAGACATGGAACTCCCATAATAATAAATAAGTAAAATAGCTAAAACTACGTTTTTTAGTTAGTATAATCCAATAGGGTTTGAACTTGAGTCACTGTTAAAGTTTTACCGGACCGCGGAAGTAGGCCTATGTCGAGTTTTTAAAACTGATCTCCATAGTAAATAATCGGTGACCCCTGCCTTATAGGATAAACTGAGATTACACAAATATGTATGCACCCTTCGTTTATCTTGTCAGGTAGCAAGCTTGCCTTGTATTACTCCACTATGGTATATATTATAATGATTGAGTCATAGGGTAATCCATCAAAGTAAGACTACCCTCCAGGTTAAATTAAATGTATATTTCGTTTACTATGAAAGATAACAATCTTATCCTAGATTAATCATACTATGAAGTAACATATAAGATGGAGCAAAAGTGTAAGCCCTCAAGGTACCTGTCACTATGACTTAGTATTGCATAAGCTTCAACACAGTGGAAACAGTCGTTATAAGGATCTTTCAGATTAAACGAAGTGTACATTTATAAACAGATATATATTGTGAGGTTATTTATATATATATATATATATAAATTGTGAGGTTTTATTTTTATATATATATATATATTATATATATATATATATATATATATATATATATATATATAAAACCTCACAATTTAATATATAAAATGGTGAGGTTATATTTTACAGTCGCACTTCGTGTTAGATTTGAAGTCCCTTGAACCCTAGCGTGGCCACATGACGAGAAGAGGAAACGGTGATAAATCAAGTAAAAGGGGGGTGGGGAAGGGGAACCCTCCTTCTGATACAGTAGCGCTCCAAACGGAACGACCTAGAATCACGCTCGCGGTTATGAACAGCCTGGTCGGTAATGGTGGCGGCTACCCGCCGACTTGTTGACGTGAGCGCCTCTAAACTAAAGAGGTGGGGGTTGGGGGGGAGGGATGTTAGGTGGTTGGGTGTGGGGGGGTTAGCCGGTCGACTACTTGTTGGGCTTCTAACCCAGGATACGCATGTGTTGGGGGGGGGGGGGGGGGGGGGCGCGAGTCTACTTACTTCGTCCAAGAGCTTCTGGATTTCCAACTTTGGTTCGTTCAGAGAGTTGTTTCACAGACTTTGATCAATGGTTTGAGTAACGTTTCAAGTTCTCCTTTTTATTTAAAAGGTACCATGTATTACTACCCATTCGGGATATGAACCCATTCAAACAAATGGGATAGGGACAAGGAAGGTGGTTTATTGTTAATCTAATACAACTTGCTCGAGGGGAGAGGAGGAAATCCTACTGGAAAATCTTCTAAGTCCTCTGGAAAAGATTCTATCCTCAAATCTGTCACTGACAAACCATATTATACAAATCTGACGTCTTGGTGATCGTGCGGTCATTTTGTTTTGCTGTGATAGTTTAATATCCAAGATAGGTTTTTATTGTGATATTAAAGTTATCTAGTTCACCCACCTAATCTACTATACACTGCAACTAACTTTTTTTTTATTAGGAATGATAACCCAAATGACAAGATCATCAAGTCTGGTACTCAGGTGGTGTTACACTCTGTTTATTCGCCTGTGGTAACTATATTAATATATTAGTAATTTGCTGATATAAGTAAAAGAGCTAATTTTTTTTTTTCAGGATTTTCTGGTGCAAGTCAATAGCTGCTCCTACATCAGTTTCTGCTTTCGTTCATTTATTCATATTAGTTACTGTGGGTGTTTATTTATTGACTCGATTTTAATCCGGTGATATATATTTTTTAAATTTTGATATCATTTATTTTTAGTGAGCTTTTCCTTTAAGTTCTACCTTACTCATATCCACCCATTAAAGGTAATCGATCATTAAGTTTTCAAAATACTGCCAAAAAATACTGAGGAATATGTGAAAGATATTTAATTTAGGGAAACAGAATTAAGATGTTGAATTTTAACTAAATGAACTGAGTCTTCACAGGAAAGTGAGCATAAAAAACACTTACTTATTGAAAAGAGTATCTAGCAAACCAGCCAATCAATACTTAAAATATATAGCATTATGATTAGATAGGTGTTTATACATGAGAGTGGTTGATATACTTTATTATTAATTAGATATATTGAAAACCTGTTGATTTCATTTTAATTGTTGATACTGATAATATATCTGTTGGTTTCACGGTCACAAAAAAAAAAATTGAGAAATGTCTTCTTAGAACACAATAGAAAATAAAGAGATGGCAAATAATTTCTAAGGCTTTTTTTTGTACTAATCAAAGTGTCACATGTTGGATATAAATGCACCTGTTATTGTTTTATTTGTTGTTTGTTTTATATCTGTATTTCATAAATAATTACTAAAATGCAACAAAAGTCTACTACGTATATTAGTCGATGTCGAATATTCCCTCACATACCGTCAGATTGAAATCAATTGAGGACAAATGAATTAGGCTTCCGCAAAGCATTTATTGCTACAATTACGTTTTATCAATGCATATAATCTATATTGACATGAATCATCAAAGCCAGCTACATGTTTGTGTATATCAATAATAACTACTTACATAATTATAGGTTGTAATTATATCATATCCGCTTCGAAACTCGCCCAGTCTGACGCGTCACTATTGTGTTAGACTGGATTGCCAATGACGGAGAGCTCGAGGTCTAAGGGGACCGCCAGACTGAGCGCGCGCGCTTGAAAGATAGAACTAATCACCATTAGCGTAGAAAGAGGATGAGAAAAACATAACAATAAATCACTCGTTAAAAACCACCCTCAGTTCACTGAGCCAAGATTCGGAGCCTCCTCGTCAACAGCTATCGAGAGCTATCTGCTAATCACGAGCTCGCTCGCTCGCACGCTTGTCAGTCTGGCCGACCCCTAAGGTATTGTTATTAATAATATACCACCCAATCTACATAGGGTGGAGCTAATTTATAGCTAGTACAGCTATTAAGTTAGCTTTTACATATAAATACAAAACGTAACTTGATCTACGGATGCAGATTTTGACAGATATTATAAATACCAAAATTAAATTACGCAAATATAGTAAAATGTTATTCATTTTTGCTTCAAAAAATACGATTGTGACTTATAAAAGTGACTTCCTATCAAGATAAAATTTTACTGTACCTAGTGAGGTTATCATTATAATGGCATCTTTTTTTTATATAAAAATGCTAGTTTCAGCTCGTAATCGGTAAATACAACATTTACCAGCCCCACTGGAGGCTACTAGACCAATGTTACATAAAAGCGCCGATACTTCGAGAGAAGCGCTAGTTGTTTTACGTCACACAGTTTTACAGCGAAATGATTGATCGAGTGACTGACATTGGTGCTGAGCCTTGGTGCCACTGTAAACAGGATATACACAATACGCAACATTTATGCGGCTGTCCGAATTCAATCCCTACAACCCGCTCTTTTTTTTTATTTATCTCTTTGTCTCTCTCCACGCGAGATTTGAAATTCACCGTGGTGACACCGTTCCCACGGTAGAAGATAAGCAAGATCAAACAGAGCCATGTTTACCACGTTTAGTGTGCCATAATATTGTGTCTGTTTCTTTCAGTATTTGATTGATCAAATATAAAACCATATAATAAAATCGTAGCTATACTTCTGCTTATTTGGTGGTAGAATTACATAATTTCTTCATCTAATAATGATTCAGGTGAAAGAAAATTCGTAAAAATACAATACAACTACAACTAAGCATTTTTTATTGTGTTTGTGCAAGAACGCAAATCAGAGTTTATGAATATATCTCAAAAATACCACAAAAATTGATACTTTGAACCTTAGGTTGATTTAATTGAATCTATCTGACAGACAACGTATTTAAAAACTGCGTTGTTCAATATGCAAAATATTCCCCACATCTACCATGCCAGATATCATAAAGACTCCAAATGAAAAATATATTAATTCTATATTTTCATAGTTTATAAACTTTTTTTTTAATTAAATGATATGAAATTGTCAATTGCTAGCAAACAAATCCTGGCCGAAAAAAAAAATTGTTTTTCATAATAATTCTATGTGGTTGCTGATTCGATTCATTAAACATAACCCTTTTTATCTTCTGTGTCTTGAAAATATTTTTAAAATCATTAAAGCCCGAACGTAGATTATGTAATACAATAATAAAAGGTTTAACTTATTCTTATTATGGTTAATCACAGTAATCTTTTCAAACCCACTAATTAAAATGACTTAGCTTCGGAATCAATGCAACCAACACTCATAATCAGGAAGCTGACCCGTTGTTCGTGGGTTAAAACTCTGCTGATTTCGACGGAATTTATTTTCGCGATTAAAAAAAAATCTTAGCACAACTTCTATCGGAGGGAAAAGTTTTTTTTTTTTAGCACCGCGTCTTACTACCCGTTTGGGTTATACGCTTAAGTACTAATTACACTAATGGATTAGGAATTGGGAAGGTTGAATTTAGAGAAGTGAACCCGCATTTGCGTGGAGGAAGAGTGGAAAACCATTTAGGAAAAACACACCCCCAGTTCACCCGACCGAGATTCGAACCTCGATCTCCTCGTCCTCAGTGGTCTGACTAAACGACTGCGCGTTAGCCAACTACGCCACCGAGGCGGGTCGGAGGGAAAAGTAATTCCGTCGGTCCCATTTCGATTGTGGCATGTAACAGAACCCTGGAAGGTGTGTGAAAATAGCTTTGCTGCAAAATTGATAGGTCCTTTCAATCTCACCCATAGACATTCTAGTGTGCTGATATAATCAGTCGGCTCATAAAGTGCACGTTAAATATCATAAATAAATAAATAAGTATAAATTACCAAGAACAGAGGTTAGAAACTTGTAAATCGCGATCGACCGGTCGAACTCGCGGAAGATTTCAGTCGATATGTAAGAATACTACTTCATCATGAAAAGTTGACCTTAGGGTCTTATAGACTTTTAAATATATAAATTACTTGAAAACATTAAATGTACATTATAAATAATATATATATTTTCTATAAAGTTAGGGACATAATATTCAAGGAAAGTTTGAATTTAAGAAATAAATATATTATATTTTATAGACTAAAACAAAAAGGAGATTGGATTAACGGTGTGCGATCGTGAAAACTTTGATAAGTTTGTAAGTCTACTGGGAACAAAAAAAGTTTGCCAACCTCTGACATAGAACATCATACTCAAGTCTTTGAAAAAAGAACCCACCAATCACAACGATTATAAACTTTCCGTCCAAGTAGGGAATAGAACCTAGATATCCTTAGTTCAGTATATAAGTGCCACAAATCATTTTAAGGCTTAGAGTAAGTAACTTCACAGTAAAGCGCTGGTGTTGCTCTACAAATTGTGACACGGAATATCAGGGTTAATTTTCAACAACAACAAAAAAAGGACGGATTCATTTCGTTTCATTGGATTATGTAGTCTAACAGTCGGCACAATGTGACATAAAGCACAAAAAAAACCAACACATATATGTTTACCTTCAAGGAATTAAACGACGCAGAGTAATAAATCATACTTAATTAATCTCATCAAAAATGTATTGGCAGCAAACGCAAACAACAAGAGACCTCATTAAAATATGCAACATTTGATTTCACGTTTCCCAAAAAACAAAAAACAGAATACTTTACCATTCGTGTGTCTGTGGAGACTTTATGATACAAAATACGCACTTATTCCATCTGTATGGGGAGGGGGGGGGTGGTTATACGTACAATATGTTCGTACATTAATTACTCCCAATCGGCGCTTACATTAAGCCCTCTGGCTACATAATAGACTGTAAGGCCCACTGAAGACCCCCATAGGGACGCATTCGGAGTGGTTGTGTTATTTGTTACTCAGTTGGGATATTACATTCCGTACTTCTGGAGGGACCATGAAACATTTTAATTTACAAGGCGAAATATTTTAGTGAACAATGTATACAATATTTATCCCCTCCCCTCCACCCTAAACTCCCCTACTCTGACACATTATTTTAAACTCGTGTGGAATCATAATGTGGTATACATCCGATATTAACATCGTGCATGTTCCATATTAAAACTAACCGCCTTCTTAAGAATTTAAACAAAAACTTGTCTCGGTATTATCGAATAACTGATTTATTATAACTTTCTCTCAACACCTTGGAGGGGAAGTATTGTGATAAAAAAAAATCGAACTTTAAATTTTGATAAATGTCGATGTTTCGTGACCCCCTGAAACAAAACAAGTGATTTTCGCAATGCCATCTGTGTGTCCGTCTGTCTGTACATCGGGCTGGGGCCGAAACAGTTTTCCTGATTGGGATAAAACTTGGTAGCTAGGGTTTTTATAAGGTCCCCCCACAAGGGGTCTTTGGAATTAGATTTCTAACCCTAAATTTAAAGGTAGTTTACTGATGGGCAAAAAGAGAAAAATCCCGATTTGCTTGGGAGTGTAAACAACTGAAAGCTAAAAAAGGTTTTTTTAACACCAGGCCAAACAGCTAATTTAGGTTTTATGCATATGTACTAATTAAGATCATGTGTTGGGGATTAGGAAGATTTAATTTTGAGGAAGTGTATCCGCATTTGCGTGGAAAGATATTGTAAAACGAACTATTAAAACCACTCTCAAAACATCTGACATGGATTAAAACCCTGATTTCCCTGTAATTGACCGCATATTATATTTGAGAGTATATTTTTTATTAATAAAAGCACGTCTTACTACCAATTTTGGTTGTAAGCATATGTACTAATATATGTTAGGGATGAGTAGAGTTGAAATTAGAGGAAAGATACCAGGATTTTCGTGGAGGGAGAGTGAACAACGCTTTAGGAAAAAATCACCCTCAGTATACCTGATCAGGATTCGAAACACTATCTCCCTGTAACCAGTAGCTTGGTCTATTGCGAGGATGACGCGTAAGGTTTGGAGAATGATGCCTTAAATCGGACAATTTGAATAACGAGATGAATTTAGAAAAGGTAATTAGATCTACTTGTACGTGTTCATACGTCGATCAATAGGCTACTTATAAAATAACACTAATATTGTAGAATATTAACCAGGTTGATTGTATTTTTGTATTTTGTGAAAGGGCTTCAAATGTCAATTCGCAAGAAAATCAAGGTAAAGCAAGGCAAAGTAGTAACCAACTCACCGAGTATCTCCAAGGTGTGCGTTATCTCCTTGGGCTCTAGAGTTCCAATCTGACACACGTAGTCCCCGGCGTCCTGGACCTGCAGGTTACGGATCTGCAGGTTGTAGCCGTCTATCAGTTCCAACCTTGCGTCAGGGGAGACCTTCACGTTGCCGGCGGTCAGGACGGCAATACCGCGCTTCCAGGCCAGGACGTATTTACCTGAGGGGATTGGAAAAACAGATGGGTGACGATCAGAAAACGGACCAGAGTATGATAGCGTGTGGGGTTGTACAGGCTGCTAAGACTTCAGCGTGGTCAGACTCAAATAAACAAGAGCTGGAACTTCAACATGGCAGTGAAACAATCTAAAGAACGCCGTTATTTTTATTATTACTATTAATATTATTATTATTAGCAATGCGTCTTACTACCCGTTCGGGTTATACGCACTTATGCTAATGTGTAATTATAGGGTGATTGTGAGATGAAAATGGAGGACCCTACAGTTTAACGTGGGATCCGAACCACGGTGGAAGTCTGGCATTCCACACATTCACAAGTTGTTATTAATAAAAGTCTTGTCAGAGGTGAAGGAAGGGTTTGGTAATCATATAAATCTGTGCCGGGACCGAGGATTGAACTCTGAACAGAGATCTGACACCTTACCCCTAGACCCGGTTCTTGTTATTATAATCATCAATTATTTTAATGGGAGCTTAGCATAACATTGGAATAAACTATTTTTTTAATATTTATTACTTATTTAATTTGTTACTACACCCTCAATATTAATGTTCAATGGAGATCGGCGATTAATTTAAATAAGACAAATAATATTCTCGTATCATATCCAAAAATAGTTTAAACGGCAACTTGAATTAAGTTGTGAATAAACTAAAAACAACCAATTTGTTCATCATAAAATGATTCTCATTGGAATTGGTGTGCTATTTGGATGAATATCTTTGTAATAAATTAAAACACTACAAATTTACTATAATCAGCGTAAACAATCATTTTAACGGGAGAATGTCACGATATTTGGACGGATAACATTGGAATAAGCTAAGCAACTTATTTTACTATCAACAACAAAAATAGTCTTAATAATAGCTTGTCTTAGTATTGGGGTGTTATAAAAACTACCACCTTATAATCATCATCTACATTTTAATTTCAATGTCTTACATGCCATTGCAATAACTTTGTAAATAAACTATTAATTTACTATCCTGGTTTATTTAACATGGAATTGGAATAATATACTTAACTAACATCTTAATGTCAGCCTTAAAAACAATAATTTAAATGATATACTCAGATAATAATAATAATAATAATAATAATAATTTTAATGAGTTTTATCCAAGACATTGATTAGTTATCTTGGTTTAGATTTTGGTGGGTCCAAACTAAAGTATTCACATCGTGTCAAGTAAGGTGGGATACAAGGTGCGGTCCCGGAAAATAACTACCCCTCTTGTCAATTATTTATGGATTAATTTATGTTATATAAAATAAATAAAAACTGAAATACGTTTTAATTATACAATTTCATATATGAAATTTTTTTTAACATTTTCTATTAAAAGTAGGTTTTAAAAATTACATATTTTAAATAAGATTAGAGGATGTACAGTAAAACTAAACAATTTATAAAGTTTAATTGTTAATTTAAAACTTATATCCGATGCATCTCATTACCTATTTGGCTTGGACACCTTAAACCCTAAGTTAAATTTTTTTCAAACACTAAGAGAATCATATCATTTTTATAAATTATTATTACTCTCCCTTTCAAATTAGAATGCCATAAATGCTATTTTACCCTCAGTATACTGCCCCAGATCGTACGAAAAGGAAACCCTTTAAATTATTCCCATGTATCAATCGAAAATTATTCCATCATACCTGATGACACAGCTTAGAGCCCCCTCTATTTTTTTTTCCCTAACACTCACCAATACTCGCTGACATGTCCAGTGGAAAAAAAAAGGTCATGACATTCTATGAAACCCTAAAAACCACTGCTCATTCTGGTCACCTAAAAATAGTAGGCTGTGACCATTTTACAGGGGTGTCCAGAGCATGAGAATCATCATTATATATGACGAGAACAAAGTGGTTACGTTTTTATTGTTATTTTAAATAGCGTAATGAGCTCAAACTTGCAGTTTTTACATAACAACTTTTTTTGGGGGATATAAATAAATTAATGCTTCTGTAAAAACATGGAGCTTAATTTGATTCACAAGTTAACCTCAACAGTAGTTGTTTAATGTTTGTCAAGGGTGTCCTAGAATTTAATGACAACTTTTTTTCTTCATTTAAAAAGTTCCTCATCTAATGCTGCAATGCTAGTGAAAGATATTCAATAACTTTTCGTATCAAAATGTGGAGAAAATTTAAAAGAAATAAACTCTATGTTTGTATTGAAGCAATAAGTATGTTATATATATATTGGTCAAAATAAAATGTTTTGCTTAAAAACTACAAGAACAATGGCCTTTTCTCACCTTCCCTACATTCTCAATTCAAGCCTTGATTGATATATTGAAAAATGAAACCTAGACACGGGAATCGAACTAGGGACCTTTGTCCTAGTGCGCCAACGCTCTATTGCTGAGCTATTCAAGAGTCATCCCATGCTGAGGGTCATTCTTCATTCATATTTGATGGCAGAGTCTGTGATGGACGTGTGAATATCATCGGCTATTAAGAGCTATAATTGATATGCACACGTACATATCAGTGGTATAGCATTGGTGCACCAAGCCAAAGGTTCTGGGTTTGATTCAAATCCTGGTACAAAACCATATTAAATGTTTAAACAGGCAAACACCTAATACTTAAACTAGCTACTTGCCTGTTTTCGCTTTGGAAGGCTTATTTTAATAAACACTATAACTGTAGGTTGGTGCGAATAAAACAGTAATGAACAATATAGTTGAAAATTAAAAAAAGTTAAGGTGAATTTACTTTTTAGTAGTTAAAGTATTACAACCTTAGATAATTGTGAATTTGAAAATTATTGGTATGTGCCTTTGAAATTGAAATGTGGGTGTAAGAATTTCATTGCTCGTCTATATATCTGTATATCTATCTGTACTCAGAGCTACAGCCAAAATGGTAAGAATGGTTTTGGTTTAAACTGGGTATTGAGATTCTTTTAAGATTATGCTTCAAGTTGGAATATTGGTTTTATTTTTAGCTATAAAACTAAAGGTAGATTAATGATGTGTGCTGTTTGTAGATTCGAATTTTTTAAATAATTCTAACATATTTCTAAAATAATATATATAGAGGGTTCTGAAAGATGAATAAGAATACATACTGTATGTGTTTCCTAAAAAATAATAATTTGATGGTATATTTTTATAATATTAAAAAATATTAAGAAATAGTTATAGCTATTTGACCCAAAATGTATATCTGTAGTGTATTCAGATTGAATTTTTGTGAGGAAGGTCTATACAAGGTAAGTCTACTAAACAACTAGCGTTAAGAAGTTAGTTTCAAATTACAATATTATTATATAAGAGAAACTCAAATTATCCTGATGGATTACTCTATGTTTTGGCTAATGAGACAAGACCATAGTGTAATCGGCCTAAGTAAGACACCTTTCAATTTGAACCGAGTGTAAGTAGAAACTAATTTTTTTTTAAATGGCCCTTTCTTGTATACAAATTTTGGCCACCACTGTGTCGGAGTGTCATTTGACAGGTACATAAAACCAACGCATTCTCTGCTAACTACTAGCCTGACATTTCCGCTTTGCCCTCCCTCTTCTGGTCGGAGTACAGCATGACACACTGACATTTTAGAGGTTTACCTGGATACCTCCTGTGATATAGGTGTGAAATGTGATATTATTAGAGAAATGGCATCGGGGACCAAACATTTCAGACCGGATTATTGTTATATTTTTTTCAGGAAAGAGAATCTAAAGTTGTATTTAAAAAAATGAACTCTATTAAATTACCAGAATATAAATAAATCTGACCGCTCAAATTAGAGTAATAATGCCGTTTATATTTTTAAAATATTTGTAGTGGTAACGTATCTATGTTGTTACGTTTAAATATATATATTAACTTTTTATGGGTTTATTTTTTAAAATAGCGCAACATATAATTTTATGTACACATTTCAATAGTGCTAAAGACTTAAAACTCACCCTTTTTATTATAAATGGGACGATACCAGTTTTTCGATTTCAATTTTTACATTTTTACCTCGATTCTTTGATACTCGATTATTACTGGTATAGGCTGACATGAAGTGAGAACGGCCATATTGGTTTATGTTAATAGAAACCAATTTAGCTGCCGTGTAAATACACCTTTTTTCCCAATTTGATCTTATTCTGGAAATTTCGGTAAACGTCTATTAAATAATAAATATACTTTTAAAACATTTTTGCTTTTACAAATTACAGTAATGATTCTAATTTTAGCTTTAACTTTATCTATATCGTTATTATTAATATTTAATTTGTGACAGTACATTTGCAAAGCAATCGTAGTATATTTCTTAACACAGGGTCGGTACCTGTTACTATGGAGGTTTATTTGTGTTTCTTCTTGAAAACATTATGCTACCACGGTAATTATGTTTACATATTGAATCAAACCATTAATTTTCATGTTTTCAAATCTAATACATTCTTTTATAAGTTTTACTATACAAATGTATGGAATAGTTAACGAAAAAAATGCGTTACAAACGGTCTTTAATACCTGATATTCATAAATATCTTAATAAAGATTCACGATCATTTGCACGTATCTGTAGGAATCAAAGCATCAATAATCGAGTTATTTTATATATTCTCGATCCTATCGATACCCTTAAGAATCGAGAGGTATCGAGGAATCGAATTTCCCATCTTTACTTTTTATTCATATTTATATGAAAGGAAAATCAACAAGTTTATTCCAGTTCAAATTTTTCTAAAATCTAAAAAACAATTTTGGAATTGAAAAAAAAGGCTTTTTAGAAACTAATGATATTTTTCAATTCATTCAGCTCAATATATTTACCGCTCCAAGTGTCTAAGCTTTCTATTGAACTGGGCGTACAATTTTCTACTAAGCATCTTAAGATAATTTTATTTTGGAGTATTTTTACTTTATAATATCAAGAGAAAGTATTGTGATCCTGAAAAATCGATCTCGAGATGATGACAAATGTTTTATGTGAACAAGAATCGAAAAAAAATGTGGTCTATCCCCATGTCTGTCTGTCTATCCCTGGGCACAGATTAAAAACGGTTTGATGGATTTGGTTAAATTTGATATCTAGATATTATAGGGCTATAACCTAGGAGTTTTTTCCTAACCTAGCCTTAAATAAAGGTTTTTTACTGAAGAGTAATTTTTGTGGAATTTCTGCCTTTTAAAAAATGGCTTTAATAATTTTGTTTAAAATGCATATCTAGGATTTGTTTGACATGACAAATGGCACTATATAATTAGTTTTGGGCAAATATTCGTGTAAGGGTAGTTTACAGATAAATGATTTTTCAAAAAATCGAAATATATTACAAAAGACTCTAATGATTGAGTTCCAAAATGGGTATCTTGGGAGTGTTTTATATGACAAATAAACCAGTACACTAAGTTTTGGGTAAATATTTGATAAAGGCTCCTTTACCGAGGAGTAAGTTTTTGAAATCTCAAACCATTTTGAAAATGGCTTTAACGATTTTGCTTGAAATGTATATCTCGGGAGTGCTTGACATAAACATTAAAAACAAAGCTGTACACTTGTTTTTTGTGTGAGGGGGGAATGGCCATGGGCAGTTTATTTAGACTTCTAGTGACTGTTTATTTGTAGTTTGAATATTTAAAATATATCTTTTGTGATTTGGTTCAAATTTGGTACTAGGAGGACAATTTTATAGATCAATAAAAATGTATCTTTATTTGTATAAATTAATTTTATTTAAGGGTAGTTTACATACAACAAATTATAGAAAGCTTGAATGTTTTGGAAATTAATCATGAGATTGAATTCAAAATTAAATCTATGAATAATTTTTATGATAGGTTTTTATTTGAACAGATAATAAATAATCTTAACGTAGTTAAAAAATAATTTATTTTTAAAATTTGAATTTTGTCAATTACATTTGGACAATTTGGTGTAAAATTGATATATAATACACAAAATGAGAAAGTTTGCGCAAATGCTTAGTACTATTTATTTATTTGTAGAAATAAATACTTAAAACTTAATTTAGCCTGAATATTAAGAAAAAAAGCAATATCTGTGAAATAAAAGACGTTGGACTTGTAGCATTTTTATACTAAGCAAACCAATTACTAAGCTATACCATAAACATTTTTTGATGAACCAGTTGCTAACTAGTTTATATTCAAGATACAAAGCTTTTTTTTAAATAACTTCTTTCAAAATCAAGGTTGGTAAAGGTATAATTTAAAGAGTAGGGTAAGGAAGGTAGTCTTACAGGAACGGGTACCCACTTTAATATGTAAAGAATATTTAAAAAACCCCCGTGTTTAAATCATATGTGGAAAGCAAAGTCCGGCAGATATGGACACAATTCGAACATGTACCTCCCTTTCGCTTGAAATGCCATGCAGTTCGAGACTTTAGAAACCACCAATGTGGGTGACAGGGGTTAAAACACTGTAAAGGTTTTTAAAGTGTTTTATCAATCCAACAGAATGGTCTGAGTTTGAGTCCAGACAAGGCCACTAAGTTTCGCCATTTTCCGGATGTTTTAATGCATTTCTCGAATAAAATTCTGGTTTGTTTCCTTAAAACGAACACTACTCAATTTGGTATTTTGAGTTCGATAGGGTAAGTCAATCAATTCAATTATAAATAAGGATTATTTAAAAGATTTATTCAATAATTTAGTGTTGGTGTCTAGTTTTTTCCCTATTAAACTTTTATTCACGATTCCTGCCGCGGGGGTATTGTTTTGTAATTTAAAGTAGGTTATACTAGGCTATGCCAGTTTAGCAGGTCACGATTGTGTTGACATTCAGTAACTATATACCTACAGAGATTATGTTATATTTGTTGTTATTATATTTATAGAATAATTAATTATAATTATTTGAATTTCAAATCTTATAAAACGTCGTTCTGATTTAATTGAATGTACAATAAATTAGGTTATCATATTTATTGATTCATAACTTAATGACAATTAAAAAATTCTGTCATATAAAAACATTGCAATTTGAATCAATGTTGTAGCTACAATATTTGACTTACCAAGATATTGTCATACTAACTTATTTTTAAAACAATATAATTATTGACAAACGAATATATTATAAACTAATGCCGAAAAAATAAAATGCTAAAAGTATATATAATAAAATGCTTAAAGTCGTATGTTACTTAAGATGATTAAAACATTTGTTTCTCTCTTTTCCTCCATTCAATTCCATAATACGTTAGGTTCAAATAACTTCAAAAATGTTTCCGTGCATTTAAGGTGAATAATTTATCCACAGTAACAACAGGTAAGTGGAATGGTTTATTATTCCCTACATTCAAAAATACAAAATTATAACGTATAACGTTTTGTTTCAGACGCTGCTAGTAGAAAAGATAAAAGATAGTGCATGCAGTAGAAAAGAAGTTTTTAAAAAGAAACTTGAGGGGTTACTTTAACAATGCTTTTTGTCTTTACTAAGGAAGAGAGTGAGAGAGAAATCAAGAAGGAAAGATAATAAAAAAAAAGGTCACTGTGTAATTAGGAAAGTTTTCGTGTGTGACCTAAAAGTTTGTTGGTAAGGGTTGGTGACTCTTCCTCCCGATACAGGAGATGTGATGTAGAAATTGGGGTCAAAGGAGTTGGTATCCCTGACCTCACAGATCTTAGAACAATAATACCAAACTTTGTAGAGATGTAACCTTAGGTACTTTTTGCTTGGACACATTTTAATCTAATTTTATTTTATTTTAAATTTAATTTTTTAGACAACCAAAATTTATATTTAGTAAATATCTAATATATTAGTATGGTTTTTTTTTGCATAAACGTTTTAGCCCCAAGGGTGTGTGTAATTAGGGTAATTGAAGTAAGCAGCTTCTCAATTTTCTTTAAGTGGAAATATTAAAACTACGTTGATGGATCACATTTGGAAAAACACATGCAGCGATGATTCAAACTACGATTTCCCACACATTAACAATCCTTTTTTTTACACCATGAACCGTGAAACACTAATGGTAATAGCAAAAATTAAATACTACTTGTGAATGAATCCTGTAACTCTCAATACATTTAAATCCCATTGAACTTTAGTTGAAACACATTAATTGGGGGGGGGTGAGGGGTATTAAGCTACTACTTAAAAAAAAGCAGACGTGCCCTACTAGACCTAATAACCTCATACGTAATAGTTACACTTATGGGAGGGATGATAAATGTTGATTTTAGAGCACGTGTACCCGCATTTGCTTGGAAGGAGAGTGTAAAAACATGTATGAAAACCCACCCATATTACACTTTACATCAGTGGCGTAGAAGGCTGACGCGCTAGTGTTGAGCTCAACCGCCGAGGACGGGGAGATCGAGGTTCGAATCTCGGTCGGGTGAACTGGGGGTGGTTTTTCCTAAATGGTTTCCAATTCCTAATCCATTAGCGTAATTAGTACTTAAGCGTATAACCCGAACGGGTAGTAAGACGCGGTGCTAAATATTATTATTATTATTATTATTATTATATACACTTTACTGGGTCTCAATCCCCAATTTACCTTTCATCATCAATCCAGTCTATTTCGAAAGTGACTACTTATACCATACGACCACTGAAGTGTGTGTCATTTTGTTCAAATTGCTTAAAGTTCATAGTTAATAGATATTTATTTAAATTTTAATAATGTTAAACTTATTTTTAAGTCCTCTCAGGCCTGTAATCTAACTATGTTGTTGACCCATATAGGTGGCTATGCATCTATTCCGGTTTAGCAGTGACATGGTGGTCAAGGTTCGAATCCCAGCTTGGTGTACCAAGATTAGTTTTTTTCTAAATGATTTTCCACCTTCTCTTCGAGCCAATGCGAATATATTTCCAGTGAATTCTACCTACCTCCTCCCTATTCTAATAGTGTGGGTACATATGGAAATAGTCTGGATGGGTAGTAAGATGCAGAGGGTGGGAAACAATTGTGATTTTGAGGGTATCATAACGTATTCAACATCATTGATACATTAATTTAATGGAAATCGTAATATATTTAAACTATGATACCAGATGTCAAAAAATATATATTTAATTAAATTTAATATTATATTATATATATTTTGTTATTTTAATAACATTTATAAAATCATTATATAAAATTTTAAGTAACATCATATCTTACTTCCGAATATCTTTATTCTACAGCTAGGAATAGCTACAAGATTACTTTAATGTATTCATACGGCCAACTATTTTATTTGAAGCCCATACGTTGAGCAACTGTCACGTTTGGCAGTCAACACTTTCACAACAAACAATTTTTTTAAACTATTTTTTCTTCAATAGGGACTTTTTCCACCAGTTAAATACAAGATTATAATAATACACTTTTTTTTATGGTAGCCACGTTTTTAGTTCCTTAAAAATGTTTTTAAAACGAGAGCTTCTTAAGGTTGCCTTAACTTCATAAATAAATCTGACGAACTGGATGGGTTGGAAGCATTTGATAACGTCATACAACAAAAATTCGTGCAGTTGTGTTTACAAAACAAAAAAAACTTTTAATGTTTAAACAAATATTGTGTATGATTTTTTACCTAAGTTATAGAAAAAACCTTTATTTAGGTTGGCCAATTTTAATAAAAAAAGACAAGCTTCAATGGCCACAAGTTCTAACGCGCTACTCTCGTAATGGAACTAGACTGCTGAGACGAGGCGATTGAGGCTTGAAACTTGGTCGGGTGTACTGACGATGGTTTTGTCAATATTAATTTCCACACTCCACCCATGCAAATGCGGGTATACTTCTTTTAAGTGTAACATTCCTCATCTCTATAAGCGTAAATAGTACATAGGCTTGTAGCCCGAAAGGGTAGTAAGATGTGGTGCTACAAATAAAGGAAAAAATGTGAATATAGTACTATTTAATTTATCGTTTCATGTTTCTGGTCACCAAAATCTCAATAAAAAAAACCTAATAATTTTATTAGTATTTTTCGTTCTTTCAATTAATCGGGAAAAGGAAATCTATCAAATAGTAAGAATAATTAAAACCTTATGATAACTTTTTTGATTAACTATATAGTTTTTGTAGCAATTAAACATAATTTGCACAATATTTATCTATCAATAGTGACTTTCAATCAATGTTGGCAATAAAACATATTCCTTTAAGTAATTCAATATCATATTTGTAAGGATATAAAAGCTAAATCTATATGATATAAATGGTAAACTCCATTTGATTTAAATGGCTCCACCAGACAAAGAAAAGCTGTAACTGGGTCTTACTGCAACTGAAGAACACATACAGAAGCGCACAGGAGCATAACTTCTACAAGGTATCACAAACCCAACCCTAACATTTCTTCTCTGACGGGTAGCAATATTTAACGCTGCTTAGTAATGCCAGGCAGCTATGGTAGCACTGGGGAAAACAGGGGCTCAAACCCTTGCTCTCCGTAGAATACCAAACAGGTAGGAGAAAAACTGGCTAGACCTGTGACTAGTAAAAGGTGGACGTGTATAATACCTCATAAAACAATCCAGAGCTGCCATCTTAGACACTTGGGAGGTGGGGGGGGGAAAGGAGGTTAAAAGGATGGAGGAGTGGGTACTTAGGAGTAGGGAATACCTCTATCTTTTAATAATACTGAGAAAGGTGCTAAGAACTTTTATATTTTAGATTAAATCCTCCTAAGTAGAAACATACTTAAAAAAAATTGCAAACAATTATGATAGTAATGATAATAATACAAAAACGTGCAGATTCTGAGCACAAGAATGTATCACCACAACATTTATAATAAACTTAACCTAGGGCAGCATCACCCAATACTACGTTCACAACTATTCCCAATGGATTGCATACTTTTTAGATATAAAGATAAATTTGATATAAACAGTAAATTAATTAAATATATGATTATCATAGAGCCATCAGAGTTGAAAAAAACAGTTTTGGAGCACATGGCTTGTTGTTTAATAATGGTGTGTTTGGGCTACATAAATCCGTAGCTCAGTTTGCGGAGGGATCAGCCAGTACCAATATATCGTTGGTCAGGGAACGCCCGAGAGTACTAATCGTACATCCTTTCTGTGGAGGCTCTTTCCATCTTTCGATGAGATGAGGAAATGATGATAGTGAGTATGAGGGTGTACAACCAGCGGAAACACTTAAACATAAATTTAGCCTCATTACCAAACCCTGGTGATGATGGAAATTGTTTCCCTTTTGAGAAGATTCCGCCGGTAACAAACAGGAATTGAACCTGGGACCTCTATATCAGCACTCATGAGCTCTGACCACTGTGCCACATAAGCCAGTTGGCTTTTTTTTTATGAATTAATCAGACTAGATTTAGTAACTTTAGTGTTTGGATGGTAAGGTTATGCTTGGATTTTGAAAGGCCAAAGATTAATTTTTATATCTGCACTTCCTGAATTAAGGTCTTACTCCTTCCACATTAGCTGTGTTTCTGGTTTTCCGACCAAAACATAATTTGCTTTCATGAAAATGACCATTTAAATGAGATATAGCTATAAAATGATATCTAAATATGGGAATTCAATTTTGAACCTTATACTTAGTATGCCGATGCTCTACCTCTAATCCATCCATCTGCTCAGCTCAACGCGGTAGGAGCTGACTGACCAAATTACTTTGTTCATTACGCCTACACAAATCCCAAAACTAACATCAATAAATGTAGGGCCATGATCAACGAAAATGTATTAATACGTAAAGGGAAATGTTCTAGCTCTACTTAAACATGGTTGCTGATTATTAATTTGGATTTCCTATTACTTCTTTGTCCATACGCTAGTGCTCACAGCCCCTGTAATTATGCAGCCGTACAAACAACATCGACAGTGGCCTCTTTTAGAAATAGTCCCAATTTTCTTTAATTTATTTGGTTTCTTTCTATTCCCACGATTTTTTTTTTCATCATGCGTGTTTGTATTTTTTACATATGGTATCTCTTCATTTATTTATTTTTAGTGTATTCTCTGGATGTACTCTTCATGTAATTGGTTGGCCTTTCAATGATTCTTTTGAGTCAGACTCCTTGCCATGTTCTTTTATATACGGTATCTTATTCGCATGCTCATTACAGAAGGCCAACTGCTTTTCATGGCCTCATTATTTTCGCTACGCCTTATCTATATTTTTTTGTGGGGAAGGGGGTGGTGAGTTCAAAACTGAAGCTATAAGACAATCACTTGAATAAGGGAATCTTCGCCTTATTTTTCGAATACAAGAACGTATATAACCTGATTATTATTTGGTATTTGAAATTTTCTACGTGCTTCTTGTGAAGTCGAAGACTAAGGGTTTCAAATTGTATTCATAATTAGTTTAAGGTTAATGGTTTTGTGAATGTAACTATATAGTTATGAAAATATTTGTAAACAATATACACGGTTCAATAACTATTACCTTCTTCTTAACAAACGTGATCTTTGTTTTATTTTGGTTTTAAATCCTATTTCAAGTTTCTTATTTTATGTCTTATAATTTTCATTTCCTTCTTAATACATTAGTTATACTTTTTGTTTTTATTTTCTTTGAAATGTGATACTTATTATCATGAGAACATGAATAATGTTAAGTTTCATAATGACTTCTTGTCTTAAGTTTCACTAAAAAATAATTAGTGTTTGAAGCCAGTGTATAGAATTAGAGATTTCTTAGAGGCAAAAACTATGGAGATGTATACGTTTATAAAAATATATGTAATTTAGTACATATCTGTATTTTTTTACCGTTTTTCAATGGCTAGCGTATTTCCTTCGCACTCTTCGATCGATTTATTTTTCTTTATTATTTTGAAAAAATTTATCTTTGAAATTTGTGCTAAAATCTTATTTAATTTTGATATAAAAGTATATTTTTATAATAATATCAAAACCAATATGACTTTACGGTTACTAAATTGTTGTGTGTACTTCAAAGTGTTATATCACGTATTATTTTGTTTCCGATACAACTCATGTTTAACAAAACAATCAAATAGCCCTTATTTATTCAAGGTGATAGTTTTTAGGAATCAAAAAGTTAAAATAAATGTTTAAACAAACTTATAGGTAAGTATAGGAAAATTACTAGACATAAAAAAAAATTAAAATAAGTTTTATGCCTTATATTATGACTAATTTCTTAACTAATATATATGTTCAAAGTTTTCAAATATAAATGTGCTAGTTAAATCAAGTGACTACTAATTAGGATTAAGCTAATTTATTATGCTTGCGTGGAGTGTTTTAAGATTAATCAGCCAAAGCCATTTTTAATTATCATCTTCATAAGTTAATTATTAATTTATTATCTTGAATCTTTTAATACAAAATCCAATAGTAAAATATAACTTAAAATCTAATTAAATATTTGTTTGCTAAGCTATGGTTAATCTTTTGAGTAATATAGCTATCCCAAGAAAATTGAAGAGTTGTGTTTGGAAATTAAAGGCACAGTTTATGAATTTACTATGATTTTTACTTTCTCTCTATCTTACAGGTAGAGAAAGTATTGTGATCGTCAAAAAATTCGAACTCGAGATTTTGATGAATTTTGACGTTTCATGACTTCCTGAATCCAAAAAAGTGGTTTTTGAATTTCCGTCTGTCTGTCTGTCTGTCTGTCTGTCTGTCTGTACCTCCAACTAGAGCCTAAACTATTTTACCGATTGAGCTGAAACTTGATATCTTGGGTTTTCATAGGGTTGCCCCGAGGGGTTTTTGGAATTGGACATCTACCCCTAAAATTAAGGGTAGTTTACCGAAGGGCAAAAAGAGAAAAAGTCGATTTTCTCAAAATCGGCTCCAACGATTTTGATTAAATTTCATTTATAAACATTAATAAATATTCCAAACAAAATGGCTACCCTCAATATTTCGGCAAAATCGCTTTAAGGGCTCCGGTCTGATGCGTAAATTAACATTTTTTATAATAGCTCCGAAACTATTTGAGATATGAAATTACTTAGCATTACAAATATGTATATATATTTATAATACAAATATTTTATTCGAAACATATTTTTATAAAATCAATAATTTTTAATCTATACGCAATTATATATATATTTTTAGCTTTTTGGACATTAAAGCTTAAGTATTGCGATCATAGAAAAAACTAACCTGAAATGTTGATGGATGTCGACGTCTCATGACCCCCCGAACCCTAAAAAATAGTCTTTGCAATGCCGTCTGTCTGTGTGTCTATTAAAACTTAAAATTAAGGGTAGTTTACCGAAGGGCAAAAAGAGAACAAGCCGATTTTCTCAAATCGGCTCCAACGATTTTGATTAAATTTCATTTATAAACATTAATAAATATTCCAAACAAAATGGCTACCCTCAATATTTCGGCAAAATCGCTTTAAGGGCTCCGGTCTGATGCGTAAATTAACATTTTTTATAATAGCTCCGAAACTATTTGAGATATGAAATTACTTAGCATTACAAATATGTATATATATTTATAATAAAAATATTTTATTCGAAACATATTTTTATAAAATCAATAATTTTTAATCTATACGCAATTATATATATATTTTTAGCTTTTTGGACATTAAAGCTTAAGTATTGAGATCGTAGAAAAAACTAACCTGAAATGTTGATGGATTTCGACGTCTCATGACCCCCCGAACCCTAAAAAATAGTCTTTGCAATGCCGTCTGTCTGTGTGTCTATTAAAACTTAAAATTAAGGGTAGTTTACCGAAGGGCAAAAAGAGAAAAAGTCGATTATGTCAAAATCGGCTCCAACGATTTTGATTAAATTTCATTTATAAACATTAATAAATATTCCAAACAAAATGGCTACCCTCAATATTTCGGCAAAATGGCTTTAAGGGCTCCGGTCATATGCGTCAATTAACATTTTTTTAAATAGCTCCGAAACTATTTGAGATATGAAATTACTTAGCATTACAAATATGTATATATATTTATAATACAGATATTTTATCCGAAACATATTTTTATAAAATCAATAACTTTCAATCTATACGCAATTATACATGAATTTTTTTAACTTTTTGGACATTAAAGTTTAAGTATTGCGACCGTAAAAAAAACTAACCTTAAATGTTGATGGATGTCGACGTCTCATGACCCCCCGAACCCTAAAAAATAGTCTTTGCAATGCCGTCTGTCTGTGTGTCTATAAAAGCTTAAAATTAAGGGTAGTTTACTGAAGGGCGAAAAGAGAAAAATTTGGTTTTCTCAAAATCTACTCAAACGATTTTGATTAAAATTCGTATCTAGGCGTTGATTAAGATTATAAATAAACTGGCTATTTTCATTTTCCTATGAAAATGATTTTTAGGGTACTTTACAGAAGCGTTAATTTCCTTATCTCCACAACTATTGGAGAAACTAAACAACTTATCATTGCAAAATTGTAGGACTATCAGAAATAAAAAAAAAATTATTTGACATATATTTTTATAAAAGCAGCAGTTTCTGAGATATTTGCAAATATATTAATACAATTTTGTGAGTTTTAGTTGTAAACATATACTACTTAAGTCTTAACGCAATAATTCTCCAATGCCATAGAGTAATTAAATATAAGTATCTAAAAAAGTATGTTATTTTTCCTTAAATCTCTTAGGAGAAATGTTTGCATAGCAATGATCTATCTCCATTTTAGACTCAATAGTCAATATTTACATTTTTTATTGGTCAAAATGTATAAATGAATAATTAAATATCAATGCGATGACTTGAAGATCTGCAACACCTTATAAAATGTTAAAATTTTAACCAGAAATCGAAATTTTAATACGAAGTGTTGACCCTTGTGGAAGACATTAAACTGTTTGAAATGCTCTTAGGTGGACAAAGATGCGCCTCTTTTCTCATTGATTCTATATCATTGTATATTATTTTATGCGTGTTCTTATGTGGAGTGGTGATGATACAATGTACATTATTCCGTTCAGAAATCTTACGAGTTTATAGAAAGAGAGAGAAAGTCTGTGCGGTGCTCCGTACCATTTATTTACACTATAATTAGCAAACACAGTGACCGCTTGTGTATGGTGTCGAGGGTTAAACAGGCTTGACGGTTCTACTAATTTACTTTTTCCCCTTTCCTCTACTTATCTTTAACTAACTACACTCAGAGGTTTTAAGGTTAGTTTTATTATATTGGATTATGAAATGTCAAATCTTTAAATAATGATTATGGTTCCAAATTTATCAGTAAAATCTGACCTTCATTAGCAAAAATGGATGATTTGGCACTGATGAATTGCAAAGTCATAGGTTATTTAAACACATTTTAAAACTAAATATGTTATGTTTAATAAAATTATACTTTAAATACCTTGTATAATATTTTAATGGCAATTAAAGTATGTGTTATTTTTTCAAATTTATAAATATCTTAAAAATAATTTATGAACTAAATTGGAGAAAGTATATTTCTAAATTTATTCCTAATAATTTAAAATAACCCAATAAAAATAATTCTTCGTCCGTGTATCTTTTCTATTTATCTTGCTTAGAACTATTTAACTATTTAGACGATTTTGATGATATGTTAAAAATATGACGTGTAGAACTTATACCTAACATGTGTGTTGGTCATATAGTTACTTTCTTGTGGCCCAAGACTACAGGTGTAATAGATTCCATATCTTTAAAAAGTCATAATACCCGTAAGCTACCTGTACGATGGAAATAGTCAAATAATAATAATAATGATAATAATAATAATAAATAATAATAATAATAAATAATAATAATAATAATAATAATAATAATAATTTAAAAGTTTGACAAGATATGTGAAACACATTTAAAACTTGTTAAATAATAAATATGTAAGATTTTGGTTTAGAACCCAATTTCTATCAAAAGTGATATAAATACATTTGGTTACCTTTAATTCAAGAAAATATATGTTAATTGATACAATAAAAATAAAAAATAAAAAACAAAATCAAGAAACCTAATAAAACTCAATTTTTCAAAGGACATACAAAATATAAACCAATCCTAAACTATTGTTCTAAGAATGTATCCTAAACTATAACAAGGAAAAAACACATCAACCAGACTCAATACCGTTGACTTGCCATTAGTTAAAGGGAACGGTCCCATTATGACACTTATAAATTCCCACCCCCCACCGAGAATCATATTACGAACCATTGGATTAATAGGTAAACGCGATTACCGGTCGAGCTAAGAGGGTAGGACAATAATTTCGGGTCGCGAACATTTCCTCCTCTCTCTCTCTCTCTATTATCAACCCTCATCCCTCTCACGTAAGTTATATATAAAAGCCTAGTACGTATATTTAACCGTACATACTCAACGTCCAACGTCCTAATGGCCGCCGTGGCGGGCCAAGCCACCCAGCATCGTATACGCCTGTGACGTAAGCACCATTCAAAGTAATGAGCCATTCCGTCCACGGCGTCTTGCGGCTGTAATGTGTGTATATATCTTCTCTCTCTCTTTTTCTCCCATTCTAAACGATACTCAAGGGTTAAAGACCGAGGTGAACCCGGGAGAAAAACAAGTCTCCTTCATATTTGACCTGGAGAGGGGAGGTTTCTAGAGTTCATACTAATCGGAATATTTTTAAATTAAAGTGTCCTCTATATTTGTATTTCTGAAATTAAATATATCATTCTTTTACCAAATTGGTATAAGGGCATCTAAAAACAGTATAATCTTTATCATTCGAGTGTCCAAATGTTTTAAATGTTTCAAATAATGTATTTAGAGTTTTTGCTGTTAATCCAGGTGAGACCTAGAACCCATTGGATGGACATGGTCAAGATGGACAACATACCTGAACAGGAAAGGGCAGAGGAGATTCGCAAACCACAAAACTATCATAATATGAAGGGGGTTAGGGGCTACTTAAGTTTGAAATACATCCAATAAACTGTACTCTTGTTTTTTTTCACTGCGTCTTAGTACGTTTTCAGGTTTCAAGTTTAAATACTAATATATCTAATAATGGGTAAAGATGTAGGTACATTTTTTTAGAGGAAATGCGTGGAGATAAAACTACATTTAATAAACACAATCCACCCCTAGTGTGAATTAGAAAGGCTCTCTAAGCCCAAACTTCCTATCACTGGCAAACCAAACGAGGCTAGAATGCCTTTTAGAATATAGGACACTGATTCTGGTAAAAGCCATAATTTATTTTTAAATTTGTAAACTTTTAAAGGAGGAAGGATGTAGTAAATATAACACTATATTCCAAATTGTTAATTAATGTGTATAGCAAATTGGTACGCGATGATTTTCCGCAGGACGAGTCCTGATACCTGAATTGAATTAAATTAAGTAAAAAATAATGACCTGGACACGAGAATCGAGCCCAGGAACCAGTTACCACAAATAGACTCAATACAATAAAAACTAGTGAATGATGGCTCTAAACACGAGACGAACAAGGATGGATCAGTGGTAGAGCAATTGTATGCAAAGCCAAAGGTCCCAGATTGGATTACCATGTACAGTTTGTCATTTTTCACTTGAACACATTTTTTTTTGCATCGCGTCTTGCAACCCATTCGGATTGTACGCTAATTGAATCCATTCCAAACTCTCTTTTGTAAAGGTATTTTTCTAGATTTTAAGCATAAAAGATATCATTTATATAACAAACTAGTTGTTACCCGTCGTGGCTTCAACCGAAGAAACGTTTAAACATTAGTATTGTAAAATTAATGTAAAATCAAAGATTGAGAACAGTGATATATGTTGTTCCAGGACATACTCTACCTACCTACCTACCTACCTACAAATTTTAATTCGAATCCGTTCATCAGTTTTTGCCTGATTGAGTAACAAACATCCAAACACACAAACTTTCGCATTTATAATATTAGTAAGATTATACAAACCAATTTAAATCAAATATACAAGGTGTTTATTATTATTTATTACTATAATTATATATTTTTAGCCAAAAGCAGTTGTCATTCATTTCTGTTCGCCAGTTCAAGTTCGTGTCTCATCTTCATTTAAAGCTTTTATATAAAATAATAGTAGGGGCTATGTAAGCAATGAGACAGACATCCCAACATTACCACGCTGCCGTATGTAATCAACATTAGGCCCCCAAACAAGTTGTAAATCAAGTCGAGTTGCAGGAAGTCCCAGGTGACTCAGTCGAGTTTTATGTATGATTCACGTGCTATGCATATGTGTGTGTGTGTGTGTGTGTGTGTATGTGTGCATGCGTGCGTGAGCGGTGCGCCACGGGCCACGGGAGTGAGTGTGCCCGGGGCAAATATTTCACTCGGGTGATATGACATTACGGTAATGCTGGGAGATTACTCCAACTATGCCCCATATCCCTCCATAGAAGAAATGACTAGAGTGCACTTAGAGTCTCAACATAATCACAGGAAAAATAAATATTTATTCAGCATGTTATGAATATAGGATCTCGTGCAAACAATAAAGATAAAAACTACTATAATTCATATTTTTCACCATGTCTCACTACCTTCTGTTTAATCATCATTAGCATATAGGGGGCCTATTTATTGATTAAACTAGTATAGATAGCTTAGGAGATGGGCCAAATGTTCTGGGTTCTATTCCCATATACGGGTGTCATTTTTCAATATATTTGAATTTTATTCAGTAAAGCCGATTTCCTTAATTATAATAATTTATCCCACAAACTTCACCTTTCATTACATTAATTGCAAAGCATTGGTTTCTTACATTATATTATGAATAAGGTGGACTTTGGAGATAATTTGCGCGCATTGGCGTGAGGGTGAGTGGAAATTAATTTAGTAAAAAAATACCTTAAGTACACTCTGGGGGTGTTAAAACGCCCTTTCCTCTCAATCAGCCGGAAAACAGAACAAATTAGTTTTATATATAAAGTCAAAGTGCTCGCTGATGTGAATTATTGAAAAAATTAAAATTAGAGAGGTTTTAAGTTAGAATTTTTGATTTAATGAATATTATATTTTTTTACACAGCATTCTTAGCCTCACCCCTCTTACACTAGCTGCTCTGGGCCATACATGTTTAATTAAAATAATAGTCTATATTAATAAGGCAGGTAAAGTTTAGATTAAGTTAGTCAACATTTTTTGTTGAGGCAAAGTGGGAAGTGAATTAGAAATAAACTATTCCCAGTATACGTAGTTTCTACTTTCATGTCTCCGATAAGACAAACTATTCGAGCTTGACGTTTACCCTGAAACTCATCGTTGCAGGTATTTGGTGTAGTAAATGAGTGAGCTAGTAATTAAATAATTAATAAATCACAAACAAATAGTTTAGGATAGTAAAAATGGAATGTTGTAATTTTAATATATATATTTAATAAAAGGTAACTAAGGAGGTTCTCAGTATAAGTAGATTATATAATACAATTAAGAGGGATGAATATTAAAACAAGTTACTTACAAAATAGAACTAGAAGGTCAGTTTATTAACATTAAAAATTATTGAACATATTCAAAGGATCAGTAAAATTGAGCGCTAGCTTTCATCTATTGAGTGCTATTTAAGTCATTAGTTATTTCAAAGTATAGTTTACACCATCAGTAAGGTCCAAACTTTATTATTTCAATCTACGTCCAACGCAAATTAACAAAGTACAATCGGTACAAATCTACCTTGAAAAATTATAAAGATGTTCGATAGATCAGAGCTAGATCAATAAATTATTATTTAGTATCACATAAATAAAAAATCATATCTTTTTAGACTCAACTTTACTGTTAAAAAATAGATTGGTCTTGAATCCTAAAAGAATCGTTAAAGAAACAGATTTTCAAAAATTCAAATTTTATAAGGGGCTGTTGAAAGTAAAGTACTTACATGATCTAGTTCGTGTAACCTAATTACCTTCACCATAGTGGACCAAAAAAGAAACATTTTGAAAATTGAGACCATGTAGAGAAACTCCAAATCTCAAACTCCTCATTAAAATTTTCCTTAACATAAAAATATGTCTCTTTGCTTTTCACGCCATTGCATGAGCTAGTAAATATTATTTTGCTTGAAAATTTTCAATTAGTGTGTAGAGGTAAAATAAATATAAAACTACCAAATATCGGCGATGGGCGCGTATGATAGTTAGGATAAACTAAAAAATCGTTGGAGAGCATGAAGAAACTCAAATCTCGAGACCAGTGAAGAAAGTGTTGGGATTCCTGGCAAGGCAACGATGTAGGACCTGGACTTGCCATAACTAAGTACCAAAATAGCAAATAAGTGCTTACTAACAATGGACTGAAACTCCAACAACGTACAATAACTAACATATCTTAAATACAATGAACAAGGATAATAAAATATTTTACAAGACATATAATGAAATGAAACAGGGTTACAACAACTACAATACAAAAATGAGATTGTTCGGTAATTATGTTGTTAATGTTTTACAAATCCACTCAAATCATAGATGTGGGAACAAGTTTAATATTACAACGAATAATAAAATAAAATCGGGTTTTAGATATAAATAATTATTAAGACAGAAAATTAAAAAAAATATTAAATTTATGTTCCCTTCATGTATCAAAGATTAGTTAATTAAATGCATTAGAGAATTTAGTGAAGAAAAATAGTTAGTTTAAGGTTTATAAATTGTAAATAGTATTTATTTCAAATAAAAGATAAGGGGTAGTAGTTAATTTTCGAATTGTTGTTAACGTGGATATTCTGATTTATAGATTTAGCACCGCGTCTTACTACCCGTTCGGGTTATACGCTTAAGTACTAATTACGCTAATGGATTAGGAATTGGGAAGGTTTAATTTAGAGGAAGTGAACCCGCATTTGGGTAGAGGAGAGTGGAAAACCATTTAGGAAAAACCACCCCCAGTTCACCCGACCGAGATTCGAACCTCGATCTCCCCGTCCTCGGTGGTCGAGCTCAACCAACACGACTAGCGCGTTAGCCAACTACGCCACCGAGGCGGGTCTGATTTATAGAGTTTGATACAATCTCACTCAATGATATGATCCAAATTATATGCACCATTAATGCCATTTTTGATTGCTTCGCAGAGCGTCATTTATTTAAAACGATGCTCCAACCAAAACGTTATTTTCCTTGCCAAAATCACATGTAAAAGTTACATACACAATTAACCAAAAGGAACAAGTTTTATTTTCGATAAGAATACAGAGGAAGGTTAAAATAATATCAAAGTCGCATGAATAAGCTACCAAGCTTTTTAAAACATAAATTGTGTTTAGAAGAATAGCTCAACCTATGTATTTCCTTCCATGCAAGGAACAAAAATAAAACGGTATGAACATATTTGATACGCTTTCTCATAAAATCCCGTATAGTTTCTAAAAACATTTTCAAAAATAATCAGTAAACTACCTTTTATAAAGTATTTATAAAAAAAAGTTGTAAATTCAAATTTAACACTTCAGATTTAAACTTAAAATAAAATTGCAATAGGCATTTTAAGAAAGACACATTACAATCTCGGAATATAAAATATTTCCTATAACAATAGTTGTTTATATAATAAGATAAAGACAATAATTTATTATGAGACCTTTTTCCACATTGCGTCTTACTACCCGTTCGGGGTGTACGCGTATGGACTAACTACGCCAATGTGTTAGGGACGAGGAAGATAGAATGTGATTGAAGTATAACCACATTTGCGTGAAGGTAGAGTGTAAAACAATTTAGGAAGAAAATACACCTTGAGAACACCTGACCGGCTTTCTAGACACAATCTCCCCGACATCGTCGGTCCAGTCTATTGCGAGAATGACGCCTTAGACCATTCAGCCACTGAAGCTGGTACCATAGCTTATTAAATATGTGCTCAATTATTTCTCCACGACCCATTGCACTCGTGTTCCTCGATATAATTACCACGCATGCGCATATTAATTCAGGCCATTTTCCCGTTCTAGCGTGATGAGAACACTGGAGTGAGGGAGGTCAGTTAGAATAGGCTTCAGTCAAATGTGTGCTCACTATGCAAATAAAGGGATCTAGCATATGTGCGTGACCGTATGTGTAGTGTAACCATTTACAGTTTAGTGGCGTGCAAAGGCTCGTTTTGTAATCCAGTGGTTGGAGAGTAAGATATTCGCTAAATACGGTGCCAATTTATTGTGTGAACTGTGTCTTACTAACCGTTCAGGATAATCAAATATTTACACTATTGGTAAAGCAGTGTGGAAGGAACCCTCATTTTCATATATGTATAGTGTAAAACAATCTAGGACACACCACCTGGTTTAAACCCATATCTTAACTTAGTCATAAAATCTAGTGTACTGCAAAAGGGACACGTGAGTCCATGAAATATTCAAAACATGTGTTCATTAAAATAATTAAATGATTTATTTACAGGAAAATATGATGGTTAGTTGTATGTAAGGAAGTTGTATGTAAGGAAGTTGTAAGTATCTTATATTCATGCCTTCCTTCAATGTAGACCGTTAATCAAAAGAAGATAGAAAACCATTAGGGGTTATGGAAGTGAAACTTTCACTTGTTTTTGTTTACCTAGCGACTATCAGAGAAACATTTACCAAAAGTTTGGGAACACAAGGTATTCTGCCTGGTGGACATATATTAGTTGTAAGTTACAAAATAATTCTTTTTAGTCACTGGTTTAGTGGCTTCCTTTTTCTTTTACAATCAATTGCATGGCCCACCGACACTTACCCACCAAAAACTATTTCAACACTTTTTTTAGCACCGCGTCTTACTACCCGTACAGGTTATACACCTAAATACTAATAACACTAGTGTGCTAGGCACTAGGAAAGTTAAATTTAGTGGAAATATACCAGAGTTTGCGTGGGAGTAAAGGGGAAAACCATTTTGGGAGAAAAACCTTTAGTACATCCGACTTGGATACGAACCCCAGTCTCCCTGTCATTGGCAGACTAGTCTATTATAATAATGATGCTTTAAAACACGTGGACACCGAGGCAGGTACCACTCTTTAATGCCATGTAGTTATATTCAAAATTGGAATAGTAATAATGATATCTGGTTTCCAGATTAAAAAGTTATTAAGTTTTAAGCTCTATTGTATTAATTTGGTATTACACATCTATTTTCTGTATTTGATAATATAAGATACGTATAAATAATTTTTAAAACATTAATGCTGCTTACGTTAACTTAAATAAACACTTTTTTAAATAAACCTTATTGAAATATATATTTATATGAAAAGGTATAAAATTGGAGTGACTTCATTATTTACAAATATTTTTTATCGAACTAAATGAAACTATTCATTTTTATTTTATTTTTTTGACTCTTTGATAACTAACATGAAACAAAATTTGTGATGAACAATATTGACATTCTAAAATGTTCAAGTTTTATTCCTTTTTGGATTTGTTTGAGATGAAAAATTTAGAGATAATATTTGCTAGATTGACGTTTCCCCTTTGGGCGTGTTTTATTCAAATCATTCACCCAAACCACCTTTTTTCCCCTTCATTCAGCCTCGACCCCCAAATACTCTTTAACCTTTTCAAATCCCCCCCCCATGTTCTCTTTGGATTTTTCCACACACACCAGAGAGAAATTCCAGAGCAATGACATGAATGCTATTTCCAACAAACACAATGTGGTATACGTTTCCAGTTGATAGCCACCACATGGCTGCAATACCACTAAAGGTATTAGGTATCGGTTTTAGACAAAGGGAAGAGTTTAACACACATGAGTGGTATGCTTAGTTCTAGCTCTTCAAAGCTTACACCAGTTATTTAAACTAAATTGTCTGACTTAAAATAGTTATGTTACAACTTAAGGAATAATATAATAATATTTATTTATATTTTTAATGCAAAAGTATATATTCTTGTAAGAACAATATAAAACTTTTTAGGGATCTAAATTGACATATGAGGATTCTAATATAATGGGACCCAATTTGGTGGCCACGTGGTCTATCGCGCTACTCTCGCAGTAGACTAGACTACCTATGACGAGGATATTGCAGTTCGAATCTCCGTCTGGTGTACCAAGTGTGGTTTTTCCTTCAATGGTTTTCCACTCTCCCTCCACAAAAATGCTGGTACTTATTTTAAATGCAACCTTGCTAATCCCTAAAAGCCATTGGCGTAACTAGTACATAAGCGTATAACCCGAACTAGGTAGTAAGACACAGGTTAAAAAATAAAAATAGAAATGTACTGAATTGAAGATCTGAAACCATCATTAAATTACTATTTTTTTTTACCACAAGTCAAAAAGGTCACCCCCTCCATACCCATCCTCCCACAGATGAATCTATGGAACCGCTGGGGATATGGGGCCCGTTCCGGTGGGGATACAACTTGATACCTTACTGAAATAACCCCCCACACCCCACAAGCGCATCTCTGGAACAGTTAGGTCATGGGAGTGTAACACATATTATTGTCTACAGGTGAAGTTTTCGCAAACACTGTATAAAAACAAATGTCTCATATATTCTATAAAACTAGAATTTAATTTTTTTGTTTTTTATTAATTTGAGAAAAAAATTAATTTTATAGAGTTTAGTCAGGTCTTTAATTGATAAATTTTTCTTTTATTTTCTATATTTACCTATGTATTGCGCAATTTTCCCTTGGGTGTGACAGTTGGTATACATTAAAACATAAAAATAAAGTAAGATAACTTTTATAAGCTTCATAAATAAACGTGAAACGTAACGTTCACATTAAAATTTGGAACAGAAGAGTGTTGGTTAATTTAATTGCAACCTAGTCAACTCTGTGGTCTTGGGGTAAGTGCTCGAATCAAGACCCAATGTTTGTGGGTTAAAACCCAACTGCGTCCAACGGATTTTTCTTCAACTATAAACATCCGTAGCACAATTTCCTTCAGAAGGGAAGTAAAGCCGTCGGTCCCATGTCGATTGAGGCATGTAAAGAATACTGGAATTTATATGAAAATACTTTTTCCAGTAAAATCGGTAGGCCCTTTTGCTCTCGATCATGGAATTTCTTGTGTGTCAATATCATCAGTCTGTTCATAAAATGCACGTCAAATACCTCAAATATATGAATAAAAGGTAACCTAAAACGATTTTTTTTTAATACATCAAGAGCTCGTTTGAACAGCAAAGGCAAGATTTACCTTATCTCCAATATTTTTATAAAGATATTTACATTTAGACCTAATAGCTACCTTATTTTTCTGCGTGTTACCGTTTGTCATTCAAACTACAGTGGAGCGTCGTTAATCCGGATCGATCGGGACCGGGACCCATCCGGATTACTGAACTGTCCGGATTTTCAAATGTGCTTTCAATAACTGTATACATACGTAATGTATTGACTAGAGATACATGACGCTCGGGAGTCTACTGTATTACAAAATAGAGGCTGAAGGGTTCGAAAAATACAATACACAAAATATTTTAATAAAGTATATTGAATAAGAACATGTAATTATGTAATTTAGATTAGTAACTCTACAATACTTTTTAGAAAAAAAAATCTACAGTAATTAATGGAAAATTACTGGGTAAAAAAGTCCTTAATTGTTTTTTGTACAAGACTTGACCTGCTCTCACCGCCGATCCGGATTTGCGACGCTCCGGATTTTTGACGTCCGGATTTCCGACGTTCAACTGTAGTTAGTTTAATTTTGTTATTTATAGCTATAAGATTATTACAGATTGACCTGATAACGTATGTATAGAAGTTTAAATAATAAATGACAAAACTAATAAGTGTGCGGAAAGAAGTCGCGGCAGAAATAACAGTTAAAAAAAAAGATATGTTACATTGGTTTTGTAGCCAACTTTGATACAATATTACTTTAACTTCCTTTTTTGTGGGGCATGATGGTTTTCTCTACTACAACACGACCGTGGCACGCGGGTCATTACAAAGTCCGGATGAAATCTTGAGGGGTGTGGGGTTTGAATTCCAGAATATGAGGTGGTGCATTGGTATGAAACAGAAAGGGAGGATCAATATGAAATTATATTTACTAACAACAAGAATCTATAAAATACTACAACATATCAATGCTTCAAACATTACCTAGGGCCACGGGTCTTTCATGACGTAGAGGCCCCTGCGAACAACCTAGATACCCGAGTTGACTCCCAGGGTAACAGTTTGACCATCAAACACTGGCGTAAACTTATCGTAGAGTGTTGCAGGGTAAGCAGATTTTGTTCAAATTGTACAAGAGAATTTTCTCATAGTTCAGTAGAAATTCATAGGTCTGATATCAACAAATATGCATTCCCATAGGAGGTTGTGGACAATGGCTTATGTATGATTGGTCAGAGGGGACCAAGCGGCTGATAGCAAAATCATAGTTACTGTTTTAATAAGTTTGCTTACCTTGGTATCGTTCTACACCACCACAATAATTCTAATAAGTCTATTAGTTTATGGTCAATAGCGAACTAGACTATAGAGCATGGCCTTTATTTATCTGGGATGAGCTCCAATCCTATCTTAAGATAGCCAAACAATCAATGAGGAACCACTGTTCATTAGTTGAAAGCCACTGATCTTGGTATTATCATCAAGCAAGCAAGGTTCATCGGTCAAACGAGACTACTAATCTAGAGGTCCCGAGTTCAATTCCTGGTAGTACTATATATATTTATTCCGAAAGGAGAATGTGCTTATGGTAACCATTACTTTCTTGTTTGAGATTTTAGTTAGGCTCAAGACTTCTGCTTGGAACTACATAGTCATAAATTATTACCGTCATAATCATCTCAACCTGACGAAGATAACGCATCTATATGGTGTCCCGACCTCAGAAGACGGTTATATATCAGCCATTGCCAGTTTAAAAAATAGAAATATTTAGCCTGTCAAACGTTCGTGATTTACGTTAGTATATATATACAGTAATTTATATGCATAGCAGGATGGTAATCACACACTAACAATTAATAAAAATTAATGTACAAATCTGGATTAGCATCTCCCCAGAGTAAAACCTATACATATACCTTACATAGTTATAATTCATATTATTTAAAGATAGTATTATATATTATATTATATTTATATATAATATTAATATATATATATATATATATATATATATATAGAGAGAGAGAGAGAGATCAAAAGTAGCCACTGCAGATCACATGCGTTGATGTAATAATTTTCGGTATTAGTTTTAGTATTATAATGTTGGCATAAGATATTATTCTTTATCACAGATATCTTATTATATCAAAGATTTGGAGATTTGTTCAGTTTTGCTTGACTAAAACTTTATTTTTATGGGATTTATTTATAGATTTAAACTACTTTTGAAAAAAATAAGATAAGCTTTTTTTTGATTTAACATCTTTCATTAATTTTATAACTATGAAGAAGTTAGAAACTATATTTTATAAATAATATTTAGAATTGTTTGTTACCTTTAATCTTGACTGAATTGGAGATTTTTTTTGTTGTTGTGCTGAAATAGCACGTACCATAAATAAATCATACCAAATAGTATTAGGGATGGAAGGGGTAGTTGAAACCTGTTCAGACCGTCCAAATAAGTTAAAAGTAACTTCGTTCTTTTCCCCAAATAAAAATATAAAAAAAAAGTAGGACTGATACAAAAACTTTCCCTGATGACGTACAATATCGCAAGAGCATCCTCGCGGTTTGTTGCAGTAGCTACAAGATGTGAAGTTGGATGTAATGGCCGTCCCGGGAGACATTATTTAGCGAGAAACATAGAACAGCGGGCAGCAAAAACATACCTTCCCCCCTTACACCCCTTTTCCCGTTTCCCCTGAAAACATCTTCGCACGTCCCTCTCCCTCCCCCCCCCTCCTTGCCAGACCATCCCTCCAGGCGCACCAAGATTAATTCTAGGCACTCTAGGTTTACAACAAAGTCTAAACTAGGTTGTAACATACACTACTCGGACAAACTTCCGGATTACTAGTATTTATCATTCTCTTCGTAGTATTACGAGGGTTTCGGACGAAAAGTTTATTCGAGGTGGCCAATGGCTTAGGGCTGTCCCTTTTTTTTTTTTTTTGACCCTTTAAATGACCTTAAATATCTTAGTTTCAAAATGCATGCATCAGCTCTATTGTCAAGATAATAATTTCCTATATAATCCTCACCAGTGTATGCATGAACTAAGCATTAAGTGAAAGTATTTGACCATTCAGTGATAGTGAGGTCGGGATTGGAATCCCAAATGGGTATTTGAGAAAAGATTTGTTCCATACGACGTTTCTTACTATCCACTCCTTGCAAATGTGGGTGCATTTAAATTGTATCATCTACATCCCTACTATTAGAGCAATAATTAAATGCGTTAATCCGGATTGAGAAAAGAACGCAGTGGTGGTAAAAAATAAAGGCTTGGGTGGGCGTGTTATGATAAATGTCATTATCTATTAACTGTATTTCTACTAATTTTGCTTTTGTGCCAGCACTAGGGACTATACAATATGTATTATGCCAGTATCTTGTGGATTGGTAATAGGTAGCTCTTAGCAACACATTCCTACTACCCGCTCGGGTTACACGCATATGAACTAATTACTCCAATGTGTTAAGGATAAGTACGGTTGAATTAAGAGGACATGTACCAGCATTTTCATGGAGTAAGAATGAAGAAACCACCTCAGTACACCCAACCAGTATTTAACCCCTATGTTGCTATCATCAGGGTCCCAGTCTAATTTATAGAGTGCCACCTTAGACCATGCGGCCACCGGAGGGGTCACTACAATATTGTGCGTGTGATTGGTCAAATGGATAGTGAAGGGGAGGGACAAGTTTAGTGGTACATTTCCGTCAAGCCTCATCTCAGCTTTAATAAACAGCCCAAGGGCTGCCAAACCTATCAACGACATAGACTGGCCAAATAAGTGTATAGGAATGAGCGAGGATGGTATTTTAAGAAATTATCTAACATTTTCATAAAAATATAAATGATACGGTGTACCGCACAGACTTTCTCCTGCTATTCTCTTAAAATAGACATTTACTAAAAAATCGTTAGATTTTTGAAACGAAATGACAGGAATAATAATAATAATAATAATAATATAATAATAATAATTTGCACGGTTATACCCGTTCGGGTTATACGCTTAAGTATAATTACGCTAATGATTAGGAATTGGAGGATGAATTTAGAGGAAGTGAACCGCATTTGCGGGAGGGAGAGTGAAAACATTGAGGAAACCACCTCAGTTCACCCGACCGAGATTTGAACTCGATCTCCCCATCCTCGCGGTCGAGCTTAACACGACTAGCGCGTTAGCCAACTACGCGACAGGAATATTCTTTGTTGTAGAAACACTACATAAGATCATAGATGAAATAATATTGATGTTTTTTTACTTACTCAATGGCATTAGGAACTAACAACACTGTTAAAGAAAAATTGAGAAAAGAGAAATAGCTTTGTTCACAAAAGATCATAAGAATCAAATTCATTTTCAAATACCTGCTTATATCTCTAAAATTATTGTTTTTATAAAAATTTATTTCGAATAAATATTTTTATATTTAATAGTACTACTATAACTTTAAAATAATAAATTATTTTGTATCTCAAATATCCGCGGAGAAATTATGTAAATTGAAAATTTAATTATGTAAGTACCCTCAAAGTCATTTTCATGAGAAAATGAGGATCGCTATTCTGTTTATAATAATAAACAGTGTCTAGGTATAAAATTTAATCAAAATCGTTTGAGCAAATTTCGAGAAAATTGATTTTTTTATCTTTTTGCTCTTCCAAAAACCCTTGGAGGGACCTTATATAAACCCCAGATACCAATTTTCAGACCAATCGGTTAGAAAGTTTCGGCTCTAGCCCATGCTACAAATAGACAAAGGACATTGTGAAAAACACTTTTTTTTTTGGTTTCAGGTGGTCAACATTTATCAAAATCTCGGGGTTTTTTACGGTCACAATACTTTCTTTCCAAGGGAGGTGTCAAGAGAAAGTAGATATATGAGATATCACAGTGTGGTATAGATCTTTTCAGTTATCATTATCACCATGAGTCTAGGGTTGGTTAGATGTATACAAATGCTTTAAGAATTCCTTATAACAACAATGCCCATGTTTTCAAAATTGTTATATATTATTAATTGAAGGGTTCTATCAAAACGTTCGTATTAATGTTAGTTTTAGAGAATTAAAATTTGACGCCAATTTTCTCATTACAGGTTCAGTTAAATATATTTCACATTAAAAAAAATCTTTCTTTACCGCTAAAACATATTTATAAACTAATACTTTTTTTATCATGTTATATCAAATCTGAATATCATCGAAGTTAGTTTATTAGAAAAGCTTGTCTAGCTAGACAAAATGTTTAGTTATTTAAGAAGTATACTGTATCTATGTTTGGAAGTTGATTACATAGGTCAATGAATACTTTTAAGACGCATGTTAGCTTTTTAGGATCAATATTTTGTTATTCAGCCGGTTACAAATCTGCCTCTAATAATTAATTTCAGACTACCAGTATCATAATACGACAAAAGCAAAGTTATTGACACGTATTAATGAAATAAATTAATTGATAGAAAATTACCAATATTTATAGTTTCGTTAGTAAACTGAACAAAATCCAAAATTATTATTTTTTTTTTGTTGGAAGGTTAACCTCCTTGAATAACGAGTTTACAATAAAATTATTTCACGGACCAAAATTAGTGAATTAAAGATTATTATTAATCAATAGTATACATTTTTTACTGCTAAAAAATATTGATTCAAAATAAATATAGATTCAAGCTAGCAATCAAAGGTTACACCAACAAACACAATATATTTGCTGACATTCATCCATATAGTATATTATTAATATCCTTAGAAATTCAAGAAATATAAAAATATTATTTTAAATCAAGCCTGCAATACAACCTGCTACACAATGTCGTTGTTTGCTTTAAAAGAAAAACAAATCTCGTTACAAATCAAAACTTTGTTGGTTCTATGACAAAAGTAAACAGTGAACCTTTGTGAATAATGTTTACGAACCAACACCTGGGAGGTATGCGGTGAAACAAAAATAAAAAAACATCAAATCAATATTCCGCAATGTCCACGTTGGCTCAATAAGTCAGTTGGCACGTATGGGAGATGCAAATTCCTCTGTTCAATGTGTAAAATAATTCATGGGCACTGTATGTGTGAACAATGAACAACATTCTTGATATTTTGTAAAAAAAAATAATATAAAAATTATAACTAAATAACAAACTATTAACATATTAAATAATAATTCATAGCTTTTTTTTTTGGTGATATTTCGTGTAAGAATTCAAAACACGCAAAATAATTCACTGAGACAGAATGAGAATATAGTTATTGTAAAGAGAGCGGGAAAAGTTTCGCAACAAAAGTTAAAAGATAATGCAACCGATTAAAATAATGCGAAAGAATAATTAATATCAGGTAAAAACAAAAACTTTTTTAGAACAGAATACACAAATAAATAATTCAGTAATTGATGACTACAGAAATATATTAAGTTAGATAGTTTAATAAAGGTCTTCAAAAAGTCTTAAGATTAAAAGAGATGCTTATTTTTTACGTAGCACATAAATAGCCATAGATAATAGAAGCACAATTAATTTAATACACAACTTTGTTTCTTACAATTATTTATCCTATTGTTTTGAAATTTTTGCTAGCATGAATATTTATAAATAAACTATTAATTATTGTGCTTGGTCCATTAGTGTTAACTTGTTAATACTACAGTAAAGCAATGCAGGCTGTTTTGAATCAATCACAAGGCGAAAATGTTCTTCAAAGGAGTGGAAAGGAAGACGTTGGAAAGCAAGATATAATATTATTTAATTTTTTTATTTGAAGAAATATGTTTTACTAAAAATAAAAAAGACCAGACTTTAATGGTTTTATATCGTTTCTAAAATTAATATATAAAACCCGCCTCTTATCGGCTTTTAACATTATTTTGTTCTTTAAACCTAAAGTTTATATATAGTTAGTACTGGTAAGTAGGAAGGAAAAACTTTGTTTAATGAGTGGTCTCCACGTGCCATAATCGTCAGTTTTCCTTCGAGCGAAATGCGTTGAAGTTTCCATTATAAAGTTGCCTGCTAACGTACTTCGTTGTTGCTCTTTTTTTTCTACTTAAAAAAAACTCCATTCATTTTTATATTAAAATTTACTGGGCTTAGCAGGAGTTTATTGTGTTACTTAAGAGCCACGGCCACAATAAATTCTAGGGAAAAGAAAAACTCTTATGAGTAAGTTTAGAAATAGAATATTGCATGGGTATTTTGAAGTTAAAAAATATATTCAAAATAATATTATAACCTCATATGTGGGGTGCTGGGAACTATCAAAGAAAGCTTCGGATATAGAGTTTGGAATATTTTTACGGACCACTCCTTAAATATTCTGGTTTTTAGTCTATTAGAGGATTGAAAATAGCCTGTAACATGGTAGATATGCTTTATTCATATCGTGCTTGCCGAACAGTACACGGCGCTAGTAAAATTATGTTGATCTAAAACATTTCATCATCGATTAGAGTTTTTTTATAACTTAATTTGTTTTATTTGAATTAAATAGTTCATTATTTTTTATACTAAATTGTGTGTTTATATAATTTTGTAATTTTGTTGGGCTTGCAATGATTTCGGGTTGAAACTATTCTTTACTCAGTAGAATCATATTGTATTATCTCAAAGTGAAATAAATCAAACTCATAAATAAAATAACTTAATAAAACAACTATAAAGACATGTATAGATTACGAAATAATAATATACACCCATGAATTGAGTTTGCTTGCATAAAATAATGTTTAATCTACTATATTATTTTGGTTAATTTCACACAGAAAATGTATTTCCTTAAAGGGTTAATAATTGATTTTTAAAAACGTCATGTCATGCTATAATTTAAATCGTTAATAACATTTACACAACATTTATTTATTCTTACTTCTGAGCTACCAAAACTAAAACCTTATACAAAAACAATATTTAGAAAGAAGATAAGAAGGTGTTTTGGAAATATATATATATTTCCAGATGTTGTTTATAACAGCTTCTTCAAAACAATAACATTTTTGGGTAGAAATGTTATATCTGACGAACACTAGAAAATACTTTCTGGAAAGAAAGAGTAAAATAAATAAAGTAAAAAAAAAATGATATCCATATTATGACGCCAAAATTATGAATGGTCTACTGCGGAAACGACATAAGAAATGGTATGAGTGTGAGAGAAATGAAAAATAATAAAATCAAGATGTTTCTATTCAGTAGTAGAATGTGGTGGCGCTGAGAAGCGTAGCCAGGGGAATTATGGGTAGCTGACGTCACAGATAACAGCACAATATTCTAGTACGTAGAGTGAGATAAATAGATAAAGGAAGGAAGCTGGACTGAGAAGGTAAGAAAGAGACAAATAATAGCAAACAAAGGAGGGGTAAGTAAGAAAGAATACAAGACAGAAGGAGAAAGAGGATAAGGAAATGGGAGAAGACAGTATGAGAGAGAGAGAGGCAGGCGGCAACATGAAATATTAGTGCAATAACGAGAAGGAAGGGTAGAAGCACACGGAGATATTATAGAGGAGCAATGGAGCACTCTAAGGAGACCAGAGGTAGAACAAGGCAACTCCTTCTCACCAGTGGGACATCTCTAAGATGGACAAATATATATTTAATGGACAAAAATAAATAATTATATCAACCTGAAGGAAAGTCATTTATCTTTTCTTCATCGTGTGTTTGATCTAATTCTCAAATGAATATTTCAGTCGAGTGATTTATCATGCTGAAAGGGCTTACCAATAAACAAATAGTTTCTTCATTTTATGAATCTCCTTGATATTTGTAGCTGTATTAAATAAATATCTTTAACAAACGTATTGTATAAATATTTCATAATGAAAGAGATAATGATAGAATTTTGTTAACACGGCCAGGATTTTATAATCAAATATATAAAAAAAAAATGGTTTAAAAACTAGATTTGTCTGGAGATTAAAATCGTACTCCAAGATTTGGTGTGTGTTGGTTTTTATATTGTGATCAAACCAAAAACATTTATGAAATTATAAAGTATCGGCTCTGTTTTGACAAAATAAAATTTCGGAAGAATTTTTACGAGAATGTAATTTATATGTGTGGACGAAGGAAGAAATTTAAAATGGTATTAATTTACATAAACTTACAACTATAATTTACAACAATTTTAGGTTTTCCGTCCTAAATAACTATGTACGATTTTTTGTTTTGATTTGAGAGATTTGATACTACATTACTAACTCAAAGATTTTAATCAATCAAAAGCAATCTTAAAAGTCTCAAATAAATACCAAGTGATAGTTTCAAGTCATTTTATTTTTATTATATCTGTCTCCCAAAGATTCATAATTAAATATTTCAATAATTTTGACTGACCTAATTTATAAAATATTGAGAATAGCCGTAGTTAGTCCCTTTTGTGAACGTGAACCTATTTAAGACCTTACAAAAAAAAAAGCTAGAGTTTACTTTTTGAATCTTTCGTGTTGCATGTTAAAGAAAAGTGGAAATTGTAGATTTTTTTTACACCTTCGTAAAGCAAAGTTATCCATTTATCCTCTCTACCTTCTTCCTTTTCTTTACCCTTCTACCTTGTGAAGGGCAACCACAACCCCAGACCATTCCTTAAACATTCTGAAGTACTTAGCGTGTTCTCCCACTGCATCCCTTACCCTTTCTGCACCATTCTGTAGGCACGCCATTGTTTAACTTGTCTTGTTCTGACGTCACACTGGAGAATAAGACACGAAAAATAACATGAGAACCGCCGAAGAAACTCTTCTTATCTTAGGGAATAAAAGTGAAAACAGGAAAATGAAACAACTGACCTTGTAAATCACTGTTGGAATTTCAGGAAGATAATGTATCATAAGAAATCCACATTTTTTTATAAACGTTTATTAAAAATAGTTTGTTGTTTTAGTGGGTTTTTGTTGTTGTATTTGTATCATATATTAGTTTTACCAAGACATAGCTACTAAGCACGTAAGGACGTTAATAATTCATTTCTTGTGTTGATATAAGTATTTTTTTTAAATTATGGTCGCCATTACTCCATTTCCCAACCTCCCAAACCTCTATGATAATTTTTTGTCCTAAGCCTGGGTGCTGAAGGAGGAGGCAGAGGACGGGCGCATTGGTGGTCTATGTTCACTGACAAAAGGAATGGACTGGTCGCAAGACAGAACACCCAATAACAATAATTATAATAAAACTTAAAATTTCTAAGTCTGTTAAAATCTAGGGAAAAATCCATCATAGTAAAAATTATTTTTTATTTATAAAGTATATTTAATTACTAGGCATTTATGTATTAGTATATTTTGTTTATGTTAAAGGAGCAGTTTGTACAAACACAAATGTTTCATTAACCAAATAACAGCTTAACTTCAGCCAATTAGTTAATTCAAAGGCCCTAATGACCTAATTGTGTCGATAGGCCTATAAACTCTAATTTTAATAATATTACAAATAAATATACCGTTAATTGAAGGTTCAAGTATAAATTAAAATAGGTTGAAAACCGATTCACTGCAAATTAAAAACATTTCAAAACATGAAATATTAAGGTATGTGAAGGAACCTATTCTTTTATTCTGTATTAATATACATTGCATTAGTATTTAATTATACAGTAAAACCTTGGATTGCGAGCATAATTCGTTTCGTAAACGTGTTCGTAATACAAAGCACTCGTATATCAAAGTGAATTTCCCCCATAAGAAATAATGGAAACTCAGATGCTTCGTCCCACAACCCAAAAATATTTAATCTAAAATGATTATCTTTTTTATTTTCGTTATTTAAATGTAACTGTACTGTAATCAAATTTATTGATTAAATTTAATCGTGGCTGGTGTGAGGTATACAAGAGAGAAGAGAGGAGGAGGTGGGTTATTGTTTAGGACGACTTTTACTGTCACTAACGGAATCACTGCTATATGTTGTCTTACTGGAATCTTTTTCTTTTTGTGTGATTTTAACAAAGAACCTATCCAATGACACTGCGTGGCAGACAAAGCGTAACCATAGTACTACTCGTATTGCAAGATATCGCTCGTTTATCAAGTTAAAATTTAATGAAATTTTTGCTCGTCTTACAAAACACTCGCAGACCAAGTTACTCGCAATCTAAGGTTTTACTGTATTGTGTGTAGCCTTGTAGTAATTAATAAGCTAAATAATTGTTTTATCACGATGAAATGAATTTATAAAAATCATCTTTGTTTCTATGATCATCGAGTGTGTTGAGGACTACTCTATGCAGGTAAAGTGGAAGGGGAGGTAGGAAAATGGGTAAAAGGGGAAAGAAGAGTGAAAGTAGGAATTTGTAAACAATCTAATTTCATATGAATGTAAATGTGACAAATATTATCTATATTATAATTTATTACTTTCATTATGTCTCTAAGAAACTTCGATCAATATATTTGCTATAAGTAGTTGCAGCCATAGACAAAAAAGGTATTTGCAAGCGATATTAATCACTGAAACAATATTTTGATTTGTTAATAGCTACAGTCACCCGAGTAATCTTTCTTGATTGTATGAATCACACAATTTGTATTGGAGCCCAACGACAGTTTGAGGTTTGTTGAAGACCTACCGACAATTACATTTTTTAAGGATATAAACCACTGTTTTATGACAGCTCTAAGGGTTCGGCCAGACTGACAAGCGTGCGAGCGCGTAAGCGACTAGGTGGCCACACTGGCGAGCGCGCGAGCGAGCGAGCGCGTGATTAGCTGATACCTCTCGTTATTTGTTGACGAGGAGGCTCTGAATTTTGGCTGAGTGAGCTGAGGGTGGTTTTAACAAGTGATTTATTGTTGTGGTTTTCTCCTCCTCTCTCCACGCTAATGGTGATTCTTATTTGTAAAGGCCTACTTTGATAATATTGAAGTATTTTAACATATCAGTTTTATATAAATATATACATGGTTTATGATCTTAGCAATTAAATTAGGCCGTTAATAGCAAGTGTGCTAATAATAAGAATTGAATAGTCAAACGGTGACCTGGTGGTATAGGGGTAAGGTGTCTGACCTCTTTGCTGAGGATTCGGGGCTAAATCCTCGGTCCCGGCACAGATTTATCTGATTGCCAAACCCTTCCTTCACCTCTGAAAAGACGTGTATTAATCACAACTTGTGAATGTGAGGAATGCCAGGCCTCCACCGAGGTTCGGATTCCACGTTAAACTGTAGGTCCTCCACTTCATCTCACAATCACCCTACCATTGCAAATTAGCGTAAGTACGTATAACCCGATCGGGTAGTAAGACGCGGTGCTAATAATAATAATAATAATAATAATAATAATAATAATAATAATAATAATAATAATAATAATAATAAATAGTCAAAGCTATTATTTATGCTTTTAGTGAGGATTACTCCATCTAGCTATCATATTCTGAAAATTGAAAATTGACACCTGGACACGGGAATCGAACCCGGGACCATTGGCTTTGTACACCAAGGCTCTAACCACTGAGCTATCCAGGTGTCATTTTTCATTTTTCAGAATATGATATTTAGATGGAGTAATCCTCACTAAAAGCATAAATAATAGCTTTGGCTATTTAATTCTTAGTATGAAATCCCGTACAATTATAATAATTGTACAAATGGCAGCAATGAGCCAACTACCGAGTCGAAGATGGCTGCGTTATCTGATAGATAGCTCGTGATATTAATATAATCACATACTTGTAGCTGACGATTTCCGCACTCCATCATAGGCTCTGCTTTAAAATATGAGTGAAGAATGACCCTGGGCACGGGTACGAATCCTGGATAGCTCAGTATTTAGAGCATTGACGTACTAAGCCAAAGGTACCGGGTTTGATTCCCGTGTCCAGGTGTGATTTTTCAATTTCCAGAAAGTGTGCTAAACCTATCGATAGTAATAAAAAATTAATAAAAATGTAAAAATGAGAAGTTTTCCTAGCACTCGATGAACCAACACACAATAATATTGCCTAGCGCCTGTAAACTAGACTGTACCGAGTCGAGCGTGCGCGCTTGAAAAATAGAACCAGTTCTATCTTTCAAGCGCGCGCGCTCCAGTCTGGCCACCTCTCATTACAACCCATGTATTCTATTTTATATTTTAGTCGCTCGCGCGCTCGCTCGCTCGCGCGCTCAGTCTGGCCGCCCCCTTACGCGGACATTATAGCTTCCAAACGTTCGTTGGTTAATATAAGATATAAAATAGTCATAGTTGAATCAGTGTGGATGAGCAACTAATATAATTGTGATTTGTAGCTATAATAAACTTAGATCAAGGGGCTATAAAAATATGTTCTTAAAGTAGGTCTATTGCATTTCACTTGGTAAAATCCATCAATCTGTTTAAAAGTAAGGAACTCTATATAGACTATATATAATATTGTAAATATTCTCACCTTTTTCTATACAACTTTTCACCAACCCCGGAACTAAACTCAATCAGTCATTAAACCTGCATTACAGTCTTAGAATGAACTAATCTCTACCCCCAGATATATAAAACGCCACCCACCATAAAAAGATCAATATTTATTTTTATAGAAATAAGAACATAACTTTGAGCCTTATATGACCCCTATATATTATTATATTTATACAACGAATAGACTAATATAGGATAAGGAAATGAATAAATATTTAAGAAATTACTTGAAATGAATAAAAAAACGCAAGATTATATGATATACGAGTAATTAGTCAAGTTTTTACCGGTTTAAATTATATTTTTTATTAAAAAAACTATAATTATTAGCTTTATTGTTTTAGTATTCAATATTTCTAATGCATTTCAAGATTTAAATATAAATTTAATAATTGCTTAATAGTTACCTCAAATTTCCAATCATTTTTAAATATACGTAATACTATTATTAATATTTATCATTTATACAAAACATTTGGTTTAGTATTAGGTGGGATTTTACAATTATTTTCTACACATGTATCCAGGAAAGTGTAGGAATGATTAATTAAAATTTATGTTTTCTGTCTAATCCTTCCAAAGTTATTAAAGTATCAAATATATCAAGCACAATATTATAAAAACATGCTAATAGTAATCAAATAAAGTGGAAAAGCACTAATAAAGTAATACTTCCGTGATGCATGCCAGGATTTGGGTAAGTACGTAATTTGATTATTATTGTCATTACTTCTCACTAACCCCTTTGGTTATACGCATACGAAGAAAAAGCTACGCTAATGTGTTAGTAATTATAAATGTTTAATTCATAGTATGTCTACCCGTTTTTTCATTGAGATATCGTGAAACTCCATAAAGCATAAAAACACACTCGATACACCTAACCAGGATTCAAACCCCAATCTCCCCGTCATTGGCAGTCTAGTCAATGGCGAGAATAACGCCTTAGACCAACCTTTCTCAAACTGGTGTTGAGGACCAGTATTTCAGTTAATTTTGTGTCGTGGCCCACAAAATATTTATGATGATTTATTTATAATATAAAATATTAAAAAATATTGTCTAATATATGTCTGTAATTTCAACAACTTATAATATTTAAAAAAAAATGGCAATCTTGAATTTGGCTTGTGACCGCTAAGAACCCTCAACCAACCACACAATGTCCGTTCCGTATCGATCGCTGGCACTTCTGTGACATTTTTGGTATAAATAATGAACCGCGAATAAGTTTATTACATTTTCTAAGGACCGGCATTTCCTTTACATGGCTTGGTTGTAACTCAACATTTGGGAAACAATTCTTAAGGCCAAAAGACCACCGAGAAAGTTAAAGATCCATTACAATTTGAAAGGTACAAGGTATTATGAGGGAAAGTCACATTATACACTTTTTCCAGGGCAATAGCTTTTATATCCCAAGGCCTATAAGGACACCAGACAATGTTGTATTTAACTGATTTGAATACCTAAAGATCTCTTTTAACCGTAATATAAAGTAATAATAATAATAATAATATTTAGCACCGCGTCTTACTACCCGTTCGGGTTATACGCTTAAGTACTAATTACTCTAATTGATTAGGAATTGGGAAGGTTGAATTTAGAGGAAGTGAACCCGCATTTGCGTGGAGGGAGAGTGGAAAACCATTTAGGAAAAACCACCCCCAGTTCACCCGACCGAGATTCGAACCTCGATCTCCCCGTCCTCGGTGGTCGAGCTCAACACGACTAGCGCGTTAGCCAACTACGCCACTGAGGCGGGTAATATAAAGTACATTAAAAAGTACATTAAAAAGGTATCATGATTAGCAATGATCGCTTATACTTTACAAACTGTCAGGCATTGGCACTAAACATAGGACGCTCGTAAGGACATTGACACAAAAGGGTGACAGGCGCTTCTTGCGAAAGTTTAAGAAACATTGTGATACTTTTTTTTGTGATTTGTACCATAAAAATGGCTTACCTGAGTTTATAACTTCACAAGGTAAGACGACTGTATCCCTGGTCTTAATGCGGTATGTCTTCCCTTTGGTCGAGAAAGTCGGAAGCTCCGTCACACCATTTTCTGCGTCAAAATCATTCGTGCCACCATTTACATCTGTAAAAGATTGAAAAGAAAATTAAACTTGTTGCTGTAATACAAATATCTCTGCTTTCTTAATTTAACAAATTATTAATGGTTTCATTTCTTAAAGAAGTGCCTCTTATTTTATCACCGAGGAGCATTGCAAACACCTCCAAAACCAGCATTATTCTATCACCGAGGAGCGTTGCAAACACCCTCAATACTAGCATTATTTTATCACCGAGGAGCGTTGCAAACACCCTCAATACCAGCATTATTTTATCACTGAGGAGCGTTGCAAACACCCTCAATACCAGCATTATTTTATCACCGAGGAGCGTTTAAAACACTCTCAAAACCAGCATTATTTTATCACCGAGGAGCGTTGCAAACACCCTCAATACCAGCATTATTTTATCACCGAGGAGCGTTGAAAACACTCTCAAAACCAGCATTATTTTATCACCGAGGAGCGTTGCAAACACCCTCAATACCAGCATTATTTTATCACTGAGGAGCGTTGCAAACACCCTCAATACCAGCATTATTTTATCACTGAGGAGCATTGCAAACACCCCCAAAACCAGCATTATTTAAGAAGCGGTTTGTTATCCAATCCAATGAGTGGCACGCTACCATGGGAAAAATAGTAATAAAACAAAACTTTTTCCAATATCGTGTAATTTTTTTGAAGACAATAATATTTCTAGAGCCCTGGGGGTGTTACTTTTAATGTTTTTATTCAAGCTTTTGAAATTAATATCGTCTAAGACACTCACTATGACAATTTTATTTGAGTTATTCTTTACATTTAATAAGAGGTTTATTCAAAAAGTTTTGATTTTTAAATACTAATAAGAAAAATAAATAGTAAGTGGCAAACTAAATTATTTCAAAACTTAAATATTACTTAAGTTAAGTGGCACACTGGTTGGTAAAGTTTCGCCATCCCTGCTATCCTAGTATATACCCTACACTTTAAGTTCCGTAATTAGTTTTTAAATCTTAAATTAGAGCACTTTCAATGTTCTACGCGAAGTGGCGCAGATAAAAGATGAAAATTAAGAGTCAGGAACATAGACCACACCTTCCTTAAAAAAAGAATACATATATTTAACAGAGTCACGACATAAAATTTTAACATTATTAAGATCTGGCCCCATGTAAACACACACACACACACCAGATTATGTTGTGTAGAAATAACAATAACTTAGCAATATTAAAAATAGTACTGTACACCAGCTTATGTTGTAGAAATAACATTAACTTAGCAATATTAAAAATAGTACTGTACACCAGCTTATGTTGTAGAAATAACAATAACTTAGCAATATTAAAAATAGTACTGTACACCAGCTTATGTTGTAGAAATAACAATAACTTAGCAATACTAAAAATAGTACTGTACACCAGCTTATGTTGTAGAAATAACATTAACTTAGCAATATTAAAAATAGTACTGTACACCAGCTTATGTTGTAGAAATAACATTAACTTAGCAATATTAAAAATAGTACTGTACACCAGCTTATGTTGTAGAAATAACATTAACTTGGCAATACTAAAAATAGTACTGTACACCAGCTTATGTTGTAGAAATAACAATAACTTAACAATACCAAAAATAGTACTGTACACCAGCTTATGTTGTAGAAATAACAATAACTTAACAATACCAAAAATAGTACTGTACACCAGCTTATGTTGTAGAAATAACAATAACCTAGCAATATTATAAATAGTACTGTACCCCAGCTTATGTTGTAGAAATAACAATAACTTAGCAATACTAAAAATAGTACTGTACACCTGCTATGAAAAATGAGTAGTAACTAAATTATAAATATTAAGCTGTGCAAAAGCGTATAAGTTTCGCTTTGGTACACTTCACATCATGTACGGTTTATGATTTACTGGCATAGCAAAATAAGTAGAAACCATTCAGGTTAAAAAACTTATGTAAAAATACTAACCAAAAATTGAATTTATTTGTCAATATATGTTATAAAAAAGCAAAGTTTCAAATGATAAAACATTTGCTATCTAGCTAATAAATGCTATCATTGAGAAATTGCTTTTAAATAGGGATGGCAAAATTATTTAATAAAGTTCACACGTAGAGCAAGGTGATATTGATAAATGATTTATTCTTTATAACATCTGCATTCTTTTATTTTTATGAGTTTTTAGACTTTAACATTTAAATTATGTGAACTTTTTAATTGACGATAGAATCAACCAAAACTTTAAAACTCTATATAAATGAACCTAAATAGATGTTTTGAAAAATTTTTTTTTTTTATAATTACTTATCTAAAAGTATTTTTCTGTATCAGTTAATCGTTAAATAGTTAAAACATTTTTTATTTTTGTATATTAAGAGTTATTGAACTTATAAATGTTGTGCAAAATGGTCAAAACTGAACGACCAATAATAATATGCAGAGATAATAGCTGATGTAGAGGCTAAGCTAAGCTAGCTAAGGTATTAGCTAGGTCCAATATTTCTGCAATTACTAAAGCAAAGAATAAGCTATGACAAAATAAATTAAAAATTTATTCAGAAGAAAAGCTTTGTTTAATGTGATGCAATCAGCGTGCTAAACAATTATTTAATATATAGAACTTATTGGTATTTGCTGGGAAACATTTTAAATTAAAAGAGAAATTTCTCATCAAATTCCAGGATGTTCATGGCAAATAGGCCTATTAATTAACTGTTGAGATTATTATGGATAAATAAATGGTACGGCGCACCGCACAGACTTTATCTCTCTTTCTATAAACTCGTAAGATTTCTGAACGGAATAATGTACATTGTATCATCACCACTCCACATAAGAACACGCATAAAATAATATACAATGATATAGAATCAATGAGAAAAGAGGCGCATCTTTGTCCACCTTAGAACATTTCAAACAGTTTAATGTCTTCCACAAGGGTCAACACTTCGTATTAAAATTTCGATTCTTGTTAAAGTTTTAACATTTTATAAGGTGTTGCAAATTTTCAAGTCATCGCATTGATATTTAATTATTCATTTATACATTTTGACCAATAAAAAATGTAAATATTGACTATTGAGTCTAAAATGGAGATAGATCATTGCTATGCAAACATTTCTCCTAAGAGATTTAAGGAAAAATAACATACTTTTTTAGATACTTATATTTAATTACTCTATGGCATTGGAGAATTATTGCGTTAAGACTTAAGTAGTATATGTTTACAACTAAAGCTCACAAAATGGTATTAATATATTTGCAAATATCTCAGAAACTGCTGCTTTTATAAAAATATATGTCAAGTAAAAGTTTTTTATTCCTAATAGTCCTACAATTTTGCAATGATAAGTTGTTTAGTTTCTCCAATAGTTGTGGAGATACGGAAATTAACGCTTCTGTAATGTACCCTAAAAATCATTTTCATAGAAGAATAAAAATAGCCAGTTTATTTATAATCTTAATCAACGCCAAGATACGAATTTTAATCAAAATCGTTTGAGCAGATTTTGAGAAAACCAAATTTTTCTCTTTTCGCCCTTCAGTAAACTACCCTTAATTTTAAGTTTTTATAGGCACACAGACAGACGGCATTGCAAAGACTATTTTTTAGGGTTCGGGGGGTCATGAGACGTCGAAATCCATCAACATTTCAGGTTAGTTTTTTTTTACGGTCGCAATACTTAAACTTTAATGTCCAAAAAGTTAAAAAAATTCATATAATTGCGTATAGATTGAAAGTTATTGATTTTATAAAAATATGTTTCGGATAAAATATCTGTATTATAAATATATATACATATTTGTAATGCTAAGTAATTTCATATCTCAAATAGTTTCGGAGCTATTTAAAAAAATGTTAATTGACGCATCAGACCGGAGCCCTTAAAGCCATTTTGCCGAAATATTGAGGGTAGCCATTTTGTTGGAATATTTATTAATGTTTATAAATGAAATTTAATCATAATCGTTATAGCCGATTTTGAGAAAATCGACTTTTTCTCTTTTTGCCCTTCAGTAAACTACCCTTAATTTTAAGTTTTAATAGACACACAGACAGACGGCATTGCAAAGACTATTTTTTAGGGTTCGGGGGGTCATGAGACGTCGAAATCAATCAACATTTCAGGTTAGTTTTTTTACGATCGCAATACTTAAGCTTTAATGTCCAAAAAGCTAAAAATATATATATAATTGCGTATAGAATGAAAATTATTGATTTTATAAAAATATGTTTCGAATAAAATATTTGTATTATAAATAAATATACATATTTGTAATGCTAAGTAATTTCATATCTCAAATAGTTTCGGAGCTATTATAAAAAATGTTAATTTACGCATTTGACCGGAGCATTTAAAGCGATTTTGCCGAAATATTGAGAGTAGCCATTTTGTTTGGAATATTTATTAATGTTCATAAATGAAATTTAATCAAAATCGTTAGAGCCGATTTTGAGATAATCGACTTTTTCTCTTTTTTCCCTTCCGTAAACTACCCTTAATTTTAGGGGTAGATATCCAATTCCAAAAACCCCTCGAGGCAACCCTATGTAAACCCTAGATATCAAGTTTCAGCTCAATCGGTAATATAGTTTAGACTCTAGTTGGAGGTACAGACAGACAGACAGACAGACAGACACACAGATAGACAGACGGAAATTCAAAAACCACTTTTTCGGATTCAGGAAGTCATGAAACGTCAAAATTCATCAAAATCTCGAGTTCGATTTTTTTGACGATCACCATACTTTCTCTACCTGTAAGATAGAGAGAAAGTAAAAATCCAACTGAAAGTATCTATTGAAGCACAAATTTATTTGTTGTATCAACAAAGATATGTACTATCAGTTACATTTAAAACACACTTAAGTAAACCTCGGTGGTGTTAGGGTATAGTTCTTGCCTCAAGACTTGATGTTCGTGTGTTCAATACCAGCCAGGTTTACTTGATTTTAGAAATTGATAAAAATCTATAGCACAACTTCTTTCGGAGGATAAGTAAAGCCGTTGATCGCATATCGATTGTGGCTTGTAAAGAACCTTGGAAGGTATGTTAAAGTATATTTTCAGCAACATTTGTAAACTCTTTCTTGTTAATTTGTATAAATCCATAGAGTGGATGGACTGATCCACTCCACCTGAAATTAGCCTATCACTGAAACTGCAACAAGAAATAGCCGAGTAACGAAACTTGGTTGCGGTCCTATATTTACCCTCGGCTTCGAATTAATAATAATAAGAAAAACCACTGGCCTTAACTAGAGATGAAATTTTTTTTTTATCGGAGAACCGTCCGCAATGGCGGCTTGTGGTGGAGGGGTTAAATTGTAGAGGTGGCACCTCGCACCTATTATACTTCAAAGTATAGTGTTTAAAGAAATGAGTGGGTTATCATAAGGGGGCACGGGGCTGGGGATGGGGAAGGGGTAGTTATGAAGAACTGTGAATAAGGGGAGGGAAGAGGACAAAAATTGGGCCAACCTTAAAATTATTTTAGTTAACTTATTGATGATAATAAATTGAGGTATTATTTATAAACATAACGGGTCTACAAAGGCTCACATTTATTTGTTTTTTTACTAATTATTTTATCACGGCGTTTTACTAAACCGTTCGGGTTGTATGCCTCTGTAATAATTATTCTAATGTGTTAGGGATTAGGAAGGTTGAATTTATAGGAATTTCACCCGTTAAAGTGGAAAACTACTAGGGAAACTCACAGTGCAACCGACTGGTATCGAAAACCGATCCCCCTGTCATCGGCAGTCTAGTCTATTGCGAGAGTAGCACGTTAGACCGTGCGGCCACCGAAGCTAGTTTGATGATGTTTCTGGTGTTAACGGCCTCAGTAGAAATTAATCTTACGTATAAACGTTGACATTAGGGATATCTATATCTCGATTATATTATAGTTACTTTTAATCAGTTTAAATTAATTGACAGAAATATTAATTGAAAATTTTCCGGAAAAAATAAGGAAAATTTTCCGTCACACCTCGCTAGCCTTAACTTTTGTTATCTTTACCTAAACAGGTTTTAATTGTGGTCAAAATCTATAACTTTGTTAACTATTAGTTGTTACTGATGAAAAATATTTGAATGATTGTTTAGTAGTATTTAAATATTTAAGCTCTGATGACCTGTCTCTATGTATATTACATTTCTCCTTCAAGGATACGTGCAGAAGACAGTTTGCTAAGGTTCAACATGTCACACCCTTCACAAGAGACGACATTTGTCTTAGTGCAGTAGTAGGGGTTGGTCGGAAGGTGGGGGGAGGGGGGGAGGCAGGATTTACAAACGAGAAGCGTTCCAAAGGGAAAACGTAATGTAGGCTACGTGCCAAACAAAACCTCCTTGCACACATCTCTTTACGAACAGCTCCAACCCCCGACATCTTACCCTAAGACACGGAGCGCCAACCCCTTTTACAGGCAGCAGCACACACTCACCTTTTCCGAGCCGAGCGAGGCCCATCCCGCTTCATCACTAGCAAAGTTTCGGCGTTCCTTACCTCCCCATATAACCCGTTGTATTACTCCCTAACCGGCCTCTCTTCCCCCCCCCCCCCCCCGCCGTTCCTACCTCATGGGGAACATTTCCCCAACCAGGTGGGGCCCTCGTGTGACATTCTCGTGGACCTCTACATCTCCGCTCAGAGTAATTAATTACACTTGACACTGCTGCGCTTTGGCGGAGCTGTAAACTTCCCCTCCTACACCCACACCAACACGAACATTATCTTCCCCTCTCACAGCCGCCTTTCTCTTAACCTCATGTCTGAGATATGGAAAGGGAGACTAGACCCGTCTCCAAGCGCCGGAGGTACCGTCAGTGAAGCTCTGCCAGGGGATACCTCCGTCTCAATGCATGGATAACGCCTGGTTTGGGTAGGTGATACTGCTCGAACCAGACGTTACGTCGCAGTGCAGATTTCTGTACTCTACTTAAAAACCATTTAAAAAAACAATGACCCACTTTGGTGGCCGCATTGTCTAAGGCGCTACTCTCGCAATAGACTAGACCTCTGGAGACCATAATATTGGGGCTCGATCCCGTTTGGGTTTACTGAGGGTGTTTATTTTTTCTAAATGGCTTTCCACTCTCCTTACATACAAATGCGGGTACACTTTCTTTAAATGCAACCTTCCTAATATTTAACATATTAGTGTAATTAGTGCATGTATAATCAAAGTGGGTGTTTAAAAAATTATGGAGGTGTGATCAGTGGACCTATTTTTACCATTTAAAAAAACTTGTAGCTAAATGCAAAATAACATTTTAAAATTAAAAAATATATTAAATTGTATCCATCATTGTCATTGATTGAAGAAGAAAAAAAAACGCACTTTGATCAAACTTTTCTAACTATAAATTGATCTAGTATCTAGTTCCCCGGTTAATCGGATGTTAAAGGTGCCTATATTTGTCCAAAAGACTCACCATCGTACTCATTTCCTACAACTTGTATAGCGTGTAGTAGGGTAAAAAATAACAGTTTGGTTCTGACTATGTTAGTGTTTATGTAATGTGTTCATGAGTTTTTTTATGGTCTATTTCTCATCTTATATTATTATTATTATTATTTTTATTAGCACCGCGTCTTACTACACGTTCGGAATGTACGCACTTACGCTAATGTGTCATGAATGGTAGGATGGTTGTGAGATTAAATGGAGGACCTACAGTTTAACGTGGAATCCGAACCACGGTGGATGCCTGGCGTTTCACACATTCACAAGTTGTGATTAATATACGTCTTGTCAGAGGTTAAGGAAGGGTTTGGCAATCAGATAAATCTGTGCCAGGACCAAGAATTGAACCTCGGACTCCCAGAAAAGAGGTCAGACACCCTACCCTTAGACCACCAGGTCACCTACCGTATTTTAATAAATTACAGTCCATTCGCCATTAGAGTGGTGGTAACTGACAGCTATGGAAAAGCTACCAGACTTACTCTCATGTATTCATTCACTAAACCATATTTTCTGCAGGACCATGTAATGATTTGTTGCCACTTTTGGCAGTAAAAGCTTTCACAACAAACTATTTGCTTTTAACTATTGTCTTTTAAGCATTTTTAAAATAATTAAATACAAGATTTTGAAATTATTGTTTGGATTTTAATATTTTGTGAAAGTGTAAATTGTAGTTCACTAAAAAATGCTTTACAAATGAGAGCTTCTAAAAAGATTCTCTGTCTTCATAAATTAAAATGATGAACCAGCCCAATTAATGGGTGGTTGATAACGTAATACAAGCCTTTTTTGGTTTTGTTAATGCACATGGGCTTACAAAAAAAAAGTAATATTTTGAAACCAATATTTGGTAAGACACTTAGATTTATTAAAATTATCACTTAGTTTAGAAATCTCTGTATAAAAACATACATTCTAAGTTCTTAAATATTAGTCCGAAACCCTAGCCCAGTCAGAAGCGTGTTTGTCTACTAAGATAAGGATCTTTGGTTTGATTCCCAGCATGGTTGAAAAATGTATCATTATTAAAATGTGAGTTAACCCTTTCACACTGCTGAATTAATGGCCGGGGGTTGGGTGTTGTGTCTGTTCTGGATTTAACTTGCTAAGTCATGTGCTGATATAATCAGTTGGTTCAGAAAGTGTACGTGAAGTACCTCAATTTCTATTTTCTTGTCGAATAGTAGGCTGTAGCTATTCAACCACAATAAGCTTTACCATTATTCTACCATTCTACCATTTCTGTTTTCAAACTAAACCAAAACTTGATTGGTTTTTTTTCAAACCAACATGGATATTAATTTAAAAAAAAATTAACTTTTATATTTTAACTGACGAAAAAATGTTTAGTGTTAACAATTTACATCTGAACTCATTTTAAAAATATAAAACATAAATTATATTTAGATCTTTTACAAACGTTTGAGGATTTATCATTAAAAATAAGAAATTCTATACTAATATTTCACTAATAGTTTTATACAAATTTATGTTTGATCAATTTATAGTGATATTAAATTTTGTTTTTTGTTTTTTAAGTAAAAATATATAATTTTGTTTATCTCAAAGCTCGTTAGTGTAAATGGGTGAGTTAATTTCATTAATTAGCAAAGAGACTAATTTACAAATTAATTATATAAACGGGCAACAAACTATCGAATATCAATGTATGAAAATAGACGAAACAGACGATAACATTTCTAAACAAATTAATTTGTCTCATAAACTAGATCAATTGTTTGATCATGGTTAGTGCATCGAATGTACCATGGTTTTATTTATAGAAATTCTGATAGCCCCCCTAGAGCACATCGGGGGAGGAGGGGGGGGGGGAAACAAACTTCAGCCCCCTCTAGCCAGGTTGCCCTGACATTGAACGTCAAAATCAGGCAACGAACTAAAACTCCCTTAACCGTGCCACCTCCTCTCTCCCCGACTCCCCTAACCCACCGTCTCTAGCTTGAAGGGGTTTATGGGCTATGTTGAGGGAGAGTGGGAAAGAGGTAGATTGAGGGGGGTGGGGCGGGTTATGTGTGCAGAAGGTAGACAGAACAACAAGGGCATCTGGGACCGACTCTTGTAAAATATTCACGTCATGACCAGAAGTCTGTGAATCTGGAACATATCCGGCCAAATCTAGCTGAAAGAGCTGGTGGTATGAATCGTGTCTAAGCGCAAGCGTCTCTCAATCGACCAATCTCTAATTCAGGACGACCTGGCTCTGAACATTTAATCACGTTGTTATTATTAAATATATATTTTTTATCAATACAAAATATGCCAACTCTGCTCCTCTTCTCAAAAATGTATACTCCCCGTTTAATATGTTTTTTTAAGTCTTACTACATTATTTAATCCCTCTTTTAATCACATATTTGAGATATTTACCGTGAACTTAAGGAACCGACTGATTATATCAGTGCATGAGTAATCCCTCTTTTAGTGATAAAATAAGCTTTTCCTTGAACAAAACTTGCAATAGTTTCTCAAAATTGGCTAACTCATCTCACGCCCGCATTGGAACTCATTAGAATCAACGTCAAGCACCTCAATTCTCATTTCAAAATGATAGCTTGGTCAGGATTCGAATGACAGTTGTGTGTACTGAAGGTTTTTTGCCCTTAATGGTTTTATGATTTCCCTCCTCTATCTACTGCAAATCTGGTGCAAACTATTGAATAAATAAATGGGAATCAAGCCCCGATACACTTTGTAATTTTATGATAATGTGTTCACACTAAGTATAGGTTGGTAAAAAAGTTCGTGTTTAAGTTTCACAGCTGTGGTTATCATATTTCTCTGCTAAGAGATGACTTATAGCGGGAGAAAAAAATTATTTATAAATTCGTGGTGAAAATATACTATGTTATTACATCACGTGAGCATATGAAAATAAATAATAATCACTGCACAGAAATACAACTTGCGACCTCAAACCAATCAAGACTTTAATTTAGAACATTAAGATATATTTGACTTTATATAAAATACTTCCTTATAGTGAAAACCGTATTGGAAGACTAAACTAAAGAAACCCGTTTTGAGTCAATAAATTAAGACGTGTCATTTTTAAACACATATTTAAACTTCAACTATGTATGTATGTTTAAAAAAAACTCGCCTGCAAATGTAATGATTGTAATGATATTCAGACCTACATAAATCTACTTTTTTTTTTTTTGCACCGTGTCTCACTACCCATTCAGGTTACACGCATATATATTAGTACGCCAATAAGTTAAGGTTGAGGAAGGTTACATCTAGATTCATTGTACCCAAAGTTACGTGGAGGGAGCATTGAAATAAATTTATGAATCCCCCTTTCAAGACAGCCATTTGGAATTCAAAAATTGATCTCCCAATCATCGGCAGGTCTAGCATATGGTGAGATTTAGAACCTTCTTCCATAATTAGGGTCACATTTATTAAGAGCCTAAAATAAAATATAGAACTGTTTATGTACCCATATTTCATTCCTCCATGTCTGAAAAAACTTAAGGTTTCTTTCATAATACTGTCTTAATATAAGGTAGTTTTCATTTTAACTTTTGGTACCATATATAGGGGGAAGTCCCCTAGTGGCGGACACTTAAGGTTTTTAGGAAAAATAAAAAAAACTATTTCGAAAAATATATCTTTATTTACGACATAGATAAGTCAACAAACTTTAAAATCAAAATAAATAAACAAAAATGCAACTTCTGCATAAACATATTAAAAAACATAAATTAAACTTTGGTGAAAATAAACGCAGTCTTTGCAAGTGGCACCTAGTACCGGACAGACTTCACTTCGAGCCCCTAGCATCGGACAGTTTTAAAACATCTGACACCGATCACATATATAGGCGTCTAAACATTCTGTAATGTCAGCACAGGCTTCATGAGCCCACCCATGGCAGCTGGAGCACTGTATCCAGTCTTCATCGTAGTCCTCTAAGCACACTACGCAAGTAGTTTTTCTTTGTGAGATGATTTAATTAATGGCTGCTTTTTCTTAGCTTTCCCTTCATCTTTGTTTTTGGCCTTTACTACTTTGGCTTTTTTCCCCTTCTTTACAATTTTTCCTCTAGCTTTTGCGCCTTTGCTTTGTTCCCCTTCCTCTTCTGTTGCAGTTTTAAAGTTAGTTTTCATCGTTTTCTTTTCCTCCTTAGCATTCTTTTCACTATCTTTTTCTTCGACAGCAATTTTATATGGGGATGATGTCAAAATTTCACTTCTTTCACATTTTCTTTTCCGAGCAGCTGATCTTTTTTTGCAGCATCTGGTAATGGAGACAATTTATGGACAATTTTAATAATATCTGGATCAAAGCTAGTCGATGGCTTAGGACTGCTGATTCTTGTTTCGTGGGTGGAATCCTGAGGAGAGCCCGTGGATTCTTTTGAGACCAAATCGCAAGTTGTGGCGGAGCTTTCAGTTATTGCTAAATCAGCGGCAGATATGGGACCCTTTCCGTTGTTATCCGTAGTGTTTGAGGAAGTTCCTGGTTCTTCTAATGGAATGGAATGTTAAAGCGATGAGGGATCTTCATAGATTCAGCCAAGTCGAAAGCTAATTTCAAAAACTCCTTTTTTCATCAGTGACAAACATCTATTTGACAAATCTTTGATGTGGTCCACTAAAACTTGTTCATACTCGGGTGAAAATGTGTTAGTAAATCTACCGATGATGTTTTATCATGCAGAGTACTTTTTGGAATATTGTAGCGCGACGAAGCTTCTCTCAAAGTAAGTTCTTTAGTCAAAACCTTAGTAATCGCAGTTTGTAAACTTGTTTGGTCCCATTTTCCCTTATTTTTCTTCTCTTCCATTTTGATTTTATTCCGTTCTTCTGTCCTCTGAAAAATCGTATAACAATTATTATAAAAAGTATAAATACTGACAAGGAAAAATAACATATTCACTGTCCGGCGTTAAGGGACTACTTTGTGTCCGGTACTAGGGGACAGAGAATCGACAGAATTATACATTCCAGATCAAAACTATTTTGTAAATCTTCAAAAACTTTGATAGATTACAAGCAACAATGGAACACTACCCTTATTAAAAATAAACACAAACAACTGATCACAAATACTAAGCTATAAAACTCACCTGAATATTATGTGACGCAGTGTCTTCCCGCCAAGAACAGCAAACAACCGCTCCCACTGTTGTCGCGTGCGTCACTGGCAAACCACGTCCCGTGACTTGGTATTGCTACGTCCCCTCGCGCCCCTTTCAAACATCATTGAATCGCTCGCGTTTTGAGTTGCCGAAATAGTACGAGTGTCCGGCACTAGGTGCCGTCCGGCGTTAGGGGACTTCCCCCTACACGTATATTATTTCCAAAATCTAAGCAACCTATTTTAATTGTGTTATTACCGTTGCCTTTTATTTATGGAGACCATGTTCGAATGTTTCAAATTTTATTTTCCTTTATGCCATTTTTCACTACCGTAAAATATATATTAAAAGTACACTAAGCAATTTTACATGTTATACAAATTAAGTTTCATCTTATCATTTTCAAACTCTAAATAGTACATAAAACCCACTTTTTAGTTCATAGTCAGTTAAATAAAATTATAATACAGTTGTATAAAACAGGCCATACACACATATTTTGTAATGAGGAAATTTTAAGTTGGCGCTATTTAAGATTTTAAATTTCAAATGAATTTTTTATTGTATCTAGCTTCAAGTATATTTTTAAAATAAAGTATTTAATGACTATATAACAGCTTTAATTTGGTTTTAGCTATTTAATTTTTGTAATAGGTTATTATGTTTTTATCGGTTCAGAAGAAAATTCCAGCAAAGCTATTAATTTTATTGTATTCTAATGTATTCGCTATAGCAGTTGGAACAAAATTGCACATTAATGTAAGAATAAAACCTCTGAACAGAACAGAAAGATAATGTTGAATAATTCTTGCAAAACACGTTCGCCCCAAGTACCTTCTGTTAACAATCATAGGGTACGGTGGAGGAGAGAATAGAAAGAGAAGAGAATATTTGTATCCACTGTCTTTCTCTCCAATTCATTAAACAGCGCTATTTTTTTTTTAATGAGAGGCAAAGCACGTGGCGTTTCTAAAGCCTTTTGTACCACCATAAGATAATCAAGATAAAAACTAAATGATGAAGACAAATAATTAAGAGTAAACCAAGTGTATGAGCAAGGTTGAAGCGATGGCGTGTGGAGCTAAATAAAAAAAAATCGTTCTGCATTTCAAGAACTCCATGACATCACGTAATGATTGTCTGCTTTTCTCTTTCATTTTATTTCTTCAATATTTTCAAACATATATGTTCTCAAGGGGGATTGACATCGGACAAGGTGTGGGAGGATTGTTTTAAGGGGGAAGGAGCTTATGCTAAGATTCTAACTAGTTATTTTGAGAGTGGCTTCTGACGTAATTTTAAGTTAATATTAAATATATATTTTTAAGCTTCTCAGTCCCAAACCACAATAATTCAGGTGCAATTCCTCTAAAAGCCACCCTCCTCATCTTTGACTAATAAATTAGCTAAGTAAATAACCTATACGTAAAACATACGAAAATAATATTGGTGAAATTAAAAATGTATACCTTTTTTATATTTCTTTTATGTGTAGAAATATAATTCATACACACAAAAAAGAGTCGCGTAGCTAAATTTATACAAAACCTTTTGCAAATTTATTTTCATGTAAGATTTAAAGCTTAATGAAAAATTAGTTTCTTAATCAGATTAGAGTGACTCAATCTTTTATGAAACAAACTAGAAAATATATCAATTATTGAAACTATTCATAGTATGAAAAAATGTGAAAGATTATATTTTAACGCAAAACAAAAAAAAATAGTAATAATGAATTTTTATTATTAATATTATTATCATAGTAATTACAAAAAAAAAGGGGGGGGGGGAGGTTTGATCCGTTTCAATTTGCGACATGTCAAGTGTTTAAGTACATACATACTAAGAAACGTAAAACTGCACAGGGAGATATTACTTTACGTTGCTTGACATGAAGATGAAGTTTATTCGAGTAAAAATGGTATCTTCCTTTGTATATGATTCAGTTATTTCTGAAAATATAGGCTCATAAGCTCTTGATAAGTGGTTAAAACCAAAATGGACGAAATATCTTATTAGAGGAATGCGGTCCTTATAAATGTATAGGTTATTATTAAATATTTCAGATATTTGTTTTACTAAACAATATACGTAAACCAACTAATATAGTCAATAAAAATATCCTCTCTTTTTAAATATTAATACTTTTTCTATTTTTATTGTTTTAACACCACGTCCTACTACCCTTTTGGGCTATACGCCTATGTACTAATTACACTAATGGGTTAGGGACTAGGAGGGTTTAATTTAGAAGAAATACACCCACATTTGCGTGGATGGAGAGTGAAATCCATTTAGGAAAAACCACCCAGTGCACCTGACCAGGATCGAGCCTTTATCTCCCCATCTTAGCCAACCTAGTCTACTACGAGAGTAGCGCGTAAGACCACGCAGCAATCGAAGCGGGTCTCTTCCTACCACACATCTTCTAAAATGTTTTCTAATATTATTTTATATTTTATTTGAGGCACTTAACGTGCACTTTATAAACCGACCGATCATTACAACACATGACCTAAAATCCAATTTAAATTGACTTAGCACCGAGTTCACTGCCCTTCAAATCATTAAAATTAAAGAAGAATCTCCAATTATATAAATGATAGATTTTTCGACCATGCCTGGATACTAACCCAGGACCCTTACAACATAAGATAGACACGCCACCGACTGAGCCAAGGTTTCCGGTGATGTACTATAAAATGATGTTGTAGCTCTTCTTATGTTCGATCCGAAAATAAGTTGACGGGTCTGGCGGAGAAAGAAACTAGTGTGACGTCAGAGTGGTCTCTCGTCACGCTATATACGTGACTAGGCAAGCGCCGCGAGTTGGTTTTAATTGGGATATAGGGGGATGGGTACAAACAAGGGAGTGAAGGGTGTTAGAAGGCGAGAGAGAACCTAAGCGAGCAAGTACTAAGCCCTTTTACTTCCCCCTTCCCTCTCAACCAACCCAATTCCCTCTTCCTTTTTTCAATTCGCGTTACCGCGTCGCTTCGTTAGCAGAGAAATTGGAAGGAAACGAAAGCAGGAGGACCTTTACCCGTGCGATGCGACCACCGCCATCTTGTTGCGTGAGTTTATACGTAGCATTCAAAACATGTGCCTAAAACAAATACGCGTAAAATCTTGATACACGCACAGATCGCAATTAAATATATACGCGACTGTTGTGTATAGAACGATCATTTAAAAATATATATTTGGGGTGCGGGAATTATATGAATTCTATTCCAATTAAAGTCGAATTGAATTTTTTATTTTTGTTTTAATATTCCAAATGTGATTTAAAGTTCAAATATTTGATAGTAAATATATTTAACTTTGGAAAAATACTATGTTGTGAGAATGTATACATTTGGTCACAGGGTAATACACGTGAAGTACTATATTAGTTTAATATTCTATTAAATTACGACACATTTTTTGCTATGTACGTATATTTTCCATTAAAGTTAGCAAAATTACTTTGAATGGTTCCATTATGGCATAGCTATATAGTAAAGGGACAAAGTATAGTCTGTAAATGAAAGACTGCTAACTTTTAGAATAAATTGAATCTACATAAAAACATAAAATGAAAAGAAGTGATTATATTTATAAAAGGAAATAAACTATCAATATTGTTATGGCTTACTCGTAAATGTCGAAGACGTGTGTTTTGAAGCGATGTTGATGTTTGCAATTTTTGAAGGCAATTCTTCGAAACTTTGCATGCTCCTTATATCCTCGTGTGTATCTCAGGTTATTCCCGTGCAACCCGTCTTACTTGCAATACGGCCTATTTGCCCTAAGATTGTAGTGATAGGCAAAATAGAACTAAACCCACATCGGTGGTCGATCTAAGCAGTTACTCTCGTGATCGACTCGGCTGCCAATGACGGATATATCGGGGTTTAAATCCCAGTCGAGTGTATTGAAATGGTTCCTCCTATTTATTTATTTTTAATTTACCTCCCCGAAAATGTGAGTATACTTACTCAAAATTCATCCTTCCATACCCTTATCACATTAGCGTAATTAGTGTATAGGAGATGTGATAAAAAGTCAAGTTTTTTTTAGCAGTTCTTATATCAGAACTTTTTTTGGTTCAAATAAATCAAATATGCCTATTACTCCAGTATAAACATAGGGATTAGTTTTCTTCCACATAGTGATGTAAACAGTTGTTGAATATATTTCAAGAGTGTCCTGTGATTGCATGACCAATTTATATTCATTTAAAAGGTTTGTCATCTAAAGCCGCTATGCTAATGATTATATATAAAGATATGTTATATATACCTTTATTTTGGTTGGAAGAACAGTATTAAAAACACAAAACATATTTCTTTGCGGCCAACAATGATGGCATCTTACTATTATAATAATGCTATTCTATAAGTGTTGATAATATCTATCAAAAGGGAAAGCTGCAGATAACAGGACTTGATTTATGAATATAAAAATTGTTTTAGTAACTTTAGTAACTAGCTTCTAGTGTTCTTCCTACCAAAATCATAGTATATGTATGTGAAGAAAATTAAATTCAATGTTTGTAGTGAAGCTATATTTTATTTAACTTGTCCAAAATAAATTAGCAATAAATATTGCAAAACTCTGCCCCTATCTCGGGATCCCTAAATCCCTACTTTAAGTATTGAATTTCTGACACTTAGTTTTAGGTCAACATTGAAGCACACTAATTATTTACCGTTTGAATTCAGTTTTCATTTTGTAAACTTATGCTAGAAGCTGAGATACGAGTAGTCAAGGGTTCACTATTAATGGGATCCAAGATGCTAATCACCCTATTTACGTTACAATTATATTATTTATATATTTAAAACTCTTCGTCAATTATAAAGAAAATTTTCAAAAATAATTGTTTATGTTATATCTAATCACTCTTAATCTTAAAAAAAATATACGAGGGAATCACAGAAACTTTATATTATAGTATATTATAAATTCAAAGAAAAATTTCAAAAAAAGAATTTCATTAAGATACCATCAAATAAGTTTCTTCATAGAAACAAACACATGATCTTGTTATTCACGATAAAAATTCATATAAAAATTTCAAACCCAATTATTCAAATATTTTTTAAAAAATTTCATAAATAGGTTTTTGTTAATTACTCAAAATTTATTTGTAATTTGTAAGAATAAAAATGTATTCTTATTTGTCTTACAAAAATTATTCCCAATTATCAATTTTGAGTTCAATCTTAAAATCCAATTTTGAAAAACTTCAGTTCTTCAAAAATTTATCATAAGTAAGCCACGATTGAATTAATTTACTTTAGAAAAATAAACATACAATATTATTAATCATGTTGAATAGTTCCCAGATATTAGTTTTGAACAAAATGGTTAAAACCGCATTTTCAGGAAAAATTTAAAATTTACAAAAATCAGTCATCAGTGACATACTATGAAATTAATATATTTTTATTTATAATATACATTTTTTTAAGAGATACACAATTTGAACAAATGACTATAGCCATTTTGTTTATCAGCAGCTATAAAAATCTACCCTTGTATATATTTCCCCCCTAAAATAAGTAAACAGTCTTATTAGTCATGTTAAACACTTCCAAAATGGTTAAAAATTTTGAAAGATCAGTCATCATTAAAATTCACTTAAATAAATTTTTACCCCAAAAACTACGGTGTTATTTGTTAAGTTAAACACTCCCTAAATACATACCCATTGGTAACCAAATCGTTAAAGCATTTTTTTAAATATTTCAAATTTTTGAAACATCACACATCTGTAAACTACAACTAAACGAATTAAGAAAAAACTACTACAAACTATACAATGCAATTTTTCATGCTAAACACTCACTAGATATCATTTTCTTCAAATTGAAAAATGACACCTGGACATGGGAATCAAACCCATGACCTTGGCTTAGTACGCCAATTATCTTACCACTGAGCTATTCAAGGCTCGTCCCATGCCCAGGGTCCTTCTCCACTCATATTTTAAGCCAAAGTCCATGATGGACTTAGATAAATCGTCAGATACAAATGTACGATCAATTTAGAGTCACGGGCTATCAAATAACGCAGCCACTATCAACTCGGTGGTTTGCTTTTTTCTGCCAATTGTACAAAGCATGAAGCCAACTACTGAGTCGATGATGGCTGCGTCATCTGATATCTCTTAAACTAAATTGATCACACATCTGTAGCTGACGATTTCTGCAAGTCCATCACAAAGACTGCCTTAAAATATTAGTGAAAAATGACCCTGGGCACAGAATAGATTCCTGTATATCTCAGTAGTCAGAGCGTTGGCGTACTAAGCCAAATATCCCGGGTTAGATTCCCGTGTACAGGTGTATTTTTTCAATTTAAATAATATAATATCTAGTTGCAGCTATAACCGTCATTAGCAAAAATATTAGCTTTGCTATTTAATCCACTCCTTGGATAGATAAGATCAACGACCGAGCTTACTTAATTAGACCCACTGACCTATAGAGTTATCTTTAACGGAGTTAATCTGATCTCTATATAACTTATTTAGAAATATGAAATAACTTAAACCCATGCTTTTCACTGTCTGATAATGCAATTCTGATTGACCTTGAATATATTCCGAGCCTAGGTATTAATTTACTTTGAGAATGAGATAGAAATAAAAATGTACCTATTCCAGTGAACGGTGAAAGAAGGTATTGAGGGGAAACGAAATCAAATACTTTTACATCAGCTGCCTTGTTTCTTGTTGAAAAATATTATTAAGAAATTTAGCTTCTCAATTTTCTGTGGTATTTCCTCTCTGTTAAATCGTAATGAATGTCGGAATGTGTCCAAGTCACGACATCTGAATTGGTCTCCTCGCACGCATTCGTGACAAATCTAATGGCCAGAAGGAGGAAATTAGGGTTAAAAAGATAAGCGGTTGTAAGGGCAGGAAGGGGTAAAGAAATGAAAATAACAGGCCTTGTATTTCATGGACGGTGAGTTGGGCGATCACAATTGTATGTATTGTTCTTATTTTTGTTCAAGAATTTTCCTTTTTTTTATAGAATACTATATTTAATTTTTGTTAAATCTAGTGAGATTCTTTTAATATCTACCACTTGATATTTCGTTTGCCAACATTTCTTTATGTCCAGATCTTTGTTATGCAATAGCTGTCAAATTCAAGAATAAATTTTAACCAAAATTTGGCAGGGACGTTCTTTAAACTAAGGCCAATCAACGTATGTACAAGATTTTAGATCTGGTTGCTAATTTCAAGATGGTGGCCACCTAAAAGGCTGTATACTCACTGCACGATAACTGCCAAAGGCGTGGAACAATTCTAACGAGGTTTGTTAGGGATATTCTTATCAGGTACCTAGAACCAATGGTGCAGTTACGTAGTTTATCAATCTAGTTATTCGTTTCTATACGGCAGCTGCTCAAAAGATTTTTCGTTTAATAACTCATTTCAAGTTATTTGAATTTATAATTCTAATTAAACGACTTAGTACCTAGAGCATATTTTTTTAATGTTGACGTATATTTAATGACTGACGTCCATGACTGTGTAATCCACAGATTATCTCTATTATATAATGTTATTGTTATTGAATATAGTATTCATTTGTTTTCTTTTAAACCTGGCCATCAATTGAAAACTATTTCAAATATAAGAATCAATTACTGGCGATATTTCAACTTGAAATCCAAATAAAAATATTATGACTGCAGTAACGATAGTAACATTATATGATGTATATAATATATTTAAAGGGTGGGAGTGGGGTCTTATGTCCATAGAACTACTAGTTTTAAAGTGTATTTACTTTAAGTCTCCGAGTCACCTCATTCGTTTCGACTTTATCTATATATTCTCATAATGGTGTAGGTATGGTAGTTAAGAGGGCGTGTATCTACATTATTTGTAGATATAGCAGGAAATGATTTATAACGGGTCTAACAACTCTAAGTGAATCAACCACACGTCTACTCTCTATCAAGAGATGAATATTATAAAGAATGAATCGTTTATATTCATCAAATAGAGGATGGATATTTTTTATGTAAACAAATAAAGAAAAAACAGCCTATATATAATATAAAACTGTTATATTCATTTTTATAAATAGTTCTTGTACTAAAAATCGTTTAGCTAAGCTAATTAAACTATTAAAGAGACTATTATAAACCACTTATTAAATTCTAACTTAGATGCGTATTGCTATTCCTAGTATCAATATTAAAGTTTATAAAACTAATAAAATTAACGATACAATATAATGCTCCTAGCGCTATCAAACACTTGAATCACGATTAATACAAGCATTAGCTATACACAAAAAACGGCAATAACCGTCGATAACATCAATAAATCTATTAGTGAATCTAATTTAGCAGTTATACATTAATAATCCCATCCACAAATCCAACCCTGGATTTTATATCAGTAAGAAACATGATATATTAACAATTTCAAAGAATATTAGGATGACGTTGATACAACCTTTTAATAAAGTAAATAATTTCACATGTTACATAACGCTCTGCTTTAGAGACCGCAACACATTATTAAAATAGTATATTGTATGATATGATTAAACCAGTAGTGCCTTAACTCATGCCTTAAATTACAAGACAAGTGTACGAATTTGCGTGATGGCATAAGTTAGTGTAGCTATCAATCTAGTTATCTGGTTTTAGACTTGTTTGCACGCTTTGATTAATAAATTAAAAAAAAAATACTATGAACAAATTTAAGCTCTCACAATCGTTTCATTGAATGGAATCAAAAAGAAAGAAAAGGTTCCTTCAGTGGTTTTAATTCCGAGTTTTGTTTTTAAATTATCATTCAAACTTTCAGGATAGAAGGAGGGAAAAGGTGCTATACTTAGATTTTATTATTTAATTGAAGTGGTACTAGTTTCTTTTTTTTTTTTTCCCCTCATTTGAAAATGTCGAGCTCACTTCAATGTTCTCGGTAGGGAGCAGGCGAGTTGTTCAGTTACCCGCTCCTCCCCCTTATTTTATCATACTCTGCCACAGGCTCTTCGCAACGGCTGTAAAATGTACTTATAGTTTTGTCCTGGTAGTTGTTAGTAATTGTTAGAATGTTTCCCAATTTTTTTTTTTAGTCTATTGTATACTTCAGGCTTGATTAAAACTAAAGTGGGCTTGTAATTTAAAAACAAAATGTTTAGAAAATTTGTTAACACCATAATTTATTTTAAAACGAACCTTTAATATTATACAATGACATATTAACGTATGTGTTATATAAATTATTCTACTCCTTTATTTAGTTTTTGCTTTTTTAATTTATCTATAGATATTTATATGTTCATAATTTTAGTCAACTAAGTAAAGACCTAAGTTTTTAATATAGTTAGTAAAATATTATTTGTATGTATATTATAGTCGTAAATAATTTTTAATTACTAGATTAATAGTATACATAATGTATATAAATGTTTATACATTATTTAAAAGTAATTAAGTTTAAAAAAATCACTGAGCTTAACTTCATCCAAATAAAGACACATTTATAATTTTTATTATCTAATTACACATATAAAAAGTTATTAGTTGTGAAAAAATTGTAAAATAAATGTTTGCTTGATATAGTTCGATTCTTACTTAGCAAGCTGGCATTGAGTTTGATCTTAATACCTCGGACAATGATAAAAGTTTCATCCCAACGTGGCCAAGTACCATCCCTAAAAAAGAATATTGGTTAATTTTTTAATTAAAATATATTAATTATCCCAGTCACTTTAGAAAAACGCAGATGTTCCCTAAAATCTGTTAGCCATCTCCACGTGAAATTTATTTAATCGTATCCTCTTAACGTAACTCCTTAGTTTAAGTGGCCCGTTTGTTAAATTGACATTAAATCAATGATAAAAAAAGCATAAGAATTAGTTTGACTAAATCATATTTCATAAAACTATTTCCAGTCAAATATAGAAACAAAATGATGTAGTGAGAAAAAAAATTTAGAAAATGTTCACTGTATGTCCGAACCAATAAAGGTTACAGTTACCACTCGTCACCAATCTCTTTCAAGGATTGGAATTGGGTTTGAAAATATTGAGGGTAGTTGGTTGGCAGTGGGGTAGGAGGTGAGTACTACCCAACCATTCAAAGACTATTCCTGAAAACCTGCCAAAACTGGCAGCCATGTCGGCAACCCGAATAGTCTTCTACTTGCTTTTGTTTTGATTTAATATCCGCCTGGGCAAGCCCTAGGAAAGGATTGTTTTATCTTTCAGCCACACGCCGCGCCACTGTACTTATATTTATTTTTAGGGGTGTGGGCTGGTGGTGAGAGAGAAATACTAACACCCTTTCTTTCTAAAAATATATTATCGCTCTATCTTGTTTCTTTCTTCTCTCTTCTTTTCAACTCTTCAAACAAGAGGGAAGAGGAAGAGGCTTAGAAATGATTCTTTACTAATTCTCTAGATAATTCTAAGTTCATAACATCCCACATATATTCTTATAAGCCCAAACAAAATACATTTTCAAGCTGATATTTCAGAAGTCAAGGGAGAGCTCAACTTAAAATAAGTGATAAGGTAAATAGTATTAAGTACAGTATTAGAATTATGTTTTAAAAATCAAAATTAAAATAAATAAATAGCTTATGCGTGCTGATATACTTACAAATAACAAATAATATTGGCAGTTATATAAAAGAACAGTAAAGGTCCTTTTCAATCCACAAAACGTATTGAAGTACGGTTTTCTACATTTTTCATTTCACAGCATTGATGAGAGTAGTTTTTTTTTTAATCGGTAATGGTCTGAAATGGGCTTTAGCTTTGTTCAAAATGGGTAGTACGATAAGTAGCAATGCACAGTCGTTTTAGAATTACAAATTATTTGAGTGTAGGAGACTGATCAATGATTTTTGAATATTTTGTTCCAAACTATAATAGTATAAACGGTAAACTATGTAAGATAATGTCATATCATTTACTTAATAATGTAACTATAGATTGTTAGCACCTTAATAAGGTATAATATGTCTAAAATAAAGTACCCTAAATTAGAAATGTATTATTGTTAACACTAATGACCCACGCACTTAATACTATACTTTTACGAAAAAACACTAAAATACCTTATTACGGTCCAAGGAAAGAAAGATTTGGAGATTCAGTTTTGATTTATCTTTAATATGAATCGTGCTAAAATGTTTAAAAAGGACATAATGGAAAAAAAAAATTCTGATCTTCTTGTATGTTAAAAATTACTACAACATTTCACTGTATATCAATATTTGAATTTTACCCGCCGCGGTGGCGTAGCTAGCTAACGCGCTAGCTTTGTGTTGAACTAGACTGCCTAGGACGGCGAGATCAAGGTTCGCATCTCACTCGGGTGAACTGGGGGTGTTTTTTCCTAAATGGCTTCTACTCTTCTTCCACGCAAATACGGGTTCACTTCCCCTATATTCAACCTGCCAAATTCCTAGCCCATTAGTGTAATTAGTACTTAATCGTATAATCCGAACGGTTAGTAAGACGCGGTGCTAGATAAAATAAAATAAATGTTAGATTTTTTATAGTGCCTTAAGTTTTTACTAAACATTATTTATCAAGCTACCTACAGTAGCATGCGAAATAATCTAAACACAGGATTTTTTTGTTTTTTTTCTACGTTGTTACTACACTGCTTGACCACACCCATTCTCTGAGTTTTCTGTTAAATGTGAGGTTTTTGTTCTTTGTTTATATAGCAATTGGCATGTATTAAATGGCGTTTTGTGGAAGTTTATTTCATATTTTATTACAAAATAATATTTTCACATTTTATGTACTGTGTGTAGTGAATATATAATAATGGACGTAACTCCAAGGAAACGTTCCAAAATTATTTCTCTTTCTGAGAATACCAATATGACACAATGACAAGTAGCTTCTGAGTGTGGTGTTGTATAAGGTACATTGAATGCTATTTTAAAACGTTTTAATGAAACTGGTGGCCGTAAAAAAAACCTAATCCAACACAGGATCGATTATTAGTGAGAAAAAGTAAACTTGACCCAAATATATCTACTGTGAACTTAAATCAAGAAGTGGCAGCCAGTGAAACAGATTTACATGTGACAACTGTTAGACGCAGACTGCTTGCAGCTGGACAGAAAGCTAGCCGGCCAGCTAAAAAGAAACAGCTTTTAACACCGGTGATATGCAAAACGAGGCTCTTGTTGGGCAAAGCACATGCAAACTGGACCACTGGAAAAATGTTATGTTTTCTGACGATTCACACTTTTTATGTTCAGGGGCAAAGAGTTGCATACGTTGGAAAAACATCAAACGATAAATCGTCACCAGCTCATATCCAACAATCAGTTAAACATCCCCAGGAGAAATGTTTTGGGGGTGTTTCACATTTGAAGGCCCTTGTTAATTAGTACCAGTTGAAAAGTGATGGATATATCAAGATTTTGCAGGAGATAAGTGTCAGAGAATATTAAAGTAGCAATAAGCCATTCACCAAAACAATAAGAATGTCTTTCATTCGTTCTTGTCTTTGTTTACGTAGAGTGTCACTAAAATGTAATCGACATGAAAAGAGCCATTTTGTGTGTGTGTGTCTGTCTATCCGCTTATTTTTTTGTATCAAACTTAGGTACCAATAAGGTACAAAACTTAAAATTCATTAGTTCAGTGTTGTATATAACCATAATAACATTCTGAAAATTGAATATTTTTGGTTATGAGATGGCCTTAAGGGATATCAAGCACACCGCAGCACACCACAACCACGTTAACACAGTGTCGAACTATGCATTTTTTTAAATAGCGCCTTACCCGTGCAAATAATAGAATTTAGCAGTATGTAATAAATAAAGTTTGTTTTCAAGTACACGTAGGCTATATAAAGGGATAGAAACGTAAGTTTAAAAGACTACACGTAGAACATAGTAAAGAATAACAACCTAATTTTGAATAACTCTCATACACACGAATATAAGTTCCAACTATACTACACATGACTGCTGTTTTTTGTTTACCCCCAGGAGACTCTCTCTCTTCAACCCTCCCCTCAACCACAATTTTCTTTTGTACAAGACGTCGGACGCCTCAGTCGCCCCACGTTACCGCTTTTACCCCTATGGGGAAAGGCGCACGTGGACCACAATGCACCGCGCAACTACCCCTGAGGGGAGCAACAAACACGTTAAGCTGCCTTCTCTTTATATCATCTCTGTATAATTTTTTTCACCCTCAACCCCTTCACCACAATGTGGCGCGGGGTGTAAATGTGGGGAGGAGCCCGCGGGAAGGTTTTAGAGGGAAGTATTTTGCACCAAGAGTTACCACCGTGAAACGTGTGAGATCTAACACGACCGCTGTGAGAGAAAACCATGTGAGTTCACTAGTTCTTGGTCGACACCTTCTGGGGAGATAGAAGACTCTAGAAACTTACAAGAACCTTTTGACGTTATTGTTGAAAAATGTTTACAGCACCAATTTAAAGGAAAGTTGTAATCTTTTTCTTGGCTTTTTAGGGGACTTTTATTTTAAAATCATTGATGGAAGTAGGCGGAGAAGATGGATGTTATTTAAATGGTATACATTAGACCCATCAGTAATTTTTGTTTTATATTCATGATATAATAGGGCTCAAATAAGAGTCTATATTTTTAGATTTTGTATAGTAAAACAAGATTTTATTTAAAATAAATGGCTGTCTTAGCTGATACGTAAGGTGAATTTGTCAACGTTAACTATCAACAGCTCTTTACTACTTTTCGAAAGTATATTGTTATTTGATGAGAAACTTCAAGACTGCCCGTGAAAAATTAATATTCAAGAGCTGTTAATAATAATAAATGTAGTAAATCAAACTAACTGTATCTCATGAAGCGAAGTTTCATTTACTGAGTAGTAAACGTATTTTTGATATAAGCAAAAACTTATAATAAACTTAAAAATGACACCTGGGCACGGGTCATTGTATGAGTAAGTGCGAAAGGGCCTATCAATTTTGTCGAAAAGGTATTCACATCTACCTTCCAGGGCTCTTTTATATGCCACAATCGATACGTGACTGACGGATTTAATTCTCCGAAGAAAGTTGTACTATCAATTTTTATCGCTCAAGAAAAATCCATCGATCCCGGCTAGGTTTGAACCCACAAATATCGGGTCTTGAGGCAAACACTCTACCTCAATGACCACGTAGGTCGAACCTTACATAATATTTTATAATATTGCAGGGGGTGAACATATTTGCTTTAAGACCTCACTTATTGGATCTATTGAAATATCCCTTTTACTAGCCATACAATTCTCTGGACACATATCTAACTAATTAAGCAGATACAATTATACACATATTAACTTCATTTCCCTGGTGTTCTGGATTAATTGCATAAAATGTTTACCGCCGCAGAAATTGTTACAACGGTTGTTCGAATCCATTAAAATTCGCAACAGCAGAGACTCATTACAGTTCAATTATCTGACACTAGATAAGGGTTTCCGTTATCAATCGATCAATCAGTTTCAACTGTAATTACATATGCTCGTTACAAATAAATGATTTGTTACACAACCAGTCCCATTTCAACACAATTATAAGCCGATTATGGCTTAGGGGCGTAGATTAGACGACGTCCTTCAATAAGCTCAGTTAATTAATTTAATACGTTTTGAACAAGGTTTGATCACTTTTTTTTAATTACAAAAGAGTCGTATCACCAGCGATCCCCCTTAAATTAAAGGCAAAATTTTAATACTTTCACATTAACAATGGCTACCCGCATCGGTGGTCACATGGTTTAGCATGTCACTCATGAAATACTGTATTACCAGTGATGGGGATATCAGGTTTTGAATCCTGGTTGTGCCGAGGCTTTGTTTTCATAAATAGTTTCTCACACTCTTTTTATATATATTCGAGTATATTTACTCTGAAAATATATCTTTCTCATCCCTATGCCATTTAATTAAATAATGTTTGGGTAAAACCCAAACAGATCCTAAAACGCATTTAAATCATTATTCAACACACCTCCTCATAAACAATAGTTTTAGTACTCATTAATATTGTAAGTTATATCAACTGAACTTGGGACGTAAAGTAAATCAAAAGGAAATGGCTTTATAGGACTTTCAAATAGATCGTGATCTCTATTTCAAAATGGCCTGGAGATGTTGGACACATTTATTCAGACAGCATACTGGCCAATAGCAATTATAGGGAAATAATGGTCCCTCTATCGTAATGGGCACCAAAACTATATAACTTATATCATATTTTAAAGATTAATCTCCGTTAATAAACCCATTTCAAACAATATGTGTGTCTCCACTGATTTTTGTTTATTAACCTATCCATCCAAAATATATTATATCTGTATCTTTCAAAGTGATCACGGAAGATTAGTGTGGGGTAGATAACTGCCCTTCTACTTTAAATCTCATAGCACATTCTCAAAAAGACAAGTGCCTTACATCAGTGATCTTTAGAGATTTGCCCGACTTTCAACTGGGTAGTTGGGTTGGGAATTCCAGAAGAGTGCGCTTGCCGTTGTGTTAAAATATGATAGATCTTCACCCTCTTTTCGTGCTAACGCTGTAAAATTTACCTACAATAAATATTCAATTAACTTACGTATTAGGTTGAAGACCAACAACCTGGCACTTGTTAGGTCTATAATCTATATAATGTGCATTCCTTTAACTTCTTGTGTGGTGTATTGGGAAGCAACAAAGCTTTTTGACATTAAAGTCTATTTTATGACACACTTTGATTTGGTCCAATTACTTTCTAAGTTTTCAGATCTCCTCATCGACGATCCTACGTCAATTTATACTTGGCCTGCCCCAACATCGGCGTCCTTGTGGTTTCCAGCTGAGAGATTATCTTTCACACTATCCTAATCCCTCAGGAGAAAGTGTCCAAGCCATCAACCCTTGCTCTGTCTGAACCCCAGTTGGATGGACTTCTGGTTAGTTTGGTTTCCAGATATTCATATGACACAATGTTTGGCCAGCATTGATATAAGTATGATCCTTAGGCGTCTGTGATAAACGTCAACAGTCTTTGGGTTAGGTGTCCAGTTATTTTCCATGTCTCGTATCTTTAGGGAAGGACCAAATTCACCTTGCTGAAAGATCCACAGTTTGGTCACCAGACTTAATATTTTGGGTCTCCGGATTAGTCCCAAGCTGATAGATACCCCCTTGGATTTATTGATTCAGTTCTCAATGTCTTCATCTGTACATCCATATGTGGAGATGATGCTCCCCATTTAGCAGAATTGCTGAGTAACGTGCCTAATAATGATTATTACTAAGATGAAGATGATAGCCTAATATAATTTGAAAATGATGGAGCTAGTTTTGAGTGCCCTACAAAATATTTTTATAGTATATTTAATTTCTTTTTCAGAAAGGAGAATTTGAAAATAGTTGGTATGATTCAAAGCATGGTATGGTGTTGTGAAATAAAACCAACTCTGGTTTAGTAGAATTAAATAAATGACATGTTTCTGACTGAAGTGGAACTGAAAGTATCAATATTAATGAGAGAGTGGGACTCATTGCCAACATTTCACATTAAACTACTTTATATTATATTATGTAAAATGGTACAGAAGCCAAGCTAAAAAAAAAACTAATGAGAAAGAGTTGGGTACTTTTTGTCTTAAACTGTTGTGTAGCTAAACTACTTTATTTATTTTTAATTTTTCAGTACAAAATCTTACTACCTGTTAAGGTTACGCGCATATGTATTAGATACGCTAGTGTTTAAGGGATGATAAAGGCTTAATTTTGAGGAAGTATACTCGAACTTCAGAGATAAAGAGTGTTAAACCCTTTAGGAAAATCACCCTCAGTATACCCAACCGGGATTTAAACCCCAATCTCCCTGTCTTCAGCAGTATAGTGCATTTCCCTTTGCCACGCATTCTGTTCACATTTCAGCTGAATAGAATCCATCACTACTAACAAAAGTTTTGTGCGTGTCTGAGTTTAAAAAGAGAGAGAGATGATTAGTTTTAAGTGAGCACGTTTTTAGTTTGACTATTTTCAAATGAACTATTGTGAGTCACTTAAAAAAAATAAGAAGAAAACAAGTTCTTCCAACACCACCATCTGAAAACATAGTTAAAACAGAGTTCTGGGTTCAATTACTGAGAAGTTAAATACTCTAGATCTGAGCATTCGCTCTGCAAGCTTCCAATAACCACCACTGGAGGTCGGAAGGATAAGAGTGGGAAGGGGTGAAGTGGTTTTAGGTGAGGGGAAACGGTGACAGTAATTACAAAATATTGGATGTCCCCGAGCTGGTGCAAAGGGCCATTAAACTCTTTCACCCCCTCCCTCTTTTCAAACCGCCACCCCTTACAACCCCCTGCTGCAAATTTACCACCTACCCTTAAACCTACACTTTCCTACACCAACAAGTTGACTTAGTTTCTTTATGGGGGTAGAGGGGAAGGTTCACTAATTGTTGTTAGTACAAAGCTATTAATTTGTTCGCAGCTATATTATAAATTCAAGTTATCCATTGAATATTCATTAAATATGTTATTAGGATGGGAATTGTTAGTATACGAAATGATGGTTATAACGTGGGACAGTGGGAATTAAATATCCTTTTGAGAATTCAATGAAAAAAGTCGATGCATTGTTTGATAGAGAGTTTTTTTTTAAACGTTATATCATAGGTTTCATTTGCTACATTAAATGATTGGATTTTGATTACTATAAAAAAGTATTATTACTGCTAATTGTATTATGATTATCTGTATAAGTCTACTTACTGATGTTAGATTAAAAGAATACCGTAAAATCATCTCTTTATATTTCGGAAAATTATTGATTAATTTTTAATTTTTAACTCCAGGAAAAAATTCAAAATGGTGGAGCAACTTTAAAGTCGTGTGAACCTATCGTTGGAGGTTCTTGTAGCTAAACGGTAAGATTTATCAAAAAACGGATTAGACTTGCAGCTTAGGATTTGGCGAGATCCACAAGTTTGTTCCTATTACTTTTTGTCGTATCTCCATCGGTTATACCTTATATAGAGCTAGATTTTGCCCATTTTCAACACTTTTTTTTTATTTCAAAACAACGCTGGAATTACATTAGTTTACATCCACTTGCAAAGAAAACTAAGGGAGGGGCTTGGGGGCGGAGCCCCCAACGAGCAAATCGAGTCTTATTATAAGAACGTTAACATCAAAGGCATTATCAAACGATCTAAATTGTAACAATAACAGCTTCTACAGTTCTATTTACATATTTGAGTATCGATTGCAGTGCTTGGTGTTTGAATGAGTCACCTGCGTTGGGTCAGGTGTATTCCAGTTTGTTAATATTTCCATATTATAATAAAATTCTTGTGAATATACTCCCTCTTGTGGGATAAAATAAATTTAATATGTCACCTAAAATATTAAAATGACATAGGATGATTAAAAGTAAATAATATTATATTTCAAACAGGAATATATCTCAAAGTAGTCTTCGAACAAATCTTAATCCTTATAAATACCTAGTCTAACCATATTTAACCATGATTGAACTTCAAATGATGACTTAATGAATCGTTTCAAAGGCCTTATACACATTGTAAAGGACCTATATAGCCATTCAAGCACACAGCCTACCAGTGAGTAGATGTTGAATATTCGTATAGTTCTAACCCGATATTTACACATCCCTGTATTTAGTTCCGATGTCGCAGGTTAGTTCAGTTTAAAAGATGAATCTTAACACAGCTCATGTTTATTAGAGCAAGATGTAAGAAGCTCAAGAAAAAGGTCAGTGTTTTTGCAGTTTTTATAGCAAAAATGTTGTCCAATATTGCTTCAGTAAACACATAGCTTAATTATCTTCATATGGTGATATAAACTGTTGATAAATATTGTCATGATCGTTGCGATGATAGATGAAGAAATTTTTAAATGAAGAGAAAAAGTTCCCATTAATTTAATAGGACAGCCTTGACAGATAAAAAATCAATAAATATTGATGTCCCAGTGGGAGGAAAATTAACCTATATGTTTATAATTATTCAATATTTGATTTATTTTGTACCAAAAATTTGCTTTATACAAAAACTGCGGAAACCCTTACCTTTTCCCGCATTACCTAAATCCCCACTTTATATTATACATACGATCCCAGTAAAGAGCCACCCATTACACAGTGGTCACGTCATGATATTAACGTCAATCTAATCACTTTTGGTTTGCTGGTGATATGAGGTCAGGTATACAGAGACTTTTTATTTTACCTGACTTTTTCTCGCGCTTTCTCTGCACAAATTCGGGTAGGCTTTTCTTGAAATAATATCTTTCTTAGCTCAATTAAATGAGAAGAGACTGGATATAGATCAGGTAGTAAAACACTATGCTAAAAAGTGTAGGATCGATTGATAGATTACTTATTAATTCTTTCAGTAAGTTTATTTAAATAAATCAGGAGGATTTATGAAATTATTGGGGGGAAAAAACTTTTAAAAAAGTTATCTTTTTGTATGATAATTTGTGACCTACAAATTAAATAATTAAATTAAACTCATACAACTAGTAATAATTAAACATAACAGTTCGGTGTAAACAATAAAAAAACATATTTATGTCTCTACTCTCCCACCCTTTTGTAAGGATTATATCATAAAATTAGATAACTTAAGCCAACTAAAGCAACAATGCGTCACTCTTCATATCTGCAGCCTTGATGAAAACAAAACAAAAGGCTAGCTGCTATACAAAGTCTGAGAAGAAGAACAGAGAGGGATAGAGAAGGAGGGTGAGTAATGTTGATGTGCGAGGGATGTAAGGGGAAGAAGGGAGAATATGAGTTAAGAAGGAAAGGATGCGCATCCACTCTTTCTATTCAAGAGATGCAATTCTATGCGCTCTGACGCGTCTCGGTTCGTCCTTGTACTTTGCGCTAAAATGGAATATCTACACTATTTATTTTATCTTTAAACATAATATGTTTTTGTTTTTTCTTCGAGAGAAGATATATAGTGAAATATTTATAGCTCGAAGTTTTTGGAGCTTTTTATATGCCAACGAATTCTATTTTTACAATTTGATCTATATATATGGATATAACTCGAACAGTTTGATTGATTTAATTCAAACTTGATATTTAAGTTAGATTATTAATATATTTTATGTGTAACTTATATTTTGAAAACATTCTTAAGCATATCACTTAATCTTATATTAATTTTACTAAAATATATTTTTAACCTAAGATGAAATTTGGAGAATTTAGTTAATAATTAAAGCATTTTTTTTCACGCTAAATACGTCAATTTTCCATAACATAATTGAGGTAATATTCTACAAACTCAACTTGCAGACGGTTATATGAAAATAATAATTATTTACACTTATTTATTTAAAAATAATCAAGATTTTTTTTTAGCACCGCATCTTTCGACTCGTTAGGGTTACACGATTATGTAGGCCTATCTTTACGCTAATGGTCTTATAGATGATGAAGGTTGTATTTATTTATAGAAGGTGTAGCCCCATTTTGATAAATCCATCCTCAGTACACCCGACAGAGATTCTAACCTTGATCTCCCAGACATCGGCAGTCTAGTATAGTAAGAGAGTAAGTAGCGTCTTAGTCCATGTGGCCACTAAAGTGAGTTTATTTATATATTTTTTAATTTGGTCCTAAACTATAATAGACTATAATGATAAAGTTCATACGATTGTGTTGTAACATTTACTTGAAATTAATGATTTATACCATTTACTCTTCAACATCATTTACTTTATTGCTAAATATAAATACAATATGAGAAAAGGAAGCCAAAATTAACCATAGCATTTCGCGTTCTGATTCTAGCTTGTAACTATTGCCATGTAATGCAATTTTGAACTAAGCTGTAACAAAAGTTCCCTCAAGTGATTAGACACAATAAAAGTGAGTTTAATATAAGTCGAGACATGAAAGTGCATATTTAATATTAATACAATTTTAAAGCTACCGTATATGAAGCTCTAAAGATCTAGAAAAGTTTTTTTTATACAAACATTGCTTGGATACTAACTATATGCTCTATAGGCTTCAGTATTAATTTATTTCATGTCTTGACATATTATAATATAAATGATGTCTTTCTTATTTAAATGATGTAAGCTTAACACTTATATTTTGTCTACCAAATCCTTGAGTCTGTAAAAATCAGTCATCAAAAATATGTTTCAATTTTTTTTAGCCTGAATTTCATTTAAATAATTCGTGACTTCGTTAAATCATGTTTCCTAGAAGTTATACACCCATACACGAGTAGGCCTACTAAATCCATAGGACAACACCAGAAATTCACACAGGGTCACCAATCCTATAAATGTGTTCACCATGTGAAAGAATGCAAAATCACACTTGTCAAAAAATAATAATGTTGATTGTTCCTGGTGTAGGCTAAAAGTGTGGCATTGTATTTGATTAGAACATAAAAAAAATAAATGGTACGGAGCACCGCACAGACTTTCTCTCTCTTTCTATAAACTCGTAAGATTTCTGAACGGAATAATGTACATTGTATCATCACCACTCCACATAAGAACACGCATAAAATAATATACAATGATATAGAATCAATGAGAAAAGAGGCGCATCTTTGTCCACCTAAGAGCATTTCAAACAGTTTAATGTCTTCCACAAGGGTCAACACTTCGTATTAAAATTTCGATTTCTGGTTAAAATTTTAACATTTTATAAGGTGTTGCAGATCTTCAAGTCATCGCATTGATATTTAATTATTCATTTATACATTTTGACCAATAAAAAATGTAAATATTGACTATTGAGTCTAAAATGGAGATAGATCATTGCTATGCAAACATTTCTCCTAAGAGATTTAAGGAAAAATAACATACTTTTTTAGATACTTATATTTAATTACTCTATGGCATTGGAGAATTATTGCGTTAAGACTTAAGTAGTATATGTTTACAACTAAAGCTCACAAAATTGTATTAATATATTTGCAAATATCTCAGAAACTGCTGCTTTTATAAAAATATATGTCAAATAAATTTTTTTTATTTCTGATAGTCCTACAATTTTGCAATGATAAGTTGTTTAGTTTCTCCAATAGTTGTGGAGATAAGGAAATTAACGCTTCTGTAAAGTACCCTAAAAATCATTTTCATAGGAAAATGAAAATAGCCAGTTTATTTATAATCTTAATCAACGCCTAGATACGAATTTTAATCAAAATCGTTTGAGTAGATTTTGAGAAAACCAAATTTTTCTCTTTTCGCCCTTCAGTAAACTACCCTTAATTTTAAGTTTTTATAGACACACAGACAGACGGCATTGCAAAGACTATTTTTTAGGGTTCGGGGGGTCATGAGACGTCGACATCCATCAACATTTCAGGTTAGTTTTTTTTACGGTCGCAATACTTAAACTTTAATATCCAAAAAGTTAAAAAAATTCATGTATAATTGCGTATAGATTGAAAGTTATTGATTTTATAAAAATATGTTTCGGATAAAATATCTGTATTATAAATATATATACATATTTGTAATGCTAAGTAATTTCATATCTCAAATAGTTTCGGAGCTATTTAAAAAAATGTTAATTGACGCATCAGACCGGAGCCCTTAAAGCCATTTTGCCGAAATATTGAGGGTAGCCATTTTGTTTGGAATATTTATTAATGTTTATAAATGAAATTTAATCAAAATCGTTTGAGCCGATTTTGAGAAAATCGACTTTTTCTCTTTTTGCCCTTCGGTAAACTACCCTTAATTTTAAGTTTTAATAGACACACAGACAGACGGCATTGCAAAGACTGTTTTTTAGGGTTCGGGGGGTCATGAGACGTCGAAATCCATCAACATTTCAGGTTAGTTTTTTCTACGATCGCAATACTTAAGCTTTAATGTCCAAAAAGCTAAAAATATATATATAATTGCGTATAGATTAAAAATTATTGATTTTATAAAAATATGTTTCGAATAAAATATTTGTATTATAAATATATATACATATTTGTAATGCTAAGTAATTTCATATCTCAAATAGTTTCGGAGCTATTATAAAAAATGTTAATTTACGCATCAGACCGGAGCCCTTAAAGCCATTTTGCCGAAATATTGAGGGTAGCCATTTTGTTTGGAATATTTATTAATGTTTATAAATGAAATTTAATCAAAATCGTTGGAGCCGATTTTGAGAAAATCGACTTTTTCTCTTTTTGCCCTTCGGTAAACTACCCTTAATTTTAAGTTTTAATAGACACACAGACAGACGGCATTGCAAAGACTATTTTTTAGGGTTCGGGGGGTCATGAGACGTCGAAATCCATCAACATTTCAGGTTAGTTTTTTCTACGATCGCAATACTTAAGCTTTAATGTCCAAAAAGCTAAAAATATATATATAATTGCGTATAGATTAAAAATTATTGATTTTATAAAAATATGTTTCGAATAAAATATCTGTATTATAAATATATATACATATTTGTAATGCTAAGTAATTTCATATCTCAAATAGTTTCGGAGCTATTATAAAAAATGTTAATTTACGCATCAGACCGGAGCCCTTAAAGCGATTTTGCCGAAATATTGAGGGTAGCCATTTTGTTTGGAATATTTATTAATTTTCATAAATGAAATTTAATCAAAATCGTTAGAGCCGATTTTGAGAAAATCGACTTTTTCTGTTTTTTCCCTTCAGTAAACTACCCTTAATTTTAGGGGTAGATGTCCAATTCCAAAAACCCCTCGGGGCAACCCTATGAAAACCCAAGATATCAAGTTTCAGCTCAATCGGTAAAATAGTTTAGGCTCTAGTTGGAGGTACAGACAGACAGACAGACAGACAGACAGACAGACAGACAGACAGACAGACAGACAGACAGACAGACAGACAGACGGAAATTCAAAAACCACTTTTTCGGATTCAGGAAGTCATGAAACGTCAAAATTCATCAAAATCTCGACTTCGATTTTTTTGACGATCACAATACTTTCTCTACCTGTAAGATAGAGAGAAAGTAATTATATCTGGACATGGGAATCAAACCTGGAAACCTCGGCTTAGCGGACCAATGCTTAACTAGTGAGCTATTCAAGACTCTTTCTTCACTCAGGATCATTCTTCAATCTTACTTTAAGGCAGAGTCTGTGATGGACGTGTGGAAATCACCAGCTGATACCGAGCTATCATTGATACCACAACAACCTGCTACTCGGGGGGGGGGGGGGGGGGAGCTTTTTGGGCTCACGTGACGTAAATTATTGGAGTCTCGTGCTCGGATCCTGAACGGCTCAAACTTACACCTTGATCGTTCTTGAAACACATCTCTTACTCGTTCATTGGTGCCAGCTGTTTTTAATTTCAATTTATTTTAACTGTATCTTAGTGCTATGTGCCAAAGTGGCAAACCATCAACCAAACAAATAGAGTGGATTCATGTTAATTGACACACATCAGGTCTAGATCACTTTGGTACAACTAAGCAGCTGCCCCAATTAGGCGAAATGTTAAACAATCAGCTGAGAAAACATTAAAACAGATCAAAAAGGGTATAGTATGAATAATATAAAAGAAATATGATATTTAAGGAAAGCGCGCTGTTTTTAATTTCTATTGTTGTAAACATTTATTTTTAAAAAATTACTAAAGTAAACAAACAAAATTATAATGCACATGTTTGAACTGAAGATACAATAAAAAAAAAAGACTGTGTCAAACGAAGGCTACAAATTAAAAAGGGTTCAGGCTTTGAGAAGTTTATAAACTGTATCCTGACATTTTCTGTTTATGGACAGCAACTGAACAAATTTGGCACAGGCAACTAATTCTAATAAAAGGCTGCCTTCATTGTCCTCCTGCCATGAAATAGCATGTCTATTAAGTGCTATATTTCCTGGCATTATGGTAAGTCACGCGCTCACTTATGACATAGTCATCAATTTCTTGGTTTTCTGGTGTCTGAGTGGTTTGCTGAGATTTTCTCGATAATCGATTCCTCATAATCTTAATTTATATATAGACGTTGAAGGTAATCGTCAATCCGGTTACCACAATATAGAATAGACTCAACAAAAACCAACCTATAACATGACTTCGCATTAAATGTATTTGCTAATGCTATCTCACGGCAACGATTAAATGGCAAGATGGGCCCAATTTTTGGAAAAAATTCAGGCGAAATACTTGTTTTGTTTATGTTCTTACAACTTTATCCCAAATAAATGGTGTCCCCAATTAACCTGAATCTAATGAAAATGATTCCTCTGTCCAGTTAAAGAGTGATAAAAACCAGCCAAAATAGGTTAATTTGGGGACGAGAGCTTGGATGTGCTGGAAATAAATTAGTTACATCACAGCTTTGTGGTGCCGTTAGTACAATGAGAACAAATGTACATAAAAGCGAATAACATGAATAGTTCAGTGAGAGAACATTGGCACATTAAACTAAGAGTACTTGGTTCAATACCTGTGTCCAGGTGCTATTTTTAAATTTAATGTGGCCTCATCCAAAAACCTAGATACTGTTTCCATATTCTAAGCGTCCTTAATTACGCACATTAAAGAACTCTGCTATGTCACTAGTCTGCCACCATATAATTTAAGTCAGAGACTTTTAAAGTGGAAGCTCATCTACCATGTTAGGGTTTGGATTCCACTTGTCTGGGGAACAAACACCTCTTGCGAGGTTCCTCTGACCCATCATGGCTTTGTCTTTCTAGTGTAGCCACGCACGTTAAATGCGTAGTAAACATCGATAACCATTTGCCCACTATTGATATTTTTCATCATCAGAAAGCTGGGAGAATTCGCCCCCACTTTGGCCATATTTATGTCAGTGGGAGTAGTTGAGTCCTACTTTCGCGTACCTTGGACTCACACGTAAGGGAACTAAGACACAACCTAGGAATCGCTGTTGGGTTAAAAGAACTTGAACCTAGACTTCCTTACAAGGAGTCACAACTCGATTATAGGAATCACCCCAAAAAAAGGGCTTTTACCTATCTCATCCCGTTCAGGCTCTCGGAGGAGGTTAGGCGCCTATCCTTAAGAATCACCCTAAAAAGGGTTTTAAACTTAAGCTTCCCAGCGAGGACCTTGAGGAGGTGGCCTGAACAGCTTTCCCAAAAAGGTACTAGCTACCAAATGCTTAGTTTTTGGTGAGTAGGGGGCCCCCTCCACCCATTCACTCTCACACAGGAACATCGATAGAGATTTAGCCGCCCTTCAGTCGGCGTTGCCCGAGGGCCACCACGAAGAGGCACTCCACCAAAATAACCAGACGAGGAACATCTCCCAGGCAGAGAAGGAAAGCCTTGGTGGAGATTAAAGCATTGTTTGCTAACCTGAATAGTCAAGTCACACATTAACAGTACCTCCATCACTCAGACTAGCTCCAATATAAGTAAGTTTCTGAATAAAAACCAAACTCATGTAGGGCCCAAAAACTTTACAGTATATGTATGTATATATATTACAGAAGTATTAAACTAGCACTTTCTAAACTGGATTACTATATCAAATAACTTACAAACTGACTTAACTCTAAACTATGCACTTAATTTAGTACTTCGGCCTTTTTTAATCCTTTGGAAAGGGGATGCCCCAATTTCAGAAATGATAAATGTACCGGGACTCAAACACGTGGCCTTATAATCAGTAAGAATACACGTAGCTGATTGTGCTAGAGTGTTGGACCCAGAGAGATTAAAACAATTCCATAAATCGATGTGAATAGATTCACTCAGCCGTTTCAACCTTTCTTTCGCGCAAGACCGTCAGAGGGATATACATGTGCAAGATAGGCCTAACATGAAACGCACGTGAGTGAAAACATTGTTTACTGCTCTGTAAAGAGACAGCGTTGCTATTTTTTTTATTCCACACAAATCCTCTTGCAACGAAAGCCGCTCAAAGCTTCCCACCCTCATCACTAACCCAACCATCCCTTATAGTCCTCTTTTTACCGTCTTTCTTTCTCTCTTGTTTGCCTTGAACGTTTGTCCCTGTGTCTTTCCATCTAGGCGACAATCCATCTGTTTCTAACTGCAAACGCACACTGTAACCCCACCAAGTCGTTGGGATTGTATCAACAAAGGGTTGGGGGGGGGGGGGGGGGGCTGTTGATAAAATGGCGTTGGCTCATGCCAGAAAAAAATCTAGAAAAAGACACGAGTCTTGCCGAAAGGAATAAGAGTAAAACACCAATAAAAAAAAGCTAACGGTATCAGCGCGTTACAAATTACATCTTACCCTAAAGCTTAGATAATAATGCCTGGACTATTATTTCCTATTTCATAGGTAAGATACTTGGTGCCACCGCATAGGTGGCCACATGGTCTAAGGCGTTACTATAGAGAGGATTTTCTTTGCGACGGGAAGTTTGGGGTTCTAATCTTGGCTGAGTTTTTGAATACTCTTTTTCCCTAATAGTACACCGATCTATTTTCAACGCCAACCCTGGTATATTTACTCTCAAATTTAACCTACACATCCCAACCACATTCTTTAAAATGCTCGTATAATCCTGACTAGCAGTAAGACGCAATGCAAAATTTAAAAAATCATACAATTTAAAGTCATAGTTTTAAAAACATATTCTCACTACCCTTTTGCCACCCATTTATTTGGCACCTTCAAAGACGAATACACGAAAGTAATATAAGTGTAATAAAAGATGGAATAGTCTCGTCTAAAGTTAGAGTTAATTTCTAGCGTTCTCAAAATGTAGACAATGTCTCTTAATCAATATTACTTCTGAACTATTTAAGAAAAATACATCAAAAAGTGCTATATAATTGAGCACCTATATTATCTCACATATTATATTATCTCAATTATAGTATATTATCTCAAACGTATATTCTTCAGAGATTTGTAAAGAAAATGGAAATTTGATCATGCATACCTCACATGGTAATATATGTATGTAACTGTATACATATGTATATAATGTAACTATATATATTTATATATGGCCAAAAATGAAGAAGAGTTGTAGAAAATGATATAACAGCTGATGGAGTAAAGGAGAAGATATAGGTCTATGGCATAGAAATCAATATTGAGAAATCAAAAGTGATGTGGATTTAAAAAATTGAGAATCCGCTGAAAATCATTAGTTAGAAGCATGCGGCAGTTTAAGTATCAACGGCTGGCTTTATCGAATGTGGTGGGTGGGGATCTACAGGCAAACCGTAGCCTAGCTGAGGGAAGGAGTGTCCTCTGGATTTCAGTAGTGTGAACTGCTGATGAACTGGAGGGCACCTTGATACCAGCTAGGGAGTAAAAGATGACAACATCTTCAGACGGGAGAATATCAACCCCTCACTCATAGGGTCCAGCCCACTTGGTGACAAGTGTGTGATGCTGGGCTGGAGCTGTCGGGCATCTGATCCGTCCACCGATCTATCGGATGGCTGCTCTCAGTTCAGAAATTGGATCGGTGATAACAACTGAAAGACCCTGCAGCCAACTATAAGAAGGACTTGTACTTAGGTTAAGTTAGTATCAAGTATTTTTATAAATCTTTAGGTTAAGTTAGTTGTAAGTCCATAGGTGGTGATATTGTGGGTAGTAACTGGAGCGAAATCTCTGGTAGGGTGCCTCATCAGGTGGTGGAGAGGGGAACGCCAACCCCCGCTGGGGCTCTTGCCATCCTGGGGACTATTAGATCCAGAGCGTGGTGGGACACCCAGCGGGGCAAAATACCGGGGGAGTAATATATCCGGGGTGGACCCTTAGACTTAGGTGCTTATTCTAAATTTATTATTGTATTAAAAAAAAAAAAGAACGTAGCTAAAAGATGTAATGTTGATTCAAGATGTTGAGCTAGGTCCCGAGCTACATGCTAGGAATCGGGATGAATAGTGTGAATAAATAAATAAAATAAAGTTCAAGTATCTGGGAACTCTGCTGACTGAGGCTACCTTATGCACCAAGGAAATTAGGTTTAGGATCACTATGGCCAAGGAACCTTTAAACAAGAAGAGATTACTGGTGACCAACAAGTTTAAATTTAAATTTAGGAAGAAAATAGTTTTAAATATGTAACATAAAACATCGCACTGTTTGGAGAAGAAACTTGGACTCTCAGGAAGATTGAAAGTTAATACTTGGAAGGCTTTGAAATGTGGTACTAGAGAAGACTTTAGAAGATCAGTTAAATTGACATGGCCACCAATGAAGAAGTTCTTAGAAGAGTAAGTGATAATAGAACCATTTTGGGTGCGATTATTCAGTACAGTGTAGAGTGGACCCTAGGAATATCTGTCTTCTGCACGACATCATGAAAGGAAAAGTTGAGGGAAAGATAAGCTCAGGTTTCAAATATTGAATGACTTGATGGGCGCTGAACAAGAAGACAGAGGACAGGGCTCATTGTCAGTTTAAGTTCACTTATAAAAGGAATAGACCTGTCGTAGAACAGAAAACCTTATGATAATGATGATTATAATAATAATAATAATAATAATAATAATATAACCAAATGTATACATACATACATACATACAATTACATATATATATATATAAATATATATATATATAAATGTATGTTCAAGGGAAATTAATTAGGCACCTAGTATATTGGTACTTGAACTTATCATGTTATGTACAAATATAAAAGAAAGAATTAAAAATTGAAGTTTCTTCAAAGGTTATTTAAATAGAATAATTTGTTGATATGAAAATATTGTAGAGTATAAATACCTTAATACTGAGCCGGTAATTACGTGGTTTGAATATCAAGATAATTTGGTTTGTTTTTCCCCCCGTGGTCGGGTGTTTGAAGTTAGAATACCAGCAAAGCTTATTATTTTTTTTTAACAAATCCTTTTATACTTTTTCCATCAAAAATCACTAATATTTCCTCTATCTTCTACTTGACTCATATTTAACGCACTAGCGTTATAAATATGCATGGTACCATAAAGGATGAAAAAACATTCAAAATATTGATGCATGATATTTAGTTTTTATTATTTTATTGATAAGGGGTTTTTAATTTTTTCATTAGTTTCAGTAAGATTTAAAAATACATTTGAATATATAATTTGAATAAGCTGTTAGTAAACAATTATCTAAACTACTAGTTTGTCAACAGAGTGAATTGGTATTGCAAAATATATAATTTATTTATATTGCTACAAACAATACATATAATGGTCTCCATTAAATATCTTTTCCACTAAAGTACACAAATCATTTCAAAGGCCATTGAGAATTTTATGGGAAGGGGTAGAGGGTGGATAGGCACAGGCAGAATGGGGGTAAGGGTGGGGGAGAAATAACATTTAAAAGCACAAAAGCGAGATCCATAGCCCCTTCTCATTTCATAAACTCATCGCTAGAGTACTTTTTTTTTTTTATTTCCGAGAAATGCAAACGTTGGAATTACCAATAAATAACCAAGTCCGCGGGAGTTTTGGGCCGTAATGGATTTCTTCCTCCTTTCGAAATCAGCTACGCGTTCTTCCTACGTAAGGGTGGGTCGGTGAGGGTGCAGGGAGAGTGGAAATGTTAGTGTGACTTTTTATTATGCCTCCCCACACTCTTTTACCTCGTGTGTTTTGTGAACGTACTGCAAAGACCTCCATAATGAGTTTTTAAAGGAAATGAAGTAATAATTTAATATAGTGATTTATAATTTTTTGGAGGATGTACTTAGGAAATTCATACCCTTAAACAGTTTGATGACCTACTTTAAGGTCGCTTACAGTCAAATAAATATATGTCGTTTACTTTATGAGTTTTCTAATTATAGTCGATTCTCGATTGTTTTAAATGAACGGGAGTCATCCATCTCGAACAATCGTTAACTACAATTACGCCTACTCTGGGGCTTAAGCTACCTCCTAATTGTAGGATTCATCTCTTTGTCTAAATATGTATCTATATATGTAGACTCAAATTAAATGAAATTGGTTGATATTTACCTATGCGTGGTCTTATTTGTTAAAGAAACACGACCTTCCTACTAATGTGAATACAAAATATAGTTTTCTCTTTGAATTTAGTAAAAGGTTGGTTTACATCCCAAAACACTAGTTTCTAAGGACGCGTCATAAATACAGTAATAATGATGGAGTAAAATAAGGAGATGTATGATTGGCTCCTAATGTCCAAGGATACTTGCAAAGAGGAGTTATACGTTAAAATTAAAAACATTTGAATTGTTACTAATTTAAGTAACACATGTAACTACATTAACAGTCGGTTTTTCAACACATGTTCGTTCTTTGATGAGATAGCGTGGTGGCTTACACTGTTCCATGAATAACAAGTAGTACTAAATTAGAAGTCCTGTCTTGGTCCGATAAGTACTGTTTGTGTTTACTGGAAACATATCAGACGGAAAATTGAGTGTACAGATAGATTTATAGCTATAATGTATAGTTGACTTTGTCAAACACGTTATCTCAGTCGGTATCGTGTCGGACTGCTCAGCTAAGGGTTTAGGGTTCAATACCTGACAAGTTCACGATTGGTGAAGTGTGAGTTTCTCCATTCACAGTGAGAATTAACGGCCGGGGAACTGGGTGATGTGTCTGTTCCAGAGTTAAGTTAGTGTGTAAGTCATATGCTGATATAATCAGTCAGTTCAGAAAGTGAACGTTAATACAAAAAAAAAATTATAAAGATTTAATACTATCTATCTAACGTCAAGGCTGCTGATACATGACTTGCTGTATAAATATATAAAAGTATTTTAAGTAGCTCTAGTTACAATCAGATACATACAGTTTTTATCACGTCCATATGATGCTATAAAGTATTAAAGGTTAAAGAAACTATTTGGACTACAAATTACAAAAGGAAATATTTAATCATCCAAGTATGCATTTACTATTTTTATTACACTAAACGTTCATAAACAGTTTAAGTATTTTTAATTTGCAAGTATTTAAAATTGTATTTGACTGTATAACAGCGTAGGATCTGGTCTTACAGCAATAAATGTATTAGTTAATTGTGAAAAGGGAAACCTAGATTGAATGTGTGATGATGTTTGGACTTTAAGGTGCGGCAGAAGGGAGCGCAAGTAATTTTACAGTTTTTATAGCATTAGATATTTTTGGACAAAATAAAATATTTCTCCAGTAGCAACATAGAGTTTATTTTTCTGCACATGCTAATATCAACAGATCTTGAATATCTGTCAACGGTGTCCTGGAATTTTGTCCCAACATTTTCTCCTTATTTAAAATGTTTTGACGAAATTCCATGACACCCTTGACAGATATCCAAGATCTGTTGATATTAGCATGTGCAGAAAAATAAACTCTATGTTGCTACTGGAGAAATATTTTATTTATTTTGGCCAAAAAATTTATATTCTATAAAAACTGTAAAAATACTTGCGCTCCCTTCTGCCGCACCTTAACGTAAACCTACACCAAGACATGTATATTGTTAGGAAGATAAGCTACTGCCTATCAGTAATCTGTATAGTTTATAAGTGGGATAGTCTATGTACCTTATTAAGTTTAAAAGTTATAAGGTACAATGAAATACTTTAAAAAAAAAAAAAGGAAAACGAGGAGTGTATGTTTAAAAAAAGGTTATTGTTAAAATATACAGTCAAGTGAGATACAGTCATAGAGGTTAAAGGTTAATAACCACCCCGTTGTTTCGAAAAAGGGCTGGTAAAATGTAAAATATACCCCTATAAATTAGCCTGCCCCCGTTCGTAGCGTTCAAACTGGTTCGCTTTAAATGTATAGCGTGGTCCCCTTCATATATTATTACCATATATTATATGTTATGAAAAAATATCTACATCTTCTTTTTCTATTCGTGTGTTTTATGGTGTATGGATTTACAGATGTATTTATTTTTCCAAACAATAGCTAAAATAACCTAAATTTAATGGGTATTTTGGAAATTACTTTAAAAAGTATGGCTTACCTTAGATATTTATATTAAAAAAATCTTATGACCATAGTTATATTATCCTAACTATTATAAATGCGAATGTGAGTTTGTTTGTTTGTTTGTTTGTTTGTTACGCTTTCACGCTTAAACTACTCGACCGATCATCATGAAATTTCGCATACACGTTGTCATGGGTACAGAAAAGGACATAGGGTACCTTTCATCCAGAAAAAATGCAGATGTGAGTTTGTTTGTTTGTTTGTTTGTTATTGTTTGTTACGCTTTCACGCCTAAACTACTCGACCGATCATCATGAAATTTCGCATACACGTTGTCATGGGTACAGAAAAGGACATAGGGTACCTTTCATCCAGAAAAAATGTGAATGTGAGTTTGTTTGTTTATTTGTTTGTTTGTTATTGTTTGTTACGCTTTCACGCCTAAACTACTCGACCGATCATCATGAAATTTCGCATACACGTTGTCATGGGTACAGCAAAGGACATAGGGTACCTTTTATCCAGAAAAAAAATGTGAATGTGAGTTTGTTTGTTTATTTGTTTGTTTGTTATTGTTTGTTACGCTTTCACGCCTAAACTACTCGACCGATCATCATGAAATTTCGCATACACGTTGTCATGGGTACAGAAAAGGACATAGGGTACCTTTCATCCAGAAAAAATGTGAATGTGAGTTTGTTTGTTTATTTGTTTGTTTGTTATTGTTTGTTACGCTTTCACGCCTAAACTACTCGACCGATCATCATGAAATTTCGCATACACGTTGTCATGGGTACAGCAAAGGACATAGGGTACCTTTTATCCAGAAAAAATGTGAATATGAGTTTGTTTGTTTGTATGTTTGTTATTGTTTGTTACGCTTTCACGCCTAAACTACTCGACCGATCATCATGAAATTTCGCATACACGTTTTCATGGGTACAGAAAAGGATATAGGGTACCTTTCATCCAGAAAAAATGTGAATGTGAGTTTGTTTGTTTGTTTGTTATTGTTTGTTACGCTTTCACGCCTAAACTACTCGACCGATCATCATGAAATTTCGCTAACACGTTGTCATGGGTACATAAAAGTACATAGGGTACCTTTCATCCAGAAAAAATGCGAATGTGAGTTTGTTTGTTTGTTATTGTTTGTTACGCTTTCACCTCTAAGCAACTCGACCGATCATCATGAAATTTAGCATACACATTGTTATGGGTACAAAAAAGGACATGGGTAACTTTCATCCAGAAAAAATGCAAATGTGAGTTTGTTTGTTTGTTTGTTATTGTTTGTTACGCTTTCACGCCTAAACTACTCGACCGATCATCATGAAATTTCGCATACACGTTGTCATGGGTACAGAAAAGAACATAGAGTACCTTTCATCCAGGAAAAATGCGAATGTGAATTTATTTGTTTGTTATTGTTTGTTACGCTTTCACGCCTAAACTACTCGACCGATCATCATGAAATTTCGCATACACGTTGTCATGGGTACAGAAAAGGACATAGGGTACCTTTCATCTAGAATAAAAGTACTGTTCCTGACGGATAGAAAAAAATAACTTTTAGACGGTCGTCCGGCTTAACAACTCGGCCTACTGATATGAATAAATTAATTGCAACAGGATGCCTGGAGTACAGAAAAAGGGACTTGCGGTATCCCAGAAGAAAATCTGATACCCCGAATAAAAATCTGTTCCCGAGTTATTTTAGGCACATCTATCTTAAAATGATTAAAAATGATTATATTCAGCTAATTAAGCTCTGTCTCTTCACCCCGTTATGGTAAATGACAAAGTTGTCGTAAGAAGTTTGGTATTATTCATTTCAGCAAAAATAGCTCTCGAGGTATGATGCTACGACAATGTAAACTTTTAGTGTGGGACGAAAGTACGATGTCCCACAAAAAAACTATAGAGGCGTTAAACCAAAATATTCAGGACTTGCGAAAGAGGAGGAATGGTAGTTTTACTGGCTGGTGACTTCCGACAAACTCTACCGGTGATCCAGAGGGGCACACATGCAGATGAAATCAAAGCCTGTCTCAATTCATCAAGATTGTGGGCAAAAGTGAAAAATAATACGAGAGTCCACCTTTAACTACTCTAGGGCGGCGTCTCAGGACACTTTTGCCACTGAGAGAGTGTGTATTGTGACGATTCTGTCAAAACAATTTTGACGTGTTTTTCCTGTGATTACACAATGTTGTTTTCTTATCCTCCGATATTGCCTTAGGCTATACACCGTTTGGACACTATACACCGTTTATGCTAAAAAGGTAGAAACTGTGAGGTATAGTCTGAAGGTCCAAATTGTCAATGTAAAAATACCTAGATGGTAAAAAATGTTATTCTCTCCTGATGTTTTTTATTAGGTAAAAGAGTGATTATATGTTTTTTTTATAATTCATGTTGCACTCTAATCTTAATTGGTCACAAGACCTAAAAAAAAATTACTCTATGTTGTGGCTGCAAGTTATGAATGTTTTAAATTAATTAATTGTTGCTTGTTAATAAAAAACTAGCAATAAAATGTTATTATTTTTTAAATCCCTAAAATATGTTGTGACAATATACACGTGTCAACAATTCCAGAATGGTAAATGTGAGTAGTTTATAATTTTAACTAATGTAAGGTGTCGCGCATGCGCGCGCACACACACACATACACACACACATATTCATTTATAGATTATAATTTCTGTGACGTTATATTGCTACCCCGTCAAATAGCTATTCGTTCCTTCATACCAAGAACGGTATATATTTTTTTCTCAATTATCGAAAACAGATATTGCCTCAGGCAGCCCATTAAGCTTAGGCTATGAAGAACCAACCATACGTTGTTTTCGATAAGAAGGGAGACTGTGAAACTATATACATCGTTTTCGCTAAGAAGGGAGAACTAAACTTCTCAGGGAACCCCACTGAGTCAAAACACGTGGCATTGACACAGCTCTTGGGTGTAAGCGCAAAATACCACTTACCAAATGGCATTTGGATTTAATGTCAGGCTCATCTATTCTGATTGGTCTGTTAGCAGTTAGGTTGAAGTTATAAGTCCAGCCGGTGCACAGAGATATTTATTAAATGGTTTTCTACTCTCCTTTCACTCAAATTAGATTACATTTACTCTTAATTCTAGATTACGCATTTCTAAAAACTTATTGTGCGTAAGTGCGTAAACTATCATTAATGTAACTATATTTTTAATAATCTAAAATATCGGGTTAGGTTACACTGTTGATCACCAAAACTTGGCTACTTATTTTTAGACGCAATTCTTGATTTTACTATATTAACCATTGAGCCTAAACTGAAAAATTGTCAACTCTAGTATTAGTAAATTAATGTTTACTCTAATTTTTTTATAAAAAGGTTACCAACCTTTATAAACTGATGAAATCTGAAATTAGTTAAAAATAATAATCATAAGCTGAGTCTTATATTGAAAATTTTGGTTTTATAATAGGAATAGAAGAGTTGTCTGGAAAGATTGATAATAAATTTCAATTTTATAATTTCTACTTTAGCAAGAAATCTTAGAATAGAAAATAAATATAAAATCTGCACTTAATAAATACAATAAAATTACAATATTATTTTAATTGTTTGGATAAAAATATCTTAAGTGGCACGCCATATTTTTTATAGGATGTGGTAGGCTATAAAATATTATCTTGATTGGTTGATATGGTTTTGACTCTAGGTGGAAATTTGTTGGTAATACATAATTATTGTTATTTATATGTAGAAAATTTAAAGTAGTTATTTAATTACGACATACTGCGAACGTAGAGGAGCTCATTATTGTGGCTCTTTACAGATCGTAAAATGAACCAGAACTGACGACGGTGGCAGAAATTTAGCATTAAAAAATAATCCAATAGTTTCACAGTAATAGCAGATAATATCCCAAATTTTAATCTTAGTGTTACAAAATGATAACATAAAATATTATAGCTAATACAACCCAATAATTTTAAAATGACGACTTAAAAAAAACAACATTATTTTCTGATAATTTAAAAATGTCAACATCATATAGGCTACAAAAATAATCCGATAGTTTCAAAATGATTAAAAATAATATCACAATTTCTACCATTTGATAGGATTAATAACAAATACAATATTATGGTTTCAAATGAAAGACAATCTATTCCATATTATAGTCCGATAGCTTCAAAATGATAGAAGAATAGAATATCACTACACTTATAATAGACAGTCTTAACGTAATGACAGAACATCTTATACATCTTTGGTAATTTGAAGTCTGACGCATTAGTTAATTTGCTATGGTGTCTTCCTACTCAATCAAGGGTCCAGGATTTGATTCTTGGAACGGCAAAACAATGTATTATTGGTGAATTGTAGGTTTTCCTTTCACAATGGTAAATTAATGGCCAGGGGATGGATTTAAGCTAGTTTATAAGTCATGTATTGATAGAATATGACGGTTGATAAAGTGCATGTTAAATACCTTAAATAATAATATAATTCCGTACTTTCAAAATGCCAGTAGAAAATTTAACAACTAAATAGCCTATTATTTCAAAATTACAATGGAAAAAATCACAGATATAGAGTGATAGTATAAAATATACGATATAAAATATCACACCAAGTATAAAGTCAATAATTTCAAGATTACAACTTACACTATCACAACAAATATAATTTGATAATTTAAAAATGAAGAATGAATATACAGCTCTCCTACAGTATCAAAATGATAATCGAAGATATCAAAACTCTTATGACAAAAATATTTGATGGCATTATGACAGAAAATATCACACGACTTTGACTTTCGGTAATTACAAAATCACAATAGAGAATATCACAACAAATATAATCCGAAAATTTCAAAATTAACACATAAACTAAATAATAGTTTCAAAATGACGATATAAAATATGAAAATAATTACAATTTGCAAATCTCATTGTATGCTTATAGTTTCAAAATGATGATATAAAATTTTAACTAATAATAATCCAATTGTTTAAAATTAATGACAAAAGTTCTCTTAATTTATATAGTTGAGATGTTTAAAATTAACGATAACAATCCCAAGTTATATAATCTAAGGGTTTAAAATGGCTAAGAGACAACATTAATATGTATCTGAACAAATATTTTATAAGTGACAAAACAAACTATTATAATTTAAACAATACATCATCAATGATTTTAAAATAGGGACACAAAATTTCCCAATCTATTTTATTTTATTGTTTCAAAATGATGATTATATTACAACAGGTTAATATCAGAATTTATAGATATCAATATATTTTCAAAGCAATTTCAAAAACCCTCAATATCTAAATAATACAATAGTTTATTAAAGTTTGTATAACAATATAGTTTATAAAATGACAAAAAAAAATCACGCCGTAAATAAATAAATAGTTTTTAAATGATGACCGATAATACCTCATATTAAATATTTATATTGCTTCAAAGTTAGTAAAGAAATAAAATCACACTTCAGCTAATTAATAAGATAGTTTAAAATTAACGGGAAAAAGTATCGCTTATTTAAAAATGGAGACAGAAAAAAAAAGCTTTGGAAAATAAATAGTTCAAAATTAAGACAGATTTAATTTAAAAACCTCTTTCTCAAACGAAACAAATATACATTTGGCACGCGCCAGTTCCCCATATAGATTTTTCTCAACCAAAAATCAAACATCTCCCCACTAGAAACATAAAGTTTAATATTTTTAACATGGTGATATCAACAGTTGTTGAATATCTGTGAAGAGCTTAAGGGCATTAGATTACAAACTTTTTAAATGAAGAGAAAAAATAAGTCAATAAATTCCAGGACACCATTGACAGACATTTAAGAATTCATTTTGAGTTCACCATGTGAGGAATATCAAATTTTAGGTTTCTACTGAAGAAATATTTGATTTCTGGTTACCTAAGACATGTTTTGATATTTAAAAAAATGTAAAAATACTGTTCTTAACTATTGGTCTCGACACGCTCACCTTAATCTTCTATTGAGCATGTACTTACATTAACTTTACATTCTTAATTTAATAAACTTGTAGTTTTGAAAAGAGTGAACATCGCTCCCTGTATATTTTTTTATTGTCACTACAGTCTTAATATTTCTCTTTCAATTTCAAGTTGAAATATCTATATTAATAAAAGCCTAAAGTTACATGTATGTATATATTATATATAATGTCCATGGAGTCTTAGTACATTATACTCAAACTTAAAGTGTTAATAAAACCTATCTAAATATCATGTTTGTTCTTTTTTTACTATAGTATAGACATATCCTCTCTACTAGGTTATAGACTGTTGCTGACATGATTTGACAGGAATGAACAGGTCTGGTTGTCTGAACAGAGTTTTAAAATTTATTTTCAAAAGTTACATGGGTTATGGCTACTAGCAGTAGTTAAAAATTTAATTCATTAGTATGCACACTTGAAAGCTTAAACCATGTTAAGTTAATAAAATATAATTATATAGGCCTATCAACTATAATGTCCTATTATTTCCATGACATCATCAATAGGAAAAACTAACTAACAGCTCAACAAAATGGACCCTAGCTTTTTTAGCATACTATAAATTTGTACATAGACCTAAGTTAACTACCATTATTGTTTTGGTTATATCCATAATCGTGCGAACCAATTAGATAGTCAAAATACTTGGTACGTGCACCAAGCAGTCAGCCTATAAATACAATATACTTACTTATTCGGGAACTCTAAAGTTTATTGCCAAGACCGACACCTATCCCTATCCTAAGCTAGTTCTATCCAGTTCACCTCACTACACCCTATTTATTTCAGGTCCACCCTCCCATCTTTGGGTAGAGAACGCCTACACAGTATTTTGAGATAGTAAAAAAAAAACACATCACCGAGCGGTGTCATAAATTAGATCTATATCTATCATAAAAAGATGTCAGCCATTAGAATATTCTAATTATTTCCGAAGATGAATAAAACCCCTCTTTAACATATTCATGGCTTCTTGATTAGGTACTACTGCTTGACACTTAGATTGTGTTTTATTTCCAAGACATTTGTTTGATATGACATGTTAGATTTCAACTATATAAACCAGACTTTGTTTGATAAGTTAGGTTTGATTTGTTTGTGTTTAATCATGTATTCGAGATATTTGTTTAATATACCAAGTTAATTTTGTTTGTGTGTTTAATAATGTGTTAGGTTAAAAAACGAACTTATAACTTTCCTTAACCAATGAGTTTATGTTAAAAGCAATAATTTTATACTCAAACTTAAAGCATTATTACCAGGGTCTAACTCTACTCTACTCTGGGGACAATACACCATTCCAACATCAGATGAGCTTTCTCTCTCTCAAGATCAAATTTGAGTTTTGGTTTAAGTTTTTACAAATTTATCTCACACAATTAAAAATATATTTATTTATTGGAATTTTAATTTACAAAAATATTTTTTTCTACAAATACTTTAAATATTTATTCATACAAACATAGCTCACACCATGAAAAGTATACTTAGGATATTTATTTACACAAATCAAAGTTTTTACTAATTTACCTCACACAATTAAAAATATATTTATTTACACAAATCAAAGTTTTTTTTACCAATACTTTAAATATTTATTTATTGGAATTTATATTTACAAAAATATTTTTTACAAATACTTTAAATATTTATTCATACAAACATAGCTCACACCATGAAAAGTATACTTGTAATATTTATTTACACAAATCAATTTTTTTACAAATTTATCTCACGCAATTAAAAATGTATTTATTTACACAAATCAAAGTTGATGTTTACAAATACTTTAAATATGCATAAAATAAATCAATAAAAATTATGCTTGTTTTCATGCAGAAAAGAATCTCAAATCTTTGAAAAATTGTATGTTGGTGGAACTGTCTAGAGTGAAAGATGAGTATTCAGCCCGTCTAAAGGATCACCTTTAAGTCGTGGCGAGTGCGTTTACAAGGACTCTGATACCCAAACGGCAACGTATTATAATCATCGGTTATCCGCCGTTTGGTGTATACCGGCCGATAGACTTTATTCTGCGAAACGGTACATACAGTCGCAAGATCTTTTCTTACAATTTTGTGAGGTATCTGTATGTATCTTTCCGCTGCCTGTTCGGTGACCATCGCTTTCAAAACGTCAAGATTAACGTCGTTCCGGTTGCCATAGTTTATGGTGATCCCGCGAACCTTGCGCACCGTTTTTTGTTTTGGCAGGATTGCCACCGAGCGTCGGTGAAAGCGATGGTCACCGAACAGGCAGCGGAAAGATACATACAGATACCTCACAAAATTGTAAGAAAAGATCTTGCGACTGTATGTACCGTTTCGCAGAATAAAGTCTATCGGCCGGTATACACCAAACGGCGGATAACCGATGATTATAATACGTTGCCGTTTGGGTATCAGAGTCCTTGTAAACGCACTCGCCACGACTTAAAGGTGATCCTTTAGACGGGCTGAATACTCATCTTTCACTCTAGACAGTTCCACCAACATACAATTTTTCAAAGATTTGAGATTCTTTTCTGCATGAAAACAAGCATAATTTTTATTGATTTATTTTATGCATATTTAAAGTATTTGTAAACATCAACTTTGATTTGTGTAAATAAATACATTTTTAATTGCGTGAGATAAATTTGTAAAAAAATTGATTTGTGTAAATAAATATTACAAGTATACTTTTCATGGTGTGAGCTATGTTTGTATGAATAAATATTTAAAGTATTTGTAAAAAATATTTTTGTAAATATAAATTCCAATAAATAAATATTTAAAGTATTGGTAAAAAAAACTTTGATTTGTGTAAATAAATATATTTTTAATTGTGTGAGGTAAATTAGTAAAAACTTTGATTTGTGTAAATAAATATCCTAAGTATACTTTTCATGGTGTGAGCTATGTTTGTATGAATAAATATTTAAAGTATTTGTAGAAAAAAATATTTTTGTAAATTAAAATTCCAATAAATAAATATATTTTTAATTGTGTGAGATAAATTTGTAAAAACTTAAACCAAAACTCAAATTTGATCTTGAGAGAGAGAAAGCTCATCTGATGTTGGAATGGTGTATTGTCCCCAGAGTAGAGTAGAGTTAGACCCTGGTAATAATGCTTTAAGTTTGAGTATAAAATTATTGCTTTTAACATAAACTCATTGGTTAAGGAAAGTTATAAGTTCGTTTTTTAACCTAACACATTATTAAACACACAAACAAAATTAACTTGGTATATTAAACAAATATCTCGAATACATGATTAAACACAAACAAATCAAACCTAACTTATCAAACAAAGTCTGGTTTATATAGTTGAAATCTAACATGTCATATCAAACAAATGTCTTGGAAATAAAACACAATCTAAGTGTCAAGCAGTAGTACCTAATCAAGAAGCCATGAATATGTTAAAGAGGGGTTTTATTCATCTTCGGAAATAATTAGAATATTCTAATGGCTGACATCTTTTTATGATAGATATAGATCTAATTTATGACACCGCTCGGTGATGTGTTTTTTTTTTACTATCTCAAAATACTGTGTAGGCGTTCTCTACCCAAAGATGGGAGGGTGGACCTGAAATAAATAGGGTGTAGTGAGGTGAACTGGATAGAACTAGCTTAGGATAGGGATAGGTGTCGGTCTTGGCAATAAACTTTAGAGTTCCCGAATAAGTAAGTATATTGTATTTATAGGCTGACTGCTTGGTGCACGTACCAAGTATTTTGACTATCTAATTGGTTCGCACGATTATGGATATAACCAAAACAATAATGGTAGTTAACTTAGGTCTATGTACAAATTTATAGTATGCTAAAAAAGCTAGGGTCCATTTTGTTGAGCTGTTAGTTAGTTTTTCCTATTGATGATGTCATGGAAATAATAGGACATTATAGTTGATAGGCCTATATAATTATATTTTATTAACTTAACATGGTTTAAGCTTTCAAGTGTGCATACTAATGAATTAAATTTTTAACTACTGCTAGTAGCCATAACCCATGTAACTTTTGAAAATAAATTTTTAAAACTCTGTTCAGACAACCAGACCTGTTCATTCCTGTCAAATCATGTCAGCAACAGTCTATAACCTAGTAGAGAGGATATGTCTATACTATAGTAAAAAAAGAACAAACATGATATTTAGATAGGTTTTATTAACACTTTAAGTTTGAGTATAATGTACTAAGACTCCATGGACATTATATATAATATATACATACATGTAACTTTAGGCTTTTATTAATATAGATATTTCAACTTGAAATTGAAAGAGAAATATTAAGACTGTAGTGACAATAAAAAAATATACAGGGAGCGATGTTCACTCTTTTCAAAACTACAAGTTTATTAAATTAAGAATGTAAAGTTAATGTAAGTACATGCTCAATAGAAGATTAAGGTGAGCGTGTCGAGACCAATAGTTAAGAACAGTATTTTTACATTTTTTTAAATATCAAAACATGTCTTAGGTAACCAGAAATCAAATATTTCTTCAGTAGAAACCTAAAATTTGATATTCCTCACATGGTGAACTCAAAATGAATTCTTAAATGTCTGTCAATGGTGTCCTGGAATTTATTGACTTATTTTTTCTCTTCATTTAAAAAGTTTGTAATCTAATGCCCTTAAGCTCTTCACAGATATTCAACAACTGTTGATATCACCATGTTAAAAATATTAAACTTTATGTTTCTAGTGGGGAGATGTTTGATTTTTGGTTGAGAAAAATCTATATGGGGAACTGGCGCGTGCCAAATGTATATTTGTTTCGTTTGAGAAAGAGGTTTTTAAATTAAATCTGTCTTAATTTTGAACTATTTATTTTCCAAAGCTTTTTTTTTCTGTCTCCATTTTTAAATAAGCGATACTTTTTCCCGTTAATTTTAAACTATCTTATTAATTAGCTGAAGTGTGATTTTATTTCTTTACTAACTTTGAAGCAATATAAATATTTAATATGAGGTATTATCGGTCATCATTTAAAAACTATTTATTTATTTACGGCGTGATTTTTTTTTGTCATTTTATAAACTATATTGTTATACAAACTTTAATAAACTATTGTATTATTTAGATATTGAGGGTTTTTGAAATTGCTTTGAAAATATATTGATATCTATAAATTCTGATATTAACCTGTTGTAATATAATCATCATTTTGAAACAATAAAATAAAATAGATTGGGAAATTTTGTGTCCCTATTTTAAAATCATTGATGATGTATTGTTTAAATTATAATAGTTTGTTTTGTCACTTATAAAATATTTGTTCAGATACATATTAATGTTGTCTCTTAGCCATTTTAAACCCTTAGATTATATAACTTGGGATTGTTATCGTTAATTTTAAACATCTCAACTATATAAATTAAGAGAACTTTTGTCATTAATTTTAAACAATTGGATTATTATTAGTTAAAATTTTATATCATCATTTTGAAACTATAAGCATACAATGAGATTTGCAAATTGTAATTATTTTCATATTTTATATCGTCATTTTGAAACTATTATTTAGTTTATGTGTTAATTTTGAAATTTTCGGATTATATTTGTTGTGATATTCTCTATTGTGATTTTGTAATTACCGAAAGTCAAAGTCGTGTGATATTTTCTGTCATAATGCCATCAAATATTTTTGTCATAAGAGTTTTGATATCTTCGATTATCATTTTGATACTGTAGGAGAGCTGTATATTCATTCTTCATTTTTAAATTATCAAATTATATTTGTTGTGATAGTGTAAGTTGTAATCTTGAAATTATTGACTTTATACTTGGTGTGATATTTTATATCGTATATTTTATACTATCACTCTATATCTGTGATTTTTTCCATTGTAATTTTGAAATAATAGGCTATTTAGTTGTTAAATTTTCTACTGGCATTTTGAAAGTACGGAATTATATTATTATTTAAGGTATTTAACATGCACTTTATCAACCGTCATATTCTATCAATACATGACTTATAAACTAGCTTAAATCCATCCCCTGGCCATTAATTTACCATTGTGAAAGGAAAACCTACAATTCACCAATAATACATTGTTTTGCCGTTCCAAGAATCAAATCCTGGACCCTTGATTGAGTAGGAAGACACCATAGCAAATTAACTAATGCGTCAGACTTCAAATTACCAAAGATGTATAAGATGTTCTGTCATTACGTTAAGACTGTCTATTATAAGTGTAGTGATATTCTATTCTTCTATCATTTTGAAGCTATCGGACTATAATATGGAATAGATTGTCTTTCATTTGAAACCATAATATTGTATTTGTTATTAATCCTATCAAATGGTAGAAATTGTGATATTATTTTTAATCATTTTGAAACTATCGGATTATTTTTGTAGCCTATATGATGTTGACATTTTTAAATTATCAGAAAATAATGTTGTTTTTTTTAAGTCGTCATTTTAAAATTATTGGGTTGTATTAGCTATAATATTTTATGTTATCATTTTGTAACACTAAGATTAAAATTTGGGATATTATCTGCTATTACTGTGAAACTATTGGATTATTTTTTAATGCTAAATTTCTGCCACCGTCGTCAGTTCTGGTTCATTTTACGATCTGTAAAGAGCCACAATAATGAGCTCCTCTACGTTCGCAGTATGTCGTAATTAAATAACTACTTTAAATTTTCTACATATAAATAACAATAATTATGTATTACCAACAAATTTCCACCTAGAGTCAAAACCATATCAACCAATCAAGATAATATTTTATAGCCTACCACATCCTATAAAAATATGGCGTGCCACTTAAGATATTTTTATCCAAACAATTAAAATAATATTGTAATTTTATTGTATTTATTAAGTGCAGATTTTATATTTATTTTCTATTCTAAGATTTCTTGCTAAAGTAGAAATTATAAAATTGAAATTTATTATCAATCTTTCCAGACAACTCTTCTATTCCTATTATAAAACCAAAATTTTCAATATAAGACTCAGCTTATGATTATTATTTTTAACTAATTTCAGATTTCATCAGTTTATAAAGGTTGGTAACCTTTTTATAAAAAAATTAGAGTAAACATTAATTTACTAATACTAGAGTTGACAATTTTTCAGTTTAGGCTCAATGGTTAATATAGTAAATCAAGAATTGCGTCTAAAAATAAGTAGCCAAGTTTTGGTGATCAACAGTGTAATCCTAACCCGATATTTTAGATTATTAAAAATATAGTTACATTAATGATAGTTTACGCACTTACGCACAATAAGTTTTTAGAAATGCGTAATCTAGAATTAAGAGTAAATGTAATCTAATTTGAGTGAAAGGAGAGTAGAAAACCATTTAATAAATATCTCTGTGCACCGGCTGGACTTATAACTTCAACCTAACTGCTAACAGACCAATCAGAATAGATGAGCCTGACATTAAATCCAAATGCCATTTGGTAAGTGGTATTTTGCGCTTACACCCAAGAGCTGTGTCAATGCCACGTGTTTTGACTCAGTGGGGTTCCCTGAGAAGTTTAGTTCTCCCTTCTTAGCGAAAACGATGTATATAGTTTCACAGTCTCCCTTCTTATCGAAAACAACGTATGGTTGGTTCTTCATAGCCTAAGCTTAATGGGCTGCCTGAGGCAATATCTGTTTTCGATAATTGAGAAAAAAATATATACCGTTCTTGGTATGAAGGAACGAATAGCTATTTGACGGGGTAGCAATATAACGTCACAGAAATTATAATCTATAAATGAATATGTGTGTGTGTATGTGTGTGTGTGCGCGCGCATGCGCGACACCTTACATTAGTTAAAATTATAAACTACTCACATTTACCATTCTGGAATTGTTGACACGTGTATATTGTCACAACATATTTTAGGGATTTAAAAAATAATAACATTTTATTGCTAGTTTTTTATTAACAAGCAACAATTAATTAATTTAAAACATTCATAACTTGCAGCCACAACATAGAGTAATTTTTTTTTAGGTCTTGTGACCAATTAAGATTAGAGTGCAACATGAATTATAAAAAAAACATATAATCACTCTTTTACCTAATAAAAAACATCAGGAGAGAATAACATTTTTTACCATCTAGGTATTTTTACATTGACAATTTGGACCTTCAGACTATACCTCACAGTTTCTACCTTTTTAGCATAAACGGTGTATAGTGTCCAAACGGTGTATAGCCTAAGGCAATATCGGAGGATAAGAAAACAACATTGTGTAATCACAGGAAAAACACGTCAAAATTGTTTTGACAGAATCGTCACAATACACACTCTCTCAGTGGCAAAAGTGTCCTGAGACGCCGCCCTAGAGTAGTCCTTTATAATGACGTAGATTCAGGACATTACGCAGATACACTATTGAAAATTGGCGATGGACGTTTGGACACGGATGCTGAAGGCTGTATTTTACTTACAGGGGAATTCTGTAATTTGGTGGGAAATGATGTGGAGCTCATTGCTAAAGTTTACCCAGACTTACAACTAAATTTAAATTGTGATCATTGGTTGTGTGCAAGAGCAATTCTTGCACCAAAATATGAAATCGTTAACAAAATCAACACTGAAATTTTGAAAGAGGTGCAGGGAGAAATAAAGGAGTATTTGTCAATAGATACAATCATGGACACAGAACAGAGCACTTCATATCCCGCTGAGTTTTTAAATTCTCTGGAGCTATCGGTTGCACCCTCGCATAAAACTACAATTGAAATTATGTGTACCAGTTATGCTTATGCGAAATTTAGATGCACCCCGTTTATGTAATGGGACGAGGCTTCAATTATACAATTAGGGCAAAATATAATCTGTGCCACCATTTTAACATGTGTGGGAAAAGGGGAAAGTGTAATCATACCTCAAATCCCAATAATCCCCACTGACCTACCATTTCAATTCAAAAGACTCCGGTTTCCAATCAAACTTAGTTTTGCTATTACTATTAACAAAGCGCAAGGGCAAACATTGCAGGTAGCAGGGGTGCATTTGGAAATGTCATGTTTTTCCCATGGACAGCTATATGTAGCCTGTTCGCGTGTGTCCGATGCCCAGAATTTGTATGTATTTGTGCCAAATGGAAGGACATACAACATAGAATATAGGAGCGTCCTAAAATAATGATCTATTCTGTGCCCATGATTGCAACGGTCAAGAACAAGCGGAGTAAATAAGGGATTTTAATTAACTGTAAGTAAAATTTAAGATGGAGTAGGATCTTCCAATTCGTGGCAAGGCATAACCTATGACTCTATTGACACACACTCCGCTACTTCTTTTCTACTCCTACACTTAATCCTGATTTATATTGTGTAGTTTGTTTTTTCCTTTATCTCTACCTCTATTGACTAACAACCTCAATAAGTTCATCTTTTTATTGTCATACTTCTTGTGTCAATCTACAACCTGAATTTATTGATAAAATCTACATTAACGCGAGCGAAGCCGCGGGCAAAAGCTAGTAATAAATATGGTTAATATGTTATCTACTCTGAATTCTACCTGAGTATTTGTTATAGTTTATATTGTAGAGGAATTTAAAACAGGTAAATGCTGCTTTTTAATATATCATATTGGTTGACTCTTAATTAGGATTTTCGAGATGCATATCTTCGTTGGGATTGTGTGAAATGAGGGAGCAACCTTTTACACAAATTTTAAAGAAAATAACTCTAAGTAGATCTCTATGCTTGGGAACCAATTCAGAATATCTGAAAAATATGTTGAAATGTGAATTTGTTCGTCTTTCTGAGAGACAGATGTAGTCCAGTCAGCGAAGTCTCTTTCCCTTTAGTACCCCCACCCCCCGCCCCCAACCCGCTTTTTGAGTACCAGTTTCTACATGGCGCTAATGATGTCACGCCTTTTCACTCTTCAGCCTATGTGAGAAATACAAGAAATAAAACACCAACAATATCGCTACAAAGATGTTTGAGAAAACGTTGAAATATAGGATAAAGTGCTAGAGATTCGAGAAGATAATAGAAAAAAAAATGGTTTCAAAATAATTCAAGCTGTTATATACTGTCCTAAATAAAATAAACTACCCTTAAATTAATTTATATTAGATAAATAAGTGTGTAATGAGAATAAAAAATAGTCCCACAATATTAATTTTAAACAAATAAAAACCATTTTTATTAAATATTCAAACTAAAAAAACTGTCATAAATATACTAACCAAAACCCAATCCCCTTAATCAAAAAACCAAACAAAAACAATTATTCAACTTAATTTGTAATGATCATGTCAAACACTTCCCATTTATAGGCCTACATTTTAAGCAAAATCGTTTGTAATTTTCAAAATGATTCAAATTTTCAGCGTATTATTCAATATCCACTATAAATCAAGTAAACAGTGTTATTTGTTATGTTAAACATTGCCAAAATTCCCTTTTGGAATTAAATGGTTATGGCTAGTTTCAAAGTATTTACAGTTGTTTAAACACAGTCATAAATAGGTCTCAATGATTTATTTCCCTAAAAAAATGAAACGGTTTTATTTTATTTGTCAAACATTACCAAGATACTCAATTAGAACCAAATCATTTGAGCCAGTTGTAAAACATTTTAAGTTTTAAAAAAGATCAATTGCCAGTAAACTACCCATAAATGAGTTTCACCTCGCAAAATAACTATACAGTGTTATTTGTCAAACCACACAAATTACTAATATGCATGTTGAAAAAAAAAATTGTCACATATATTTTTGAAATATTTAAAATTTTCCAAAAATTTACTTTCAGAAAATGGCCTTTCGACGAATTTTTGACCAAAAACCAAATATTCAGTGCTACTTGTCATGTCAATAAAACCCTATTTATGCATTTTAAACAAAATTGCGACAGTCATTTTCAAAAAAATTTGGAACTCCAAAGGATTACTCATTAGTAAACTACCCTTAATTGTAGGGCTAAGTTAAAAAAAAAGTTTTGTGATATAGTATTGTAAAATTTAAATATCAAGTTTGAACAGAATCCATCAAACAGTTTTGGATCCGTGGCCAGGGACAGACAGACGGACATGTGGATGGACCTAATTGTAAAATCCATTATTTTGGGTTCGTGTTCACATAAAACGTCAAGATCTATCATAATCACGAGGCCAATTTTTAATGATCATAATACTTTCTCTTGATATGATAAAGTAAAAATGAGGCCACCAGAAAAAAATGGGGGTGTTGTAAAAGGTTTTATAAAAAATACATTTAGTTGGTAAACAATATTAAATACAAGGTTTGGAGATAAATGAAATGATTAAAAACAAGTTAAAATATAAAAACAAATCGTAGAATAAACATGTTCAAGAAAATACATTTTAAAAGAAAGAAAGAAATACAATTAATAGGAGAAGGCAATTTCCTTGAATCATGAAAATTTTTTGTTGCAGGCTCATCCCCTCCGGGTAATATTGACACACAAACAAAAAAAAAAAAAAAGGAAAACAATAGATAAGACAAGCAGAATGAAGATTTAGTTGGGTTTTTTTGCGGCTAAGTACCCGTTCGTGCCATAAGTTCAAATACATTAATTATGCCAATGAATTAAGTATTAGTAAGATTTAGTTTCGGAGTTTAACTTCCCATATTAGCGTGTACGTAAGGTGGTTGGCCATTAAGGAAAAAAACACTAGTGGCACACCCAACCAGAATTAAAACCGCTATTTCCCAGTCACTGGTAATTCAGTACATCAACAGAGTGACGCGTTAGACCAGGCGTGTAAAAAAACTTAATCATAGAAGTCATATTGAAAATTTAAAATACCTATGGGTTTGCATCTTAGAAATGTCAATATTGTCACAATCTTAAGTTTATCAGTATATATATATATATATATTTAAATGTATAAATAAATAATCTTCATGGTGTGATTCCGGAAGAAAGCATAACCAACCGAGTGGTCGCCACCGTTTGCGATGATAGTGCTGCTATTTGTGGAAAGAGGATATAATACGGTAAGCACAGTAAGCTCTCCGACCGCTAATCTCAGTTTTCTTTACCGGAGCTGCTACTCATTTAATCAAGTAATTCCTCATTTGTTAACACGAGGCTTATATTGACCCCATTCCAGACCCACTGCCTTACAGATAAATTCAGAAGTGCTGGGGATCGAATCTGGTACCTCTAGATCTATATTTTTTTTTTTTAGCACCGCGTCTTACTACCCGTTTGGGTTATACGCTTAAGTACTAATTACACTAATGGATTAGGAATTGGAAAGGTTGAATATAGGGGAAGTGAACCCGCATTTGCGTGGAGGGAGAGTGGAAAACCATTTTAGGAAAAACCACCCCCAGTTCACCCGACCGAGATTCGAACCTTGATCTCCCCGTCCTCGGTGGTCTGACTCAACACGACAGGCGCGTTAGTCAACTACGCCACCGAGGCGGGTTCTAGATCTATAGCCAGGAACGCTAACACATATATATATACATGTGTGTGTGTATGTGTATGTATGTGTGTGTGTGTGTGTGTGTGTATAAAAAGAGAGAGAAACCCCCTCTGTGTTATGTGGCTAGCAGGAGCGCAATATATAATATAGTGGCTAGCGCTCCTGGCTACAGATAAAGACGTACCAGGTTTGATTCCCCACACTTCTAAAATTTGTCAAGCAATGGGTCTGGAACAGGGTAAAAATAAGCCTCACGAGGACAAATGAGTTACTTGAATAAAGAAGTAACAGCTCCAGATTAATTTAAAAAAAACGGAGATTGACGGCAAAAGAGATTGCTGTAATGACCGCATGACACCCTCTTTCCACTAATGCTAGTGGCTATAGATATAGCTATTAAATGACAAATATTATTATATAGTATTTAAGCCTGACTTATTTTTTCCAGAAAATTAAAACTTTTATTTAATAAAAGTAAAGTGTTATACTTTAAATCCTATCTTGAAACTACTTTCATAAAATCTATTAATGATAACAAAATGCCTGTCCGTAAGCTGTTCCTCTTCATATGAGAGGTCAACCGACAGTCATTGACAACTTTCTTTTTGCAAAATTGAGCAATTTTTTTAGTAAATTTTAAAAAATTCCGTGCAAAAACCTCACTTTCCTGGTTTCCCCAAATAATGCCCAGTTTTTAAATATCATCATTTCAAAACAGTGTACCTCTACAACGTTTATAATAATAAGATCTATAATAATATATTGGTTCGTCAAAAGGTACATGGGTGGCATAGAATCATGGATAAGGCCACATGCGGCCCACACACTTAAGTTATACCATGGGTCCACCGATTTTAGTTATAGGGCTATTAATATACAACACATTTTCTACGCACAGATAGTTTATAATTTTGTTATAAATATTGAACCTCGGAAGATTGCGGATAACTGTCTAAAAACCACACACTTAAGGTGGAGATGTAAGGAACGTGAGAAAAGCCCAGTGAATTTGCAATTTTTATAGCAAAACATTTTTTCGAACAAAGTAAATAAAACATTCTTCACGTAGAATTATCAGAATTTAGTTTTCTTCACATGGTGATATCAACACTTGTTGAATATCTGTCATGAGCATGAAGCATTTTGACGACAAACTTTTTGAATGAGGAGAAAAGTTTGTAATTTAATTCCAGGACACTCTTGACAGATATTCAAGAACTGTTGATATCACCATGTGTAAAAAAAATTAAACTATGTTTCCAGTGAAACAATATTTGATTTATTGTAGCAAAAAAAGGTTGTAAAAATGGCACAAACACTGTATTTTCCCCACCTTAAGTGTAACAAATTTATTATATTTAAAACATATCCTCTAGAATAAAAATAAACATAACATCTTTACAGCGATATGAACCTAGAATAGATCAACACATTTTTATTTCTAAAAGGTTATGATCAAAGAATTATTTTTGAATATTTTAAAGAAAATTTCATTCAACTTTCCCCTAAATGACAATAATTATAAGCTTTTTCCTTATTTGTTAAAGTCACAGGATTTTAAAACCATTTTTTATCGATTTCAAAATAAAAAATATTTAACTTCTGGGATGTTCGTTCATATGTTCATATTCGGCAAATCCTCTTAGATTTAAGGAAATTATTTTTTGCGGCTCGTCATTTTTAGTGCAATAAAGACTTTTAAAATTTATTAAATTAGAAAGGGTAGTAGGGTTTATATAGCTAGGCTTTTATCGGAAGTGAAAGTTCCACAAGTAGAAATAATGTTTGAAAGCTAACTGCAAAAAATGTTTTAAAAGAGTTTAAAGAAGTGAATACATTATTATATTAATTTCAGGAGGATTTGGTTTACAATATATTTTTGGTTATATACCCACTACTCAATTACTATATTTTAAAAAGCCTGAGGAAAATACAAAAAGAGATGAATTGTCCAATTAGAGTATAAACCGATATTGTAAGGAATATTATTTTAAATTCTTCTAGAATGATTGAAATGAGTTTGATTATTTTATTTTAAATTTTGAAATATTTGATTACTATTGTAGGAATCCTATAACCTATAAACTCACATAAAAATAAATTAATTTGCGATATTTGTAATTTATATCAGTAGTTTAATAAGGGACAGTTACTAAACAAAATACTGTGGTTTATACAATATCCAGAAAAGATGGTTTTGGATTGGCAAAATTTAGCACATAGTATGAGATAGTATCTATAAACGTGTTATTGTAATGTTAAACTATTTATTTCATAGCCTTGAAATAATGTTTATTTATTTGTTTCAATATCCGTTCGCAAATCAAATACCTAATAGTTTTCCCAAGATAAAAATAAATATCCAAGAATGTGTTTATTAATTTCTATACTTTTATATTTCAATACTAATATCCTTATGTTGTGTTCTAGCAGCAAGTACTCGGTATTACGTTCATGAAGTTAGTGCTCTTGTGAAATTTGTTTGTATTTTAGCATTAACTCTCTTGTAAGTGATTAATAGACTATTGAAGTTATTTAATGTATATCAAAATTTAAAAGCTCATTCCTATTGTGAGCAATATTGATATCTGGTACAACTTCGCCAACTTATAAATGTTAAATAGAAAATATAACCTAAACAAAGCTTCTCTTTGGATTCTGGATTTACATTTATTTTAGATTTGAAATTTATATCTATCTTTGGTACTCCAAGATGGATATAAAACCAGATATGACTACTATAATAAATAGTACGTATTGATAAGAAATTTAAATGTTTGCGGTAGATGAAAAAATTTGTTTTAAGTTTTTAAACTCCTAAAGTGAATACTTTCTAAACATAAACACTAAGTCTCAGCTTTTTTTATATTTAATATAATATTATATAGTAACAGGTTAGTCAATCCCCACATAAATCATTGAAAAAAACAATATAATATATTTTATTACAAACTTTTCTTTGCAAATAAAAAAAACCTAAAAGAAAACTGGTTCTGGGATAAAGTGCTCGCCTCAGAACCCAATGATTGTAGGTTAAAACCAAGCCGGGACTGACGGACCTTTATTGCACGATGAAATTCAGTAGCACAACTTCCTTAGGAGGGAAAGTAAATCCATCGGTCCCAAGTAGATTGTGGGGTGTAAAATAATAACACTGGAAGGTTTCTAAAATACATTTCCTGACAAAATTTGTATATGCTTTCCCTGCTGATAATAGAAACTCACGTGTTTTTTCGGTTCAGAAGTCCACGTTAAAAGCCTAAAATAAATGAATTTATAAAAATAAATACAAATTAAATATTTGTTCTCAAATAAATAAACTATGCTACAGTTACTTGTGTTGTCTGGATCTGAAGACTCTGCAATCAACCTTTTTTTTGAATATAATAAACCTGTGAGTCCCTCTACTAGTACTAATCAGTGCAACCAGTCACTAGTGAAGTACACTATATAATGCACTACGACCCAACTGGTGTTATATAGGGCATGGCAGGAGTCAACGAGACAGAAAGCAATGTGGATATTTGATTATTCATGTAATTTGCGGTTACCTCGGTTGGTATCGGATAAAGTGCTCTAGGGGAGTTTATAGTTGGAAATGGGGAGGAGCGGATTGTGATAGAAATAGAGGGCAGAAGAGGTATGGGGCTAAGGGGGCTGTGCTAGAGCTTGTTGACCAATCAAACGTACCATTACATTCGTACAACCAAATACAAACTAGTTTTATATGGGTTGGTAAGTTCCCTCAAGTGTTCATATAAGTTATAGTTATGTAATTTTTGTAGTCATATGTTTAGGGGGCTTGCTAGTACCTGACATAGTTTTAAGTGTACAAGGGCGTATATTCAGTCTATTTCGGTTTACGGTGGAGGAGGAAGTCGGAATTTGAATCCCATCTGGGTACGGTCATTTTTTTACCCCTCTCTCTCTATCACTCTATCTCCATCTTTCTGTCTAGATCTTAGTTGTCTGAATGCATGTCAGTCTGTATCTAAGTCAGTGAGTATCTCTATCGGGATATATATATATATATACACGTATATATATACATATATGTATATATATACATATATATATATATATATATGTGTGTGTGTGTGTATTTGTATGTATATTTATGTCTGTCCCTGTCCATGGGTAAAAAACGGCTGAGTGGAATTTTTTTAAACTTAAATTTAGATTTTACGGGGTTTAATTTCAAGATTTATTTTTCAATTATACCCTAGCCTCAAATTTAGGGTAATTTACTGTTGAGGGGTTTTTTACAGTTTAAATCTTTCAAAATTAGCTTAAACGATTTTGTTTAGAATTAATCTCTATATTTTGTTTAACATCATAAATAACAATGAATTCTTTGTATGGGGTTAAAATTCGAGAATAGATAGTTTACTGTTGAATGATATTTCAAATTTTGATTGGTTTTTAAATAGTTACAACGGTTTGGTTACAAATTGCTAACTTAGGAGTTCTTCACAAAACAAATGGCACTCTAAATACCTACTAGTTTTTGAGGAAATTTTTTTTTTCAAAATAAGATACCGAACAAGTTATCTTTTTAAAAAAAATTAAAGTATTTTAAAAATGTCTCCAAATATTTGGTTCAAATTGAATAGGCTATCTACTCAAATGTTTTGTTTAAAATGTATATTTGTAGTGTGTTTTAGATTACATATAAAAAATTTATGCTTTTGGGGGCGAGGAAATACCGAATAATGGTCATTCCAAAGGCATTCTTTTCCTATGAAATATCCTTTCCCATACTGTAAAACTGGCCGAACCTACCTGATGAACAAGGACGAATATAATAATGATAAAGAAACATAAAATGAGCAATCTGACACCTTCTGTGTGAGCTCCTATTCTTGAATAAATATTGAGCGCTATTTTTGTAACAAAACTAACCCAAACTACGCAGATTAAAAGCTGATTGTTGTTTGTTTTAATATACCTCATACACGGACCTACAGGCTTCCCTTTACACATTGTTTTGACTCGTCTGTCAGCAGTGGCATGATGCATGGTATCCTCTTAGAGTCGAACATTCCAGCGCACCAAACAAAATCCAATTGTAAAAAAAAAGTGAGAATAATAATAATAATATTTAGCACCGCGTCTTACTACCCGTTCGGGTTATACGCTTAAGTACTAATTACTCTAATGGATTAGGAATTGGGAAGGTTGAAATTAGAGGAAGTGAACCCGCATTTGCGTGGAAGGAGAGTGGAAAACCATTTAGGAAAAACCACCCCCAGTTCACCCGACCGAGATTCGAACCTCGATCTCCCCGTCCTCGGTGGTCTGACTCAACACGACTAGCGCGTTAGCCAACTACGCCACTGAGGCGGGTAAAAAAAAAAAAAAAAAAGTGAGAAGAGTTGTATGGCTTGTATATCAATTTAACTAAAATATCTGTATAAATGTGCCTACAAACTATTTTCAAATTTCCCGGCTCTCATCCATTTATTTCCTGGGACCCGACATGCAAAATTTTAACAATTTACGAGAATCTGATCCTTGGAATTTCGAAACATATCCATTTGAATATCCTGTTTTATTACTCTAGTTTTGATAAGAGCTAGGTAAATTAAAAAAAACTTATCAAGTGTTTTTGAAACACTGTCACAATACGTTTACACTCTTAAAACAAATTATATAACGAAAAAACCCAACAGTTTTAAATAAATTAATTTAAAATGAATACACGCCATTATTGTAAAAGAAGATGAACAGGATCAAGTCTAGGGACACTTATCTTTGACTATGTTTTTTTTATTTGGATTCAAGCCATATCGGACTGCTTCTGACTAAGAAACTGGAATGAAATTGGGAAGTAAAGAGATGAATGAGTGTGTGTGTGTGTGTGTGTGTGTGTGTGTGTGTGTGTATAATGTTGGCGACAATTTTAATGTGTATTATTTCCAGCCACGGACATAAAAATCACAGTTCATGGAACAAAGTCCCATAAAACTAGAATTGTACTCACAACTGAATGTAGTCATATGTGGTCGGATAAATAAGAGAACTTCATTCTGTCATCATATACTATTTTGAAATAAATAAAGGATATCTATTTATGTGCTTCGTCACAGTAAGTTTGTTCACTAACGTGCCCTCATGGTCATTGGTATTTTCTGCGGCGATTCCGCATTTATATATTTACAAGTTAATCCGATTGTGCTATTTTGTACGCATAGGAGTAATTATTTTTTTTAATAACTTACTAAACATTATTTGATATTACATCATCTCACAACGTTCTAACATGTGCGGTCACTTGTGTTTGTTTAAAATATTATTCAGTTTAATAGAAAATTTATTTTGTTTTATAATTAATGCATAGATCACATGTATAATTTTAATACAAAAAGATAATTGATTTATGTAAAGGGGATTCATGTACATTTTAATATACAGTGGAATCTGGATAATTTGAACTTGAAGGGACCAGGAAAAAATTCGAATTAAATAAGTATCTTAAAAGGAATTTAAAAAAACTAGAAACCAAACAAAACAAAATCTATTCACAAGTCACAAGAATATCGCTACGACCGAGTCACTAAAAAACAGCGTACGTAACTGCTCGAAAGGTTCGACCTTGACTAACTGAATATATAACTTTACGTGTAAACAAAGAGGTGTGTAGTGGAGGGGCGTGAAGAAGGGTACTATACTGACCACATTCCAAAGTAGCCTCCCCTGTTTCCAAAAATATAACAACACGGCGCCGCAACTATGAGTAAGAAAACAATACTGCATAGTACATTACAACTTAAGAAAAGTTCGAATTAACCAAAACAAAATTCGAACTATCTACGATTTTTTTAACATCGTTTTAATACAAAATTCATGGGACCGGGGGAAAAATTCGAATTAAGGACGATTTAGAATTACGGATGATTGAATTAGTCAGGTTCTACTGTATTATACTATTGTAATAGGATTCCTCTTTCTACGTAGAGCCAAAAAAATAAATATAACTGTATAAAAAATAATTTGTATTCTCTTCAGATACGTCAGTATGATTTCACCTTAGAATAATAATTATTATTGAGTTTATCAATGGATTATTTTTCAGTAAGTATTCAATATGTATTTATTCACTATTCTGAGCTAATATCTTGGTAAATACTGTTTTTTTGAGGGTATATTTATTATATCAGTATGAGCTATTTGCATATTAAGTTTACTCTCAATCTTCTGTTGTCTTTCTGTAGCAATGGCCTGGGTCTGTATTTTTTTCCTTAGCATCGCATCTTTCTACTCAAAAGGGCTATGTGCTAATGTACTAATTACTATGATGTTTTATGAATGGGGAAGGTTGAATGTAGATAATTGTATCCGAATCTACATTGAGGGAGGGTAAAAAAATTTAGAAAAAACAACCCTCAGTATACTCTAGTGGGACTGGAGCCTCAATCCCCCTGTCGTTGGCAGTCTAGTCTATTGCGTGAGGGATGTCAAGGACCCGAATTTCCCAAACTTTTTTGATCGTGACGTGTAAATCACCAACTTGTCCTGAGTTGGGTCCAAAACTCAGAGTACAGGAGGGTTTCAAAACGTATTCACATTGTTGCTGTTGTCAGTATTGCAATACTTCTTCGTAATACATGAGTTTGATGAACTGTCTTTAAGTGTAATATTTCATTATTTTTGACTATTTTATTAATTTTTTCTAGACCTTCTGGTATCCCTATATTAAATCATGAAATATAACTATGGTAAGTGGTAGCCTTAAGGTAAAATATTTATAAAGTTAGATTGCAAATTATTCTTAACAATTACACTGGGGAATGCAATCACTTACAAAATACAATGGTACTACTATATACTTTGAAAAACAACCAGAGTTAAATATAATGAGATGATATACGTTTGATTAAAGCTTTGGTCTGCTTTCATTTGAAATTTAAAAAAAAATCCTCCTTGTTTGGGGGAGCTGGGGCACTGCCTCACTGCCCTGGTGGTAGTTACGGCCCCACTTTGATTATATTCTATTTTCTGTAAGTCTCTATTTTAAAATGTAGACATGTTGGAATTAGATTTCCATCTAAAAATATGTAAATCCCCTTACAACTGTCAAAAAAAGAACGGTAAAATCTATCACAAGAACCCCCACATATGAAAACCCATATGTCCGGCCTTAGTTTTTTTTTTTATCTTCACCCTCTTGGAAAATTTATTGTAAAACTGAGGTGAGACCACTACGCTAAGCGCGTTAAGGTGGTCACACCTTCCCCGAGCTTAGCGTGTTCATAAAATCACCAGCATAATTTTCCTCTCCACAGGAGCTGCGGTTGTAAAACAAAGAGGACTAACAATATGGCCATCATAAGTTCCCCAACTCTTTCTCCTCTGCACCCTTCACCCTTTCAACCATGATAGAAATAGCTTCTCTAGAGAAGTGGGGAGGTTCTGGATGAATTATGAGACAAGTGAAAACAAAATTAGGTTCCCATTTGAAAAAAAAAAAAAAAAAAAAAAGCGCGAAAACTACTAACTCCTCTGAGTAAATACCATCGTCTCCGCCAGAAAAAAAAAACCCAACATCTGGCACTTTGACAAGAACTCTGGTTTAATAGCTTTCGCAAAGGATGAGGAGTATTTAGAGTTTAAACAAACATTTGGCTTGAATGTTTACGACGGCATTCGAGCTGTTTCCTATTCATGTAAAATACACGTTGGTGTTTTCTCGGTTTGCTAATTAGGTGACATCAGTATATTAACAAAAATAGAAATGTTACGTAGACTTTCATTTAATTAAATTAACGTGATGGAAGATAAAATAATTGTTTTTATTGTTTCAATGTTATAAATAATAGTATATCTATATATAACATATATATATATATATATATATATATATAACACATATATATATATATAACATATATATATATAAATTAAACTTAAACCCACAGTGTATTACCAAACTTACAATGACTTTGCATGTTCAAATTTTATTATAATTAATATAACATAAACTGCTATTATACACTTTGATTGGTTACTCCAATGAGATGTTAAAAAATATCTAAAATAATGAATATCTTCTAGTTTTTGAACCAAGCTCTATGTAGATTATTCTTTTAAATCGTGTTAAAGTTAGTTTTGAAATATTTAATATTAGACTAGATTGAATAAATGAAAAATATTGCTTGTTCAGGTTAGAAATGACGGGTTTTAAAAGCTTAAGGCTGGCGCAGACCAGACGTTATACTATAAACATATTTAACGGACCTTGGTACAGAATTTAAATATATGAAATACCGCAAACCGAATGAAAAAATAGCGCGCTATATGTTTTAAAACTCCGCCAAATAAAAATCCTTTGACTGTTGGATATTTTTACCAAATTTGGCAGAGCTAGCATATGCGCAAAATACTAAAGCAGCCACGTGTAACTTAACAACAGTGATCCTGTAAACACCAATACGCAAAGTGTCCATATAATTTCTTTATTTGCCTTGGAAGGATTATTAGAGGAGGTGAAGCTGCATCATTGCTTGCGGCAGATCAGTATCGGTGACTGAAAAATTGTGATCCTCAAATAAAATGATGGAACTCTCAAATTTTTTTCCCTTCGACTGTTAATATCATATATACATTTCCTATTTGCTTTTAAGAACCAATGTCAACAATAATAAGGCTTATTAAGTCCGTTCTCCTAGTCATCCTGCAGAATAGTGTCGCGGGAAAAACCGCATATTTTACAGTATCTGGTGTGCGTATGCTCATATCTTATAGGTTTTGATTTCTTATTAATGATTGCAATTAATGATTTTAGTATTTTTATATTCGTTAGTAAAGCACAGCAGTACAGTGTCATAGAAAATTTCCAGTAGACAATCTATACCTACCACAAATTAGATGAATATTATTTTTGAGTAGTGACAGCGTTGGCGAGTGATTGTAATGACTATCGTACGTACAAACTTAACTATCTTCTTAAAGCTGATGTCTACAAATTCAATACACTTGATCAAAATTAAGCACTATCAATGAATAATTAAAATTGAAATGGATAAATAAACTATAAAAAAATGAAGTACTAATTAGAGCTTGGGCCTACGTTCTTCTGTAGTGGTTTAAATGAACCATAACTTTTTTGATATACCCTTAGCCCTCACTCACCCCCTAAAACAAAGAAATCCATATTAGTTGGTAAACGCAACCTTGTCCCTTAAGAGGTCTGAAGTTCAACTCCTAAACCCTATTACCTGAGGTCAAGGACTTCCTTTTTATTTTATGTACTGGCTTTCGGATTGGTCCTGAATATTGGCTTAACTAATGGTTAAAGTCTTGTTTTTGCTAATCATTTGTATAAAAAGTGTTAAGTTAAGTGCTAAAAAATATAAATTAACTAAACACAATCATAAATGTATCAATACTCTATTTTTATTAGGTAAATTATGTAGGTAACCTTATTAATTGACACTGCACTTCCAATTGAAAAAGGCCTTTTTAGAAAATAACTCAGAGAGCTTTAATCAAATTCTCTTACCAGAAATTGATAAATTAATCCATTTAAGGATGCATTCCTTACCAAGCAGGCTGTTTAGAGTATTCTTGGTGAAAACCCAACTCCTTTGAATATGGCTTACTTTGTTATCTTCCCCTTCCATTCCCAAAGAGATTGCTTGTGCTCTCCACATCTCTACAAGAGTTTAAAGTTTCTTACAAGAGTCTTAACAAGAGATTACAGTCTTGGATTCATGATCACGCCCTTAATTACGACCCTACTTTGTTATCTAGGATTATGAAGAGAAAATATGCATGCAACATATTCCCTTAACAAGGGCAGGCCCGTAACTTCTGTTGAGCCTTAAGACAGATTATTTCATATTTACTACACGAAGTCAGTAAGCAACAGGAAACACTATAAGCAAAACCTTATACTTACAGAACCAGAAGATGTACTTGTGTTTTTATAAACAGGTTAGTTCTACGACAGGCAGGGCTGGATTTGGAGTTTTTAGTTAATCTTAACGGGGACCACAAATAATGTAAATTAAAAAAAAATTAAACAATTTGTTGAGATCCTGTAGCACTATCCCCTTTCACACTCCCTTAAATCTTGGTCAGTTTTTTTAATATATTATTTTCGTACTAATATGTCCAAGATACTTTTAAATTCGTCATGCCGGAATGTGCAGCAAATACTTTGACACTTATTTCTATGTCAGCTTAAACTTATTTCTTTGGCAATACTACGTAGTAGAAACTCGATACTTCATGAAATAGGTTTAATACAGACAAGTTATTTTAATTAAATTAACGTTATATGAGAGCTAAAACAGCTACAAGATTTTTTTTCTATTATTCACACGTCAAGTCATGTGAGCTTCAGCGCTGCTTATTTTGATATATACCAACAAATCTATAAAATAAGGGTAATAATGTGAGTACCCCACCTAAAAATTCAACCTTTCTTATCCCTAGCCTATTAGTGTATAGCTCCAAACGGGTAGTAAGAATAAATGACAAAAAAAACCTAATGTTTGTATTTTATAAATATTTCTTCTTACCATAATCCTACTATATATAGTCATTTAATAGCGTTAAATATCAGTGAGGTGTCATCTATCGAAATTTGTTAAGACTATCATAGTCAATTAGACTTTACCTTAAAACAATCACCAATGTAAAAGTAAATAGATACTAATATAATAACCACATCGGTGGCTGCATAATCTAAGGCGCTACTCTCTCAAATGAATGGAGTGCTAAAGACAGGGATATTGGGTATCGATCCTGGTATGGTTAACTGAGGGTAGTTATTCGTCAAGGGTTTTCTACTCTCCATCCAAGCAAATTTGGGTGCACTTCCTCTAAATATAATCATATTAATCATTATCACATTAGTGTAATTAGTACATAAGCGTATAGCCCGAACGAGTAGTAAGGCGCGGTGCTAAAATAAAATAATATTTAGTGCCAAATTAGATTCTGAAAAAAAAAAAAAAAAGCACCATCTCGTCTTCTATGCATTTTGAGAAAGTAAACGCCCTGTAGCTTCCTCTCTTCCTCCCCCATTCCAACGACCTTAAAACTAACTTTAGCAAAGTGTTGTTGGCCCAAGATCTAGGGAGCAGAAAGAAGATACGATGTCGCATCCATTACCACCGGCTACATCTTGTTCACATCCGGTGGGTGAGGAGGTTGAAGGGCGGGTGGGGTGGTGGGTGGCGGGATGAAGGGTAGTCGGGTCGTCTGACCCCTTTACTCCTCTCTTGGCACAGAAGTGTACAAGTTCGCAAAGTTATTCAGAAGGCGTAAGTGTAATATTTACAGCACGATAGTCGACCAACAGAAATATTGAATACGCACGACTGCCATTTCCTTTTATTTTTTTTCCTCCCTCCCCTCACCGTTCTTAGCCCAATGACGTTTTCAATTTCCCCAGAATGGGAGAAAAGACATGACTGGCATCTATAGTGTCTATTAACGAGGTTTTGGTAGAACAATATAAATACTGAGCAGTGTAACAACAATAATTATTGTTTGTAAAATGATTATTTATTGATTAACCAGTCTTTTTCTCCATGTTTATGTAGAATTCTTAAAAAAAAAAAAGTTTGTATGAAGGGAGACTGTAGTGGAGTGTAGGTGGAGTAAATGTAAGCTTTGCCACCCGCCCTTCTGACCCCAGGAACCCTCTTTCCACCCACTGTTAATGCCTGTCAGAATGGTTACGTGGTAGATGGTCACATTTATTAACCTTGTTGAGTACAGCTTTATGTTATGAAAGTCAATACTCAACTACTTTACTTGTTTAAAATATAAACGAGGAGTGTTTTACCCGACAGTTAACCTAATATACTTGTCTATTGTGTAAAAATTATTTACTTATTAGTGATTAGGTCTACCAAAAATTGGAAATATTTAGAAAATTTAAACTTTTTGTTTAAAATGTATACATGTGGAATGTTTTACATGATAAATAAAACTATGAACTTGGTTTTTCGGGGGGAAAAAATCGTTTAAAGGTAATTTAGAGATTTTAAAAAAATTAGTATTTCAAGAAAGGTTTCTATCAATTTTATTCAAAATGGGTATATGTATATCTTTTTACATAATAAATAAGTATATTTTTTTTGTTTTTTCAAATCATTTTAGTGTATTCAACTGATATATTATTTTTGAGAAAATACAAAATGGAAGAATAAAAATCTCAAATCAAGATTTTGTTCATAATTAGTATATGAAGACTATTTAACATGATGGTAAATAATGTTTGTCTCTAAAAAATTAATTAATTCAAGGATAGCTTATATTGAAAATTTTTAGAAGATGCATGGGATAGTTTCTCATAATAAATGAGAATATATTTTAGTTTCTTACAAATATAAATAGTTTGAGAGTAGTTTACCAATTTTTTTAGTCCCCCATATCTCCCAAGCTTAATATACAATATGAGAAGTTAAGTATGATTATGTGGTCTCATGTATTTCCCCGGAAATTTGAAACTGCTATAATGTCATTTGCAGCAAAGGTGTGAGTGTTAGACTTTAAACCTTGTGTTGAAGTAATTTTCTTTTTAATGATGACAAACGCATTCCCGTAGGACGTGCATATTTAGGTGTCATAAACGAAAAAGCATCTTCACACATGTAGTACTGCAAAATACTGCATACATTTGATAGGTCAATTTAAAAATATTTGGAAATTGATCTCTGGCAAATAAAGAGTATTAGGTACCCCAATATCACTTGCTAGATTTCCTATAATAATTTCCAAATTCAAAACGTCATTCCTATTCCATAACCGGTGTATTTCTACAACGTTTGTAAGAATATAAATCGGGCCTTAGTCTTGACATGTCTAGTTGAGAGCATTACAATCAAATATTAAATAATGCTATTAAAAAGCTGTTTGGCATATCCTAGGTTCAACCAAAATACTTAGCTTAAGATTACATGCAAACGCAATAGTTATGAGTACAATTTTATTAGAGATAGCCTCAATCAAATATAAGGTTCGTTTTCCAGTCTATGAAATAGTAAGTACCTTTCCAACTAAATGTGTAATACCATCAATAATAAGAATGGGATGGTTCTAAAACAAATATACTATAATTAATGTGAACCGTGACAAAAATCAATTTTTTAAAAATCTAACTAATATCTGCTGGATTCGAACCACAACTTCCAGGTTGACAGCAGTATTATGTTAACTTATTTGATATTTTTTGTAATGGGTTACTTACTATAGACTAACAAGCCTAAAAAAACACACATAATAAAAAGCTTTGTAAAACAATAAAAATGCTGAAATTGTGCCCCAATTATGTTTATGTTCATAAAAATACAAACTGTTATTCCAGAGGGTATAAATATGTATTATTTTTGGATATTTACCTATACACAGCTACCTTCAATGTCAACAGTGGTCTCTAACCATGCGTCGATGCGTCACATGTATGTTCAACTCTAGGGATGCTACCCGCCTCGGTGGCGTAGTTGGCTAACGCGCCAGTCGTGTTGAGCTCTACCGCCGAGGACGGGGAGATCGAGGTTCGAATCTCGGTCGGGTGAACTGGGGGCGGTTTTTCCTAAATGGTTTTCCACTCTCCTTCCACGCAAATGCGGGTTCACTTCCTCTAAATTCAACCTTCCCAATTCCTAATCCATTAGCGTAATTAGTACTTAGGCGTATAACCCGAACGGGTAGTAAGACGCGGTGCTAAATATTATTATTATTATTATTATTATCTAGGGATGCTAAAGCAATGCAACACTCGGCACGGCTTCCAACCACACGTGCACCCAACGCTCTCTAGGTGTAAACTCATACGTGAATGTATTACTATAAGTTGGGCTGCGTCTGCGTGATGTGGCACGACGCACCACATCACTCTCATTGTGAGAGGCCCTTAGATCTTTGGATCAACCTATCACGCGTTTTAAAAAAACACTTGGATCTATTTATAAAGTGAACTATAAAATATCTTGTATAGAATAATCGCAGTTAGCAGTATTTCCAAACGTTAATAATAACACTTAAACATTTAATTACTGGCATTAATAACATTTTCTTATATATGATTTGTATAAAATGACAAATATGACATATAAATATATTTTAAACTTGGGTCAACTCTTTTTGAAATTGATTCCCGGAGTTTTATCCTAAATATTGTCGCATTATTTTTTGTAGCACCATGTCTCACTACCCGTTTGGGTTATACGCTTATATACTAACTACAATTGAGATTTTAGGGATTAGGGAGGTCATATTTAGAGGAAGTGTACCCTCATTTATATAGAAAATCATTTTGGAAAAAAAACCTCTAAGTACACCCGAATGAGATTCTAACCTCGATATCCCCATCATGGGGAGTCTATTCTAACACGAGAGTATCGCATTTTAGTTTAATAAATGCCTGTACACCAAGGATGTGTCTAAAATTTTCAAATTTCAAAACCACAATTTTAGAAAATGAAAGTTTATATCAATAGAAATGTTTTGAATACTAACAAACGATTCTTAAGGAGAGCCACAATTTTAGAAAACGAAAATTTATTTCAATAGAAATGTCTTGAATACTACCAAAAGATGGTTTAATTTTTTTTTAACTAAAATAGTTTGATTCGAGGACTTTAATATTAAATGCTTTTAGTTTTTCAATAGCTAGACTGCAATAGTCCGCTTCAGCTGCCGAAACGTCTAGGACATCACTCAAGTGTTAGACAGTCCTGATGATGGGGATATTGGGGTTTGAATCCCAGTTTGGTCTACTGAGGGTGGTTTTTACTAAATTGCTTCCTACTCTCCTTCAACGCAAATGCAGTTATATTACGTTTAAAATGCTTCCTCCTCATCCCTACTCCATTAAAGTAATAATTAATTTAGCACCGCGTCTTACTACCTGTTCCGGCTATACGCACTAGTACTAACTCTGCTGATGGCTTAGGAATAGGGAAAGGTTGAATTTGGAGTAAGTGAACCCACATTTATGTGGAGGGAGAGTGGAAAACCATCCATGATAGTAACTATCATCCATGCGTATAACCTGAACGGATAGTAGGACGTGGTGATAAAATAAATAGACCCCAATATATCTAATTTAATTTAGTCGCTGATGTGTGGCTTATAAAGAATAGTGGCTGAGGTGTCTAATAACCGGTCTTGAAATGTCAATTTACACTAAAAATTACCAAATGACTGAACTTAATCTGGGCCTTACTACAACCCTGTGACCTATAAAAAGAGGCAAGTTGACTCAGATAATTACTTTTCGCGTTGGTAAATCTTTTATTTTCTTTCATTAGTGCTCATTACCACAGTTCATAAGTGAGTACACACAGTTGAATAAGTTCTTTTAAAATTGGTATGAAAAGTATAAAGTTTTTGTGAATATTTATCGCTCTCAGATTTTCAAACGTGTTCTCTATTTTACCGTATTTATATTTATTTTTGTCTCTTCTTTACCACTTCAGACTAATAAACATTAATAAAAGTAAGCTAATGTCAATTCTATTTTTAATGATTCTGGCGTAGTACTCGTGTTTTACTTTTTTTACCCATTCAAAATAAAAATGACACGAGAAAATAAAATCTAATATAGCACATTAAAATGACACAATTAAGTAATGAGCCCCCTTCGGCAAATTAAATAGGAAATAGTGGGTCCACAATGAAGGTTATTAAGTGTGACATTATAAAGTTTTATTAAAACTGGCGCCGTCTGTTCACGAGGAAGTCTATTTCATTCTAATTATCTACCAAGAGCTAGCTACCTAAGCTTTTTACTAATGAAACACGAGAAAAGCAAAGTGGGTGACATTACTTTTCAATTAAGTAGATCAAACAAATTGTTGTGAAAACGTTTGCTATAAATGTGACGATGAAGGTAAGGCGTTAAAAGGGGTTAGTGTGAAATTCAGAAAATTAAATCAATACATTTTTTTATTTTAGTGAGATGATTATACTCGTGAATGAGTTTATAATTACTTTTTATTTTTTTCAAAATTAAAATCAGTCTATTCAGAAAATAAATTTTATTAAAGTTTATTATTTTTGTGTAAAATGTGCTTAAAATTATTGTTATATTTATTTATATTTTTAAGTGAGTTCTACTATCCATTAAAAGTATCTGTGTATTTGCATAAAGTGATGGAAATAAATAAGGAACATAAAATTTAACGGGACAGATAAAAGCACCTGCGTTAAGAAAGCAGGGGAATAGATTTTCTTTTAAATACCCCAAGTACAATTACTAGGGCTCAATATCCCATATCACAGTCACTATTAGCTCACGTCATAGAGAGAACTAAGCCTAAATACATGTTATCAACCACCAAATTGATGATTGATATTAAACTAATAAATTAGGATTAGCTCAAATCAAGAAAAATGCCTTTAATTCTTGAACATGGACTAAAATAAATAAAATTTGAGTACATTTAATAATAATGATAATAATAAAAAGACATGCTAGCTATTCATAAAGACAGTCATTTATTTTGTAGAAATATGGGTTCTTTATTCTCCTCTTTCACAGCAAACATATATAACATCACTCAAGACCACTAACTTAATGGTTCATAGGAGCTTATGATGTGTGTCACATCACTGCAAAGTGCCCATGGGAAGAAAGTATTATCTCTTACTTTTTTATTTTTTTTCATCAAAAAAATTCTTTCCCTCTAGCCTACCGTATACATTAGCACATTGTGGCTTGGGGGGAAGGTGGTAGGGGTTGGTTGGGGGTGTGGGTGTGGTCACACTTTCTCTCGTTTTCTTATTCTACCATCTCACCCTCTCTCTGAGAAAAAAAAAAAGGATGCACCACATTACTTAGGCTAGTCACAGCCACCATTTTTTTTTACTCCCCACTACCCCCTCATCCCCTTATCACCACCATTTTCGTTATTTTACAAGGAATTCTCATTAGTTAAAGCCAGTTTAACTCGAGCACCACGTGGTTTTAGATAATAGTTATTTATGGAGCATGTTTGATGAAATTCTTTATGCCAGAAAATAGTTCAATAAGTTTATACAAGGAGAATGAAAAATATTCATATTAAAAAATTTATCGATGAACATAAGAACTTAAATCTATTCTTACCACAAAAAAAAAAAAAAATTAGTGGTTAGACGAACTAAAAATCAGGCTCGTTTTGTCTAATTTACCGACATAAGAAGGTTGGTATTACCTGAATGATCTTAAGCCATTGTTCAGTTAGTATCTTGTGAATCTACTGAAATAAACCCGACATAAATAAAAAAATTATCATTGGTTATTATAGAATTTATCCTTTAACAAAGATGAAAAAAAAGGCTTGGGATTGGGTCTGTGTGGTATATGATCTAGATTTAAATTAGTTAATAGTTCGCGTGTTGATACAATCGTTTAGTTCAGAATGTGCAATTTAAATAAATATGTATTTCCTAAATGGTTTCCCACCCACTCTTTCCACGATTATAATTGCTCTATATTATATATATGAAGAGTGGGTGGTTATTAACTATTTTGGATGTGATTCTTCGGCTCAATGCAAACTGGGTGGACACATCCTTAGGAGGAATGTCTATGCGTGACGTCATAAAAGGAAAGGTTTAGGAGAGGAGCGTATGAAGAGGAGGATCAATATTAGATGACGTGAAGAAAGAATAAATTGAGATGGGGAGGAGAATTACAAGCATATGTCTAAGTCAATGACAAGGAAGGAACTTCGAAGACAGAACCTAATTATATATTAGACGGCTTACTACCTTCGGTTATACGCTACGCTAATGTGAATGTAGGTGATGTGAATGAAAGGAGGACCACAGTTAACGTGGGATCCGAACACGGTGGAGGCTGGAATTCTCCATACATTTGTGTTTAATACAAGTTTGTCAAGGTGAAGGAAGGGTTGGCAATCAGATAATCTGTTCCGGACGAGTTGAACCCGGACCCTCAACACAGAAGTCTGAACTTACCTAGACCACAGTCACCGAACCTAATTATAATATAATAAATTAACTCTAATTCATACTCCTTTAGTGTAAATATGTGGATAGACAGAACGGGTAGAAAGACACCATGACCAATAAAAAAAATTAAAAGGAAAATAATACATTATTCCGACCCAAACTACGCTCATTCAAACCCATGAATTTAAGTCCATCCGGTAAAAATGAATATGATGTCAATAATAATGGTAGCAAGATAAAAAAATATTTAAATGTCGTTCTATAGTCCGGTTATATATAATCCAATTTTTATATGAAGCATCTTTCAGAAAATATTGCAACCTTTTTTGTTGCAACCATAATTGATAGTATTTCTCTACATTATTAGTGCTATTTTTAACATATTTGTAATAAATATCAAATATTATTGTTGCAGATCACATGACCTGACGTGTGAATACGTTGAACCCACTTCGGTGATCTAATATCCCTAAGGTGTCACGTCATATACTGTAGTGATTGTGGTTCGAAACCCGGTTGGGTGTAGTAAGGCTTGATTTACTAAATGTTTTTCCACTACCCCTTCACGCAAGTGAAGCTAAAGTTTCTCTAAATTCAATCTTTTTCATCCCTAACAAATAAGCGAACTAGTACAAATGCTTTTAACCCAAACCGGCTAGTAATATGGGGTGCTTAAAAAGACGTTTAAGTAGATATGATAGCTTTTCTAGCTGTCAGATGAGATTCCTCCTATAAAAATAGGACCGCGCTTTCACGCAGGTTAAACCAATCTTATAGCCTGGAATGTCAGAATGAATAGGCTCTTGTACACGCACTTCCCATCTGGTTATAAAGTAGAGTGAACCAACCAAAGTTGGAGTCGGAATTCCTCAACCACTCAGGCACATAAACGAGCATCACACAAAACAATTCTCCCTTGAAGCACACATCAGTGTTCACCATGGAAATTCTCTCTCCAAAAGAAATAAAATATTAACAACAGAGTACCCACAATACCCCGTGAAACAGTGAAAAGCAACCAGGCAAGCTTGCCTCCCCTGCTGTCCGCACACCTCACGGAGCATGAAACACATACGACACAGATATACAGCGACAGCAGTGTCTTTCTTTCTGTCCCGCTTCTGCTTGTAATATGTTAAACTGACATCATGACGTCGACGTGTTTGCATGTTTTTTTTTATTTTTAGTTTTTTATTTTAGAATTTATTACAACACTGAGACGTAATTCTACGTCGGCAACGTATGTTAGAAATTAAACAGATTAACTCAAGCGTAGGATTAGGAAACTACACAGAATATCATTTCTGAGGGAAATAAATGCTTACTATTGAAACACAGATATGTTATACTCTTGTATTCCCGTGGTCAATCTTCCTTAAATAAATATGAACTGGTAGTAAGACGCGGTGCTAAGTATTATTAATATATATGAAAATATTGGCAATGCTGGTTTGTCAATGTTGCCAATAACTCCTTCTTACCCCAGCACACCCCACGTTCGTGAAGTTCCCCCTACCCCCACGAGCCCCATTTCCAACTTTTTTTTTTTATGATTGCAATCGTTTGTTATTTGTATCGGATTGTCCAGCAAGAATTTCAGCTCGTTCCGTTTTGATAAGCCCACAAATGATATGTTTACATTGAGGATCAACTTTAGTGCAGTCCCCTTCTCTCCCCACTTTTAAAAATTGACATTTTTTTTATGGTGGCGAGCATTTGTTCCTCATCCGTATGCATTTTTAAAAGTCAGGGAAAGGGGACTTCATGGATGTGCACACACCCACCCTATATAACTGAAAGTGAGGAGATCTGGATAAAGTTAACCGAAAAAGTGCAAAGAAACATTTTCTTCTCTATATTACCTGCAGTTCCCTCAGCGTTGATATTCAGTATTGTTAAAATACTACCCATACCAATGGTCATAGAGTACAAGTCATCAAGCTCACAAGCCACTTTTTTTTTATAGCGCTGAGTATAGCTACCGTTCGGGTTGTACGACTTTTTACTAATTACTCTGATAAGTTAAGGATGAATAAAGTTGAATTTAGAGGAAGTGTGCCCGCACTCAAGGTGAGCGTGAGTGAAAAACCATTTTAGAAAAAAAACCTTTGTACACCCGACCAGGATTCAAACTCAAATCTTACAATCATTTGCAAACTAGTCTATTGCGGGAGTGAAGCCTTAGGCTATTTGAGCACCATAGTGGGTCATACTAGAAAATTGATTGCCAGTGATGGGGGGAAGGGGGAGGAGGCTTAAGTGTCTTATAATGGCGCACAGTGGGTAAAAGGTGGAGGGGTTAAACAAAGTGACCTCCCAATGGTTGTTTTTCTATAATTCCTTCACGTAGTATAACTTTTGTTTATCTAGAAAGGTATTCAACTTCCCCTTAAGATTCCATTTTGGCGTTGCTAATATTGTAATCAGTCAAGGTAACATTGCTACCTGTCAAGGTAAACGGAGTGTACATTCTCTATACACCTTTATTCATTCCTATTTCACAAATTAATCTGTTAATATAATAATTGTTCTTGTTTACATTGAAAAATGACACCTAGGTGCGGGAATCGAGCCCAGGACCTTTGGTTTAGTTAATGCTCTCTTACCATTGAGCTATGCAGGAGTCGTCCAGTCCCCATGGTTTTTCTTGAATCATATTTTAAGGCAGCGTCTGTGATGGATATGCGTGACGTACGTGAGAGAAGAAAGACCTTCCTACACGGGAGGACAACTGGATAGATTAGTAGTAAGAGCATTGGTGCACTAGGCTGATAGTCCCAAGTTAGACTCCTGTGTCCAGGTGTCATTTTTCAATTTAATGAATTTGATATTTATATGTGGCTATAGCCATACTTAGAATAGATATCTATATATTATCTCCCTATCATAATAATTTTTTTCATAGGTAATACTTTGTTTAAAAGGGTGTATTATAGAGGAGAGTTTTAGATTTGAACATCGATGCCCTCACATTCAAAATATAAGCATAAAAGTATTTAGGATCATTCTTATATTATTTTATATTGAAATCTGACCCTACGGTCAAATATAATAGTTTGGTAGCTTTATTCCTTCAAAATCTTTACTTTAAAAATTAACCTCACTAAAATTTGTTTTCTTCAAATCTCAATTGAAAGAGTGGTGTTTGTATCAAATAAAAGATGTATTAGGGTATTAAAACGTAAGGGCATGTGTTATAAAGCTATTTGAAATATATATATATGTGTTAATATATATATATATATAATATGTATTAGTGTATTCAAAAGTGAGGGCACGTGTTATAAAGCTACTATATTTGAAAAAATATATAAAAAAATATGTATTAGTGTAATCAACGCAAAGGCATGTGGTATAAAGATACTATATTTTTTAATGTGTGTGTGTATATATATATACACACATATTTCAAATATAGTAGAATTATAACCCATGTCTTTGCCTTTGATATATATACAATGTGTATGAGGGTAATCAAATGCAAGAACCTGTGTTATAAAGCTATTATATTTGACATATCTATGAAGAAGATGTGTAAGTTACTTATAGCAGTGTCGTGGAGGTTTGCCAAGGTAAGGAGCAGATGTAATTTTTATCTCTAATGGAATTTGAATCAGCTATCAGGACTGATCCTTTGGATTGTTATCATAATCAGCTTTGGGTGCATATAAATTAAGAACTCGATGCCCATTTGATTTTTAAGACATAGGCCATACACGCTGCTATACATACCTCACGTTGGAACATTAATGTTGATACCTGGATGATAAATATTCAACTTATTAATGAGAAACTTTCACTAATACCGTTTAGAATAACTCTGCTTAACCGGGAATCACTCTACGTGAATAGACAATAGTTATAAACTAGGTTGCTTGACTCGATTTCAGCTACTCGATAAAGTGCTTAATACCCTTTATTCTATTAAAAATTAGTCTCACAACCATCACAAAACAATCGAATATGTCAAGCTTCTAAGGAAAAAAACCAAAGAGACATTTCCTTGATTCATAAAAATTCTTTACAAAAAGTTACTTTAAACAAATTCTATGTTTGTTTGTGTTTTCACCAAATTTAGTTCAGGCTTGATAGAAATAAATACTTAAAAATGTTTGCGTCTACAAATATAGTAAAAATGGCTTTCAAATGTTTATTTTTTTATCGTTACTAAACTCTTCAAAGCGCCATTAGGCCATATTCAGCTTTTAAGAATATACCCTTTTAATCTTTAAAAGGATTAAAATATAAAAAATACATATAGAAGGGAATGAAAGTACATTTACATAAATAACTTTTTTTATATATTATACACTCAAAAAAATACTTCTCTTTGTAAAAACCTTGGCTTTTATTTTTTTTAATGGATGTTTCTATTACAGGTCTGTTCGTTTCAATGCTCGTATCCGTATAAAATTCATATCTATATAAATCCATAACAGGTTAGAGTAAGTTTAAAATACTGTGAAGCACCTATATTACAAGGTGGAAGAGCGACTGGAGTTTTGGCGGGAGTGGGAGGGGTAAGAAGCGAGTGGGGGTGGGGGGGGGGGCTACAGATTCCACCGAAACCAATCCAGCGTCAGTCAGCGTTTTTTATTCGTCCCAAAATTCGATTATGAAATACTCCTAGTAAGCATTTTCCTTTTCGCACTGAAAACCAACGGATTGGAAATGATATAGGACACCCTCCACCCCCCTCCTATCCTAGTAGCTGATATAAATTTCTGCTGCCCCCCCCCCCCCCCCAGAACCTTCCTCGTACTACCCTCTTTTCCAACATATAGCACTAACATAGGAGTATGCGCTCACAAGGAAGTGAAATTATGATTTTTTTGTGTGATGAAAGAGTATCTCTTTACTCAGATCCTTCAATGAATAAAAAATAAATAAGGATAGTGATAAAACAATTTTCAAAACATTCCCCTCCCTATTTTAAGAAATTGTATCATGAAAGTCAATTATGTGGGGAAATGGTGTAAACGGTAAGAAGAAGGATTGGTGGGCGGAATGAGTCATTTGTAGGCTTCTAGCGTGAGCTATATAAAAATGTTCTACTCACTGAAGAAATTACTGTCAAATCAAATTTCCTCAAGTTATTTCTCTCAATGAAAGGTAGTTTTTATGTTGGAATTGGAGTTTTTTGCTAGCTGAAAATTATTTCTTCCGTCTTATAGAATTAAAACTTGTTGAGTGTTTTTTTTTATGATACATCGAATTCAACATACTTTTTCTATACATTTTCCTCCTCAGCTTTTTTGCCTATTTTTTTTAATCGCTCCACGTTTAGTTATAGGTTCAAGAAATTATAGAATAGCATTATTTTTTTATCCTTTCTGCGATTTCTAGGTATGTGTATCAAATAGTAGAAAAAGTAAGTTTTTAGAATCTGAACACAGATTTTTCTTTCTGTATTTCCTTCATTAAATTGTAATCGAGAAATGATGTAGATTTTAAAATCACAGAAAAGTTATTTGCGTATCCAGAAGTTTTATTATAGCCTCTTGATTTGTGTATGTGATTTCTTACAAAAAAAAACCGTAAATTTTCTACCTCCGAACTTCCCATAAAATAATTAAGGGCTTAATTTTTTAAATTTTTATTTTGTCCGTTTTGAACTTTATATTTTTACAGCGAAGCTAAATAAGCATTATGATTATTAATATTTTTCATAAAACCACCTCTAAAATCAATTAAGTAATAATTTGTACAATATTTTAATTAACAAATGCATGCTGTTAAATTAAACTGTTATAAATAATATTTTTGGTGTATTTATAGTACTGAAATGAAAAGCTATAATAAATAAATGAAATATTCATAATATGATTCCATATGGACAATAATTTATTGCTGTGATTACTTCTTTATGAATACTCTAGCTACGCTGGAAAAGAGCTTTCTTAACTTGATTAATAACATTATGGTAATATTTTACTGACCACAATGCAGTGGAACCAAGAAAGGTAAACCTACCCTTTAAGTTAAACAAGTTGCAAAAGTCTTAATTTCATTCCTTTTACAACGAGGGTTATTATTAAATAATTAATTTATGAAGGGTAAATAAGGAAGGGCAATTAATAACAAAATGTTCCACCATTTTCTTAGGTCAGGATGGATTAGATATAAATGTTTAAAATTAGCTTAATTTTCCGACCAGAATTTGAATAGATAAAATAAAATCCAAGGTTGCCAACTACTGCTCCAAAGTTAGAATATTTATTTACAATTGATAAGAGCAAAGTTAATCTTACTATATAAACTAGAGATATGTAACCAACGCTTAATTTTAATTAATTTATATTCTATTTTTAGCGAGTGTGACCATTTTGACCTATTAAAATCAATTAAGAAAATATATAATTAAAAGTAGACATTAATGAATATACAAACAAGTGTTTCAATATTTAATGTAAATAAAATATATTTTATTATAAAAAGTGGAATATAAATGTGAATAATTTTCAATAGAAAACAAAATACTCGAAAGTATCTGATGAGGCTGAATAACTTTTTATTTTTCCGGCTGAAAGTAGCGTCGAAAAGGCTAAGAATAACTATCGATCCACATTTCTGCGAATTTTTACGGGGCATAAAATTGACTGAATAGAGAGGCAGCAAAGTGAAGGGGATTTTTCAAGCGCTCCTCACGGAGAAATAACAAATAAAAATAAATGTGTGTTGGAAAAAATATAAAGAAAGAGAGCGAGCGAGTGAGCTTGAAACTAACGTTCTCAGAAAACTTCTAAAGAGAAACGCGTAAACAAAAGAGATGGGGGAATTTTAAAATATATATTTTGGGGGGCAGATTTACACGCGATAGCTGAAAAAAACCCACAAATATTAGTCATTGTCATATTAATATTAACTCAGCATTTTCGTAAACACTAAACTAAACTAGTAATAGGAGTGCCCGAATACAGATATATGACCTTATTTGGATTATAAAATACTTTACAGTTCATTTCACTAAATGTGGCCGGTATTCAATTTAACTTCCATCGAAAGCCATTTATATTTAATGGTAGGTAATGTAACTAAGATGTAAATAGAAATTTAATGGAAGGCCTTAGTCTGGTTTTAAGGATTAATTAATACTCTTGATAAATAAATGTATCTAAGAAACAAAATTTTATGTTAAAATCATTAATTATAAAACCAGGAAAAATAAAAAATTGTACACATTGGACCAAAGGTGGTTCAATATATTTATCAATTATGTTTATCAAGCTATGACACATTAGGATCTAATTATAAAATTCAGTAAACTAAAAAAAAAAAATTATAATATCAGTAGTAAATTTACGGAAAACTTGGTAATTAAATTATGTGTAAATTATCTATAGCCCACTATAACTATGGCCAAGTAATCAAAAAGAAAAACCCATTTTAAAATTAACCTCACAAATAGTTCTACTTTAACTAATGTATTGTATTATCTAAATTTTTTACAAGCTCTAAAAGGTTTTTTTACTACCTGAATGTAGCTATGTTCTAGCCGGCTACAGTTATCGTTCTTGTGGCGACTCACACATGACGCTATACTAAGCTAAGGGTTTAGAAAAATAACTGACCATATATTTAAATGTGTTGGTTCACACAGAAAGCTAAGCTAAGCTATGCCTTGCTATGCCACGCTATGTTTTTTTACTATTGCTGGCCGGGCAATTTTTTGCATCTCCCATTTGAGCCATCTAAAGTTGCGAATGCGCAGAACGCAGTTTGAGCTACGTGTAGAACAGAAGAAGTGATGGATGAAAATAAACCAAAGAAGTGTTGAAGTTTTTATTTCAGTTTGTTCCACGTGTATTTAAATAATATCCTATTTTAAGTTTTATATTTAATAAATGTTTTTATTTATCAATTGAACCGTAAATTGAACATGTAAAACCTCCACACCCTACCTTTCCTTCATCTTCCAAAACGATGCTAATACCAGCAGCTCCTTCCTCAAAACTATCATCTGAGCTCAAACAAGACTTTTTGGAGAATGCCATAACCCTCACTGGAGCAGACCAGAAAGAAACCACAGTGATTTCAGGAAGGAAAAGAGGGACCATAGCTTAGCTTAGCAATGAGTAGGAAACCAAAGTGACAAAACCTTATCACAACATAGCATAGATTAACTTAGCATTCTGTGTGAATTCGGCCCTCTACTCAGGAAGTTAAGGCTGGATCCTCGAAAAATTGCATTGCTCTATAGCTCCTTCTATAAATGAGAAGTTTAACTATCTTTCCACAGGCAAACACTGGTATAGAGCACATTTCATTAAAAAAAATAACCTTATGAGAGCTAGAAAAGCTACTAATCTTCTATACGTATTCCAAAGCTAAAGTTATGTAATCTGCAGCCTTTCCTTTGGCTATATATTATCAATACATTTAAAATAACAATGATAGTAATATAAAATTTTATACATTTTGGCCACAAAACAATCCATGTGAATATTATAAAAGCTTTTTCCTAAAAAAAATTAATCTTACTGATTATTTCCTCAAACTTAAATAGCCTTCTTCTGGCCAATTTCATAAGATTATTTATAATTCAAGTAACTTAATTATCTTTGTAATTATTAAACCAATATAAATATTTGGACAGATATAGCAAAATTTTTTAAAAATTCAATTGTATATATAAAACGCAAGAACAATCGCTACAACTTAGAATTTGTTTTCACAATATATCTTCCTTCCACAACACTAGAAGAGAAATAATAACACTTACCATATTTTAAAAATATTGTGAAGGCTTAGGTGAGATAAAATAAAGTTTTCCGGACATATAAAACGACGCCCACATACAATTCTGAATGTTTGGTCCTGTGGGGTCCATCCGTTGGAGTTGGGGTCAAATCGATATGAGAAGCGATTGACCTAGTTTCTCGTATTGTATGGGTATTTCAAACAATAAGAAAGTAAGAGAAAGTCTAAAAGAGAATGAGAGAGAATGAAGAAAAAACAAGAGAAAGAAAAAGGAAAAACAAGAGAAAGAAACAACATTTTAGGAGCTGTGAAGCTAAAAGGAATCAATACCAAACATATAGCAAATCACATTTCAGTAAATAGGTTTTAAAACCTCTTTTTAGTTTCATTCGTTTGTGTATCAATAACATTTCAGTAGACTGTACTGCCGATGTCGGAGGTATCTAGTTTTGAATCCCTGTTATTGTGCTGAGTTTTTATTCTTCAATAGTTTTTCAATTGTTTCCACGCAAATGCCAATACACTTCCTCTAAACTTTAACTTCCTCATCCCAAACACAATTTCGCGATTATCAAATATGAGTATAACCCAAATGGTGTGGTGCTAAAAAAATCTTTAAAACTATTACAAGCCAAGACTTGTACTTTCAACATTATATCCAACAACACTTGATTAGCTTACGATGTTTTACATAAGATTTGTTTATATTCACCGCGTTTATCTTACCATCTCTTCAGGTCATACGATATGTACTAATTACACTTATGAGTTAGAGACAAGTCAGGTTGAATTTAAAGGGAGTGTACCGGCATTTTCTTGGAAGGAGTGTGGAAAACCATTTGAGAAAAACCACCCTCATTAAACCTGATCAAGCTTCGAGTCCCGATATCTTTGTCATTATTTAGAATTGGCTGCAATATTATTGTAGGTTCACAATTACATGACGCGACTATAGACCCTACCAGTTTATATCTGAAAATTGTGTACATAACCCGTTATGAAATAGTTAGCCAATTCTTTTAACACCCGTTGCGACCATTATCCTACTAATGAAGGGATTAACAAAAAAAGTACCACCTTATATTTTAATGTGCTAATTAAATATAATATACACCAAAAACCTTCCTTTGAATATTTCTCAAATAAATTTCCACATTTTTTTTTAGTATTTTACTAGTGTTATTCTTTTTATTTATTTAATACCCCAACTCTTTCTGTCAGAAAACAAGATTACGAATGAACGCTAAATTTTAAATCTCTCAACACGACAATCTAAAGTGCCAACCTTTTTTAAAAAACAAAACAAAAAACATTTTTTTTTCTACGTCGTTGAAATATAAATCTTGGAAAGATTTTTCTACCACACTCCCCCTCTTTTCCATTCAATTCTTATTCTTTTTTTTTTTTTTTTTTGAAAAATTCACCCATCTACACCAGATGGTTTTAACAGCAAAGCCCAAATATTTTAAAACCATTTGCAACATTAAGAGTTGACAGAAAGCAATTAATTTTAATCCAACTCTTTATCAAACGTATTCAACTGCCGTTTCACCAACTAGACATTAAAAAAAAACTATTCCCTAAAAAAAAAACCTTCCCTCTTATACTTCCCAGCCTCTCTTAACCAAAACATACAATATGTTAATACCACAATCATTTGTTAAATTTGTATTTAGATAGAGGTTGAATGGTGAATTGTAGGGGTTATTTTAAATAAGTAAGGATGAAAGAGGTCGGGAGGGATGAGAGGGTTGATGTTCATTGATGTTAGGGACTGACGTAATAAGAAATACGTTTTTTTTTAATGGAGGGGAGTGACACGTGTGTGGTGGATTAGTGCCCTTAATATCTTCTTTTCATAACAAGAGCTCGTGAAATAGAAAGCTTTAAACATTTGGACATATAGATCTACCTCTTTTCCTTCTCTATCCGAAGCCTTAACATGAATATTTTTCTCACACTTTTAGTATAAATCCTTTTTTTTATAAAAACAATATAAACGCAACCTTACGTCACTTTTCTACACTCTAGAGCTAATCTGCATACTCAATTTAGCCAGAAAGGTAGCAAGCTCGCCTTTATGGGTTACACTATGGTGTTGCTAATAAGAGTGCCAGAAAGTTAGCAAACTACCTTTATGGGTTACACTATGGTGTTGCTAATAAGAGAGCCAGAAAGTTAGCAAACTCACCTTTATGGGTTACACTATGGTGTTGCTAATAAGAGAGAGTCGGACTTTTAATAGGTAAGGCTGTTTACCTTCCACGGTCAAACGGAGTTTGCATCTGTAAAAGTTGAACGGATAGAGTGAGCTCATTGGAACAGGGCTTGACTATAGCTCAGAAGGTGGAGATTAAATAGATTTTAATCCCAACAAGGTAAGATGGGGTATTTTATACACACAATATGGTTTTTAACCCTTTCTATCCAGATAATGGGGGTTACTTTTTTTTTATATTAATCTTCTCAAATATTTATAGTTAGATTACGTCTCTAAGAGAACTTGTGCTTATAATAAATTGGTGGGGAGATGGATTAAATGTCGAAATAATCACCTATCCACGATGTTGTTACAATTTTGTTTTTAGCGGCACGTCCTACGACTTAAATGCTATACGCGTGTGTTCTACACAGTAATGTGCTACGAAGGAATCCGTCACCTTAACTTATTCGGTAGTGTGTCTGCCATATAAACTATGGGTCCTGGGTTAGATTCCTCGGATGGCCGAAACATGTATCATTGGTAAAATTTAGGTGTCCATTTTCACAGTGATGAAGTAACAGTTGTGGGGTCTGGATGTTGTGTCTGTTTTAGATTTAATATAGATTATAAATCGTTACTGATACAACCAGTCGGTTAAGAAAGTGCATGTTAAAGATCTCAAATAAATGGAAAATATGTTATGAGAGAGTAAGGCTTAATTTATAGGAAGTGTACTGGCAATGACGTGGAGAGAAAGTAGGAAACCACTTAGGTAAATACATAGTCAGTATACCTTACTGGCGTATACCTTACTGGCGTTAAACTATATTCTATAAAGAGAGTAATTATTTACATTTAATTAATAGTTAACTGTTAAGTTATAAGGAAACCACACATTTTGACACAGATCATTAATATATCAGATAGCTTGTGAAATCAAACCATTTACAAATAAATATATTACCTCAAAAATATATATAGCCTGTGTTCATTCTATCAAATATTTCACGTCATTATAAATAACTCAAATATACATATGAAGACCACATAATATGTGGGTGTGGGTCTGAATGTCTGGAGTATTTGTATCAATCTTATAAAGGGTTAATTAATCGCCGAGGACTTCCTGAAATCGAAACATACAAGCCTTGGCATTCTTCACATAATCTTAGGGCAGAGTTGTTTTAAGTTAATACAAATAAGCGATTTGATACATTTTTTAAATACCATAAAAAAATGTAATTGTTAACAATTTCTAGAGCCTTCAATTACTTGATTTCAAAGAAGCTTGTGATATATTGCACGTGACCATCTTCTAATAAAAAACCCTCACCTTACATCTTAGAAAAAATATATAATCTAAAGGCTAAACCATTAGTAAATAATTAATATGAATGGGTTTGTTCTATCAAATCAATTGTTGAAATCATACTTGCTATTTTTTTTTTTTTACTGTCACGCTGCTTTACAATTTGCTAAGCGTTTAAGTACTAAGGTGACCGACGGTCTAGGGGTAAGGTGTCGGACTTTAGTGCTGGGGGTCCGGGTTCAATCCTCGGTCCCAGCACAGATTTATCCGATTGCCATACCCTTCCTTCACCTCTGATAAGACGTGTATTAATTATAAATTGTGAATGTGTCGAATGCCAGGCCTCCACCGTGGTTCGGATCCCATGTTAAACTGTAGGTCCTCCATTTTCATCACACAATCCCCCTAGTATTGCACATTAGCGTAAGTGCGTACAACCCGAACGGGTAGTAAGACGTGGTGCTAATAAAATAATATAATAATAATAATAATAATAATAAATAATAATAATAATATAATAATTTAAGTACTACTGACCATATAAGCTCTTAAGTTTCGTGGGCTTATTGTCATACGTCTTTAATACCTAAAGGTCACAAGTTGAATAGCTTCATAAATAAAGAAGGGAATCAATGCTTACACCCTTCCATGTGTTTTTTACACAGCTTAGTTGATATATGATTAATTGCTATAGCATAATTTATAATCAAAACCAAAAGTAAGAATATACTGTATTTCAAAATTATTATGTATTGTGTTTATACTCCTACGAGCTCAGAATGTCATCAACCTACAATTACCTAAGATTCCAGGATAATAATGGCGAGCTTGAAGATTATTGCGGTATCCTAAGTTTAGGTAATAAAGGTAGAAAATAAAATTTAATATCCAAAATAGAAAACTATTCACAGTCCCTATGGTCAACATTAGAATAGAAAAAGGACTGCCCCCGTAATAAATGAACATGTTAATTAAGCGATAATGTTTTAACAGATTTGTATTAAAAAACCACATTAACACTTAGAAAACCTAGTAAAATAGAATTTAGAATTACTGGCATTTGTAGAAGGAATTTTAAACACTTGGTGATTAATGCAATAAAATACATTTAAAGATATATTTGATAGTATGTTTCAAACTTTTTACCAAGCTTTTAAGCAGGTTAATAACCCGCCTATAAAAACAAGTACACACATATTTATAAAACAATATCTAATAACAATCTAAACATAATGTTGGTATGTGACAACCTGAGCTTTTATGATAATAAATTTTTAAACTGAGATTCTTTGAGATTCCGTCTAGACACTCACGGTTAGCGCGTAGCTAAGGTAGGGAGTGAGCGCAAACTAGGTCTGATAGTACAATGCAGGTTTACATATTCTTCAGCATAAAACAATGGAATTCAAACCAGTTAGACAGTATAAACATTTTTTGTAATGAAAAATACACTATTTTACTCGTTGCAATTCCAGTTATGAAAAGTTAAAAATACAGTAAATTTAAATTAGAAAATATTTCTAATTTGACTGCTAGCGTGAAAATAATATCCCTTTTAGACTACCGTCATATGGTATCTTGGGTGGTGACGTAGAGGCCGTGAGAAAAGGCCCGTATTTTTTTGACAGTTTGATAGAAAAAAATTATTTTGATCAAATCAAATCAAATATTGCTTCATTACAACCATATCATTTAATTTTTCTACACGTTGTGATATCAACATTTGTTGACCATCTATCAAGGGTGTGCCGGAACTTAATCACTTTTCCTCTTAATTTAAAACTCATCTAATGCTGCTATGCTAATGACAGATATTCAACAACTGTTACTATCAGCACGCGAAGAAAATTAAACTCTTTATTTCTATTTGATAAAGGTTTTATTTATTTTGGCCATATAAATGTTTTGATATAAAAATTGCAAAATCACTTGCTTCTTATAGCCTTCCTTACATTCCCACCGTAACATAAATTCTTCAATTATAATGTTTATAACATAGGCTAATATGTATGTCAATAATACAAACACGCAGATTTAAACTAAAAACTATAAGCTTCAAATGTTTTAATAAAGAGTTCAAATACCAATACTATACATATTTAGAGATATCACCCAGGATCAAATTGAGCATTTTAAATTCTGACTCATCAACAAGGGATGAGGCTATGAACAACATTACCAGACCAAATAGACAGGATAATTTTTCAGACTCGTGAAGCCGGAAGATGAGAGACAATAGTAATAAAAAATATATGAAACAAAACCAAGTCACCTCTGGTGTGTCACCGCAATGCTCACTCTCACCCTAAAACACACACACACAAAGACACCCACAACGTGCCACAAAAATATGTAACGAAGTCAAAGTAGCCGTATGAAAAATATGATGCTAAAAATTGGTGCCAACCTTTAAAAACGACGCTCTGTGCCGTTACAAAACATGACAGAAAAATTATATATATGCGTGTGTGTTTCTGTAAACACATTGTAAAAATGTGTGGTTCTCACTAAACAACAGAGGGTTGGTTGTATTTCATGTTAAGGGAAACTCGTTGAAATAAATTCAGTGAACAAGTTTTTCCCTAATGCATAAATAATAATCAATGTGCAAAGAACTTTTATTTTTACATAACTTCTTAGTACGCGTACGGGATATAAGCATACATTAAATACGATAGTTTTATAGGACTTAAGAATGTGGAGTTTTAGAGTAAATATATCCCCATTTGAATAGAGGGCGTTTTGTAGGCACACTATAACTAAAAGTACTATCAGTACATCCAACCAGGATTCGAACAATGATCTTCCCATTACCAGAAAACCTGTCTTACATGAAAGAAACTCATTACACAGCTTATGCAGGTGAACTTGAGTAAATTTATTGAAAATTAAATTAAATTAACTAAACATGATATTTTCTTAACTTAGTCTATATAATCCTTACTTAAACTACGCATATTTAAGATTTTGCGATGTTTCCACATTTATAGGTCATTAATGACAAAACAAATAATTTTAAAATATCTACCATCATATGAAATATGATCATTTTGATTAATTCACTAACCGGGCTTTATTTAATTGACTTAGAAATTAGTATAGCAATTAAATTATTATGTATAAAAGATTATATTTCTCAGCTACGTTTGCCCTCTTAAATGTATCAAATAAATACATCATTTTTTTTAAGTTAATTATATGGAATTATATGTAAAATAATTTACAAACGCGTATGTGAAAAAAATTTTTTCACACAATTCTTCAATGGTAACGTTACAAAATTAAAGGTGAGTGCGGAATATATTACTGTGTTATAAACAACCCCAGTGCATCTTGGTTGAATTAAACCCTTGGCTTTCCCATTCACCAGCTATTTCTTCCATTACGAGACTAATGCCTTAGAAAGTGTGACCACTGGTACGGGTAGGTAATTAAAAATAGAAATCATTCAATTATACTATTGATTATTTTAGTATTATGTTTTAAACGTTTAGAAATATTTTTTCGATTAATCACAAGTAGATGTGAGGTACCACCCCTGATTCATTGAATCACTTTTGGGACATCATGATTTTTCTAATCTTAGTATTAAATACGCAAACTGCATCGAGAACCCAGCCACCTTAAACGTGTTTTCCTAAAAAAAAATGGAATCATATAGTATCAACTTTGCAGTAAATTACTTTACGTATTCGTTCAACCAGCTTACCATGCATTATCCGTTTAGTTTGCTTGTCTGCGTGATTTAATTTATTTGTCGAATGTAAATAGCAACAGTATTAGTTTTAAAAGGTATTATTACATTTTCGATGGGTTATTAATGATTATAAATTGTTTTATATTATTATAATCAAGCTGTTATCATTATAAACTTGCATACGTATCTATGTCTAAATCGCATACCTTACAATAATGGTGATTTGGTCTAGTAGTGGTTTTTTAAATAATCATACTATGTTTTTTATATAATTTTAATTTTATCGTTATTTATGTTGTTAATATAACTATTAATTTTAAATTAATAATATTTCATTTAACTTAAAATGACACAAGTAGGTATGTATAGTATATATCTCCATCAACTCAAAATATGTTAATTAATGACTTTTCGGACTGAAACATAAAAAAAATTAGTTAAATGTATATTAAAATGTACTGGTAACTTTCAGCTGAGACCAGGTGTGATGAGTACATTTAAAAAACACAAATAAAATAGTTAAAAATAAATCAAAATTATGAGGTTTTAATATGTTTACACAAATTTGTTATTTTGAAAATAAGATCCGACAAAGGATAATATCATCAACCTATGAAACCTTTATAATGTACAGTCAGAAGAGAAAGAAATATTTTTTGAGACTTATATAATGAACTTTTACCATTTTCTTATTGGAAATCACATGATTTGCAGCTATCACGTTTGGTAGATAATAGCAGTACCTATTAAAAATGATAATTATCTAGTAAATTAATCTCCATACGGACCGAAACAAAACGTTGGTACTATCTAAAGTATTTTTGCTAACAGATGAGGATTATGCTATAAAAAGAAAGAAGTAAATTTTAATGAAAGGAGTATTACTTCTATCAACATTTTCCCTTTTATTCGTTCTACTTCTTCTATGTTACCGACTAATAGAGCCGAGAGCACATTTTGAATACTGCTACTACTACGACTCCAACAATATACTAAATAATTTCTCAGAAACTGGCGACGGTGTTTATTTATGATCAAAAGAGTGAAAGAAATATCAAAGGAAAATATATATATATATACCAAGGTTATTGGGGTCGAGTTTGCTTTTGATAGACCTTAGGAAAGGGGATATATTTTATAAGAGGGAGGGTGGAGGAAGAGGGTTAGTAGCCCACGGCAGCTTTCCTCGCGCTTGCAGCATGCAGATCTTGTTGATAAATGCCACCCTCCCAAAACATCAAACTTACCCCCCCTTCCGTTTACCAAACCCCTCCCCCTAAAGGCTATCATTCCTCTAGTGTAGTTGCAGCGTAGGGATAATTAGGAGATTAGCCCCACGAGAGGAGCTTGTTGAGGATGATTAGGGGAGGAAGTGCTATCAACACCGCAATTTGCAGGCATTAGGAAATCCATCTCTCCAACAGGGCAGCTGACGTAGTCATTCGTAGCCCTTATCGGTCGTGGAGGAACGATAAGTATTGGAATCACATTTTAATATGTGACGTCACTCTTTAAGGGAGGTTACATATTTTTTTTGGCAACTACATCCTCATTAATTACTTTATAAATTTAACATGAAAAGTAGATCCAAACTTGTTGAAAGCTTCGATTAATATTTAGATTTCTATGAACATTTTAGATAATATTTTTTTATATTATTATCAGTATTAAGATCATGCATACTGTAGTAATTTAATAGTATGTGTATTAACAGAAACCTAAGCAATATAACTCAATCCTGCGAGGTTTTTTAAGCTTCAATTTTGAGATTTTTATACCTTTTAGGTGGGATGGAAATTAATGTGATTTAAGGTATTTATTTTTGCAATTTTATTCTCCAATTTTTTGTAGCAAAACAATGTTTGCTAATACATATAAAATACTATTTCAATAGATGAATTTAGTTTAATTTTCAACAATCAGTAATCTAAATAGTTCTTGAATAATTATCATGGGCGTCACGGAAACCTGATTTTTTTCTCTCTTCTTTTAAAAAGCTGTTTTTTTCAAGTGTCATTACGATTATGACAAATGTTCGAATGTGGTTAAGATTAAGATATTTAAATAAATAAACTAAACGTACCCATGAAAAATATATTTTACTTAGATTAGTAAAAATAATTTATTTTATAAAACTTCCTGATCTCAACTCACGTTTGTTTCAATCCAACCTTAAGACTAATAAAAGGTTTAAAAAAATGTATTCAAATGATTCTATGACAATAAAAAATGTATATAAGTATCTAATCAAATTATATAGGTTCCGATTCTTCCAGGCATCATTGTTCCTAAGGGCTAAGACGTAAAAATAGCAGTATACTGGATTTTGAGTAAAATCTAGGACAAGGTTCTTGTCCCAGTAAGAGTTACTGTGGGTGATATTACATAAATTGTCCCGCCTCTCCCAGACCAATTGAAGGCACAACACATCGACAGTATACCTTCCTCACCCCTAACCTATTGGAGTTCTCAAATGATGACACTCCAGATAAGTATAAAAACGTTGAGTATGGAAAAAAGCATTAAACACAAATCGAACTATATAGTATTGTGAGAAATTATACAGTTTAAACTTGATTAAATATATTAGCTTCATTCTTAGTTAAAATTAAATGTGTTTTTCAAAAACAAATCAAACCGTAATTGAATACAAGAAGAATCACAGCATAAGTTTACTGTAGCCACAATGTACTTTATTTACTTACACTATGACATTAGGAGCTCGAAAGTTCATTGACACACAAAAGTACGTCACCATATCCATATCTTGAACTAACTCCATCCAGTCCACCTCTTTCTGGTTCATTCAAATCTTATCCTCCCATCAGCACTTAGTTCTTCCCAATGGTCTATTTCAATGTGTATTGCTAGTCCAGGGGTAATACATAGACCACGTAACGCTTTTTTCTTATATATATCAGTCCGCCCTTTATTCAACATCCAGTAGACATTTGTTCGGAGCTATCCCTTCTATAACATGTGTTATGAGGCTTTTTACATAAAAAGTTAATGTCATTATCTCATAGGTAAGCTTTAGTGACATTAAAAAAAGGACTCGGACTTATTATTACTCAAAATGCATTTTAAACCCGGATATATATTATTTCTAAACATTAACAGTAACATTATTGGTTTGGAAATAATATGTGCTACGTTACACTGTGCTATACCAAACCCTCCCCCACGAAGTACCATGTAGATATTAGAGCTCCCCCCTCCCAACCCTTTCAACAGTGTCACGTGGTACATGGATGGCTTCTTGACCTGACCACGGTTCTAGAGTCTCCCATTCGCAATGCACGTCCTGCCCACCGGAATCTGTGATATTTGACTATCCTAACAATTTTTTAAGATGAATACAGAGTATGTAACTCATCATTATGTAATTGCCTCCCTTATCCAATATCTTCATGTCCTTTTGTTCCAAATATAATCCTAATAATCCTATTTTCAAACATTCTAAATTTATTTTCGTCATGTAAGGCAAGAGACCACATAGATAGCAACCGGTTAAACTATTGTTTTATATATTCTGGGCTTTACATGCCTTGAAATCAGGCGCGATGTTAACAACTTACTGACCAAGTAATTGCACGTATTTCTCGACTGTATTTCTATCATGATTTCCATTCTAATATCATATTGCAAGTTTAAGTTGTTCGTAAATAATTAGACACGCTAACAATTTCAAATGTAATGTTGTTTGCAGTAATCTCAAGAACTATCATCCTCAATTTGTGTTCTCCTTGTATACATATACGTAATATTTTTAGCATAGTTCTAAATATATTTACATACTAGTCTTTCATAACATTTCTGCATTTATTGTAAAGCCTTCCTTACCATTACTTACACAAGCTAAACAATTTGAGTATTATAACATCTGAATTATACAGTTTAATGCCAAGTCTTCACCACTATCTTGCATTACTTATAGAGAATACTCAAAGAATAAATTAAAAAATTATAGGGAAAAACATCTCCTTGTTTCAATTCATTATGTATTTCAAAAATATCATTTAATTTAAATTCAAACTGACACGCCTCACTGTCAAACAATCCTCAAATATCTCGGCAAATATTTTGGGTAACCCCTACTAAACTAAAATTTCATATAATTGGTTTCTTCTAACTGATTCATAGGTTTTTTTTTTTCAAAATCTATGAATAACTGATGTACCCTCATGTTGTATTCCCACTTTGTTTCTAATATATGACGAATAGCAAGATCTAATCATTTGTAGATATATTTCGTCAAATTCCACACTGATGATACCTGATTGTTTACTTTACACCTGGCGTTTATCTCATTAAGATTAGGTTGAGTAAAATGTTGTATCATGTTGCTAGCAGTGAAACACCTCTGATGTTAACACACATTGTTTTATCTTCCTTTTATAAAATAGGTATTATTATAATCTCCTTCCATTCTTGTGGTCTTCATCATGGAACAACATGGAACATAGCAGCTTATGAACTTCTATTACCAACATATATCCACCTTTCTTAGTTACCTCTGCTGGAATTGAATCTATACCTGGAGATTTATGATACTTTAACGTCTTAATAAACCACCTCAATGGCCGCATGATCTAAAGCACTATTCTTGCAGTAGATTAGACTACCAATGACGGGGAGATCAAGCCTGGAACCTTGGTCACGTGTACTGAGATTTTTTTTTCCAAAATGGTTCTACACTCTCCCTCCACACCAAAGCATGTACACTTCCTATAAATATAGCCTTCGTCATCCCTAAAACTATTAGTGTAATTAGTAGTCTACATAGGCGTATAACCCGGATGGGTAGTAAGACCCGGTGCTAGAAAGACACTTATTAATAGTTTTTTGTTTACTTCACTAATACTTTTTATCTGGGACTAGTGGCTAAGCATGAACATTCAAAATATGACGGAAGTGTACTTTACATCTACTCAAAACATCACTTGTATCTTCCATCAGATTACCATGTCGTACGTGTATTAATTGCTCGCGTGTAATTAATTCCTCTCAAACATATTGCCATTTTTAGACATATGTCTCTCTTACTCCCCGATAATGCTGCTGACAAATGCTGGACCACATCTGATATATTATGAACCAATAAGACAGATCATTAGTTTTACTACATACACACAACATGCGTGTTTGCTCGCATGTAAATATAGCCCTGGTCATAAACGTCAGCGGTAAACATATTATTGGCGATCGATTTGTTCACCCAAGTTTTCTATTTCACCTCATTAAAAGACCAATATAATTGGTCCTTTTAGAGAGGGGGGTAGCTCGGAATGGGAAAGGGGGGGGGGCTTAGGAGCTCTAGGGGATGGGTAAAATACTAGAGGGACGTCACTAACTAAATTATTACCTATTGATTTAATGCCACTGTAGAATTTTTTTATATTGCTTGTCATGTATTTTTCTGCGTGATGGTTTTAGCCAGAGGAAATTAAGTAGAAGCTAGATCAATAAATTAAGTCTTTACATTATCCCTTTATCCCGACAACTGTGTGTTGGACAAAAATTTTGTTTGACTAATTAAGCATTCATAAAATATCAATATAAGGCCTATTAAAGAGATATTAATATTAAACATTAGTGATTAGAAATGACAAAAAATTGACACAAAGTACCTAAAAATAAAATATTTTTTATAAAAATACTAAAGAATGACCTTTATTAGAGAATTTTCTACCAGCATATTATGAACACAATTTATCAACAAATGAGCAGTGTCTGTAATGTAACAAAGAAAATATATTATGTCATTAAGCTAGTGCCTTAATTATACTTGTTTTAGCATTTAAACTTTTCTTAAGATTTAAAAAATTATAAATACTCATACTAGATTTTATTTAGTATCATATTGAATTTATTTTACAGTGTCAACGCCTGATATGTGTACGCATAATTGTCTTATTTGAGAGGTCTAGATTTAGTATCTGGCTATGTGAACTGTAAGCCATTAATTAAAACCAATCTGTATGTGGTCCGGCAATAGTTCATTAAAAACTATACATGACTTGTGATAAGTACTCTTAAATATGAATGAAGAATGACCCTGAAATCGGCACTCATCCTGGATGGCTCAGAGAGCATTGGTGCGTCATGCCCAGGGTAATGGGTTAAATTCCCGTGTCTAGGTGTCATTTTAAACTAGATAATATTTTGTCTGTGATAGCGTGGTAATCGCTCTTTCGTAGGACTTTGTTAGGAAGTAGTTTTTAGAAAATACTAACTTTTGTTTTTGCAGTCAATGTTGATTACATTTGATTATTACTAGGATTATTTAACATGTGTTAATATTAACTATGAAAAGTGAAGGTTACAGATATTTTGACTTGACGTATAACTATACGAAAATTGTTATAGATACTCTTAGAACTGTCAAAAAGTATCTTTTCATTCTCCATAAGACTATATATACAGTATGTTCCTGGAGGTTATCAACTATTTTGGGAGGTGTTAGTATTGATTATTTTGGGTAAAAAGTGAAAATAAACACGTGTCCAATTCTCAAAGTATGCGAAGATACAGCTGTTTGAAACTTTTGTTGGTGCGATGAAGCTACTTTCACCAGTGATGGTACCAATAATACCCGCAACTCACATTGGTGGTCTGGCGAACATCCACATGTCACTGTAGAAAAAAAAATTTCAACGTCGTTTTTCTGTAAACGTGATGTGTGATATGATCAACAATCACGTGTATGGGCCTGATGTGTTATAAAATCGTCTTACGGGGCCCATGTATCTACAATTTCTTCAAAACAAACTTTAACTAATATTAGTGGAGGCTCCCTTGGCTACAGAATGACGGAGCTCCGCACATACCCGTCGTCAGGTGACACGATATCTAAACCTAACTTTCCCTGAACAACGGATCGGCCGTGGTGGTCTTATTTCATTGGCCACCGAGGTCTCCAAGCCTCACTCCCTTTGCTTATGGTTTGTGGCGATGGATTTAAAGTGAGGTATATACAAAGAAAAGGTTAATACAAGAGACAAATATTGCTCGCTAGTATTATGGATAGTGTTTCCTTGATATAAAAAAACACACTACAAGATGACCTTAAGAAGAACAACACTTACTTTTACCACAAGAGTTGCAAATTGCATCGTGTTTGGCGGTGGGGTTTTCAAACCTTTATTGTGAACTGTAAATTATTTGTATTTTATATTATCATTCAAACAATCAACACATATAAGCAAGTCATTTGGTCTTCTTTAATATCTCAAATAATGGTTTATAACGCGCCAGTTTCAGCTGTTCCTCAGCATCCATTAAGAATTGGACAAATGTGTTGTTTTTCATTGGTTTAGCACCACGTACTACCACCAGTTTCGGTTTATACGCCTATGTACTGATTACACTAATGGGTTAGAAATCAGAAAGGCTTAATTTAGAGGAAATACACCTGCATTTGCGTGGAGAGATATTGGAAAACCATTTAGGAAAACCTCTCTCAGTGCACCCGACTGGGATCAAACCTCAATCTCTCCGTCTTCAGCAGTAAAATCCAACAGGAGAGTAGCGCGTTAGACCACGTGGCCACCAAAGCGGATTGGACACAAGTTCATATAAACATTTTTACTCAGATCAATAAATAATAAATACAACCTCCCAAAATATTTGCCATTCCTCCTGAAACATCCTGTATGAAAAAACAACTTATTACAGTGTTTGTTCTAAATAATAAAGATGTTGTTGGACTGTTTGTTAATAGGATTTTAAGCTATTAAAAGAAATGTTTTCCATATATTTCTAGAAAAATTGTTTAATTTGTGCATGTTGTGTTTCATTAAAATATGTTTCTAAAATATATCTCTTACTATGCATGAAGCAGTATAACATTTTAAAATTTCATATTTAGTTTAGTTTACATTTAAAAAAGGTCTCTTGTTTATTTTTGAATCCTTTCCGTTTTAAAACTTGTGTTTGGAGGAAATTAAATTTTAATCTTTACATAATCCCAACGACTTTTCCTGTTTCTTTGCTAAAATGAACAGCTAACTCGTTAAAGCGTAAAAAAACAAAAAAGCAGCAAATAAGAAACGCGAGAAGAGAATTCGTTGCATCCATGTCCTGGCAATTACTAAGATTTGTTTCTCTATGGTGAAACGAAGAACTATGTTTTATTATAAAAAAATCCAATAGGGGAAATAAGTCATGAAATAAAATATTTTATAGAATTCAAAATTACATTTTCATGCTTTCAACCTCACAATAAAATTATATTATCTATTCTTGTAGAACTTATATTAATCTAAATGCAAAAAAATAAAGTAAATGAAATGTGTTAATAGTAAAATAAAAACGTAAACAAAAAGAAACCAAGTTTTATTTGCTCAATTTAACTATAACATACCCGCTTCGGAGGCCACGTTGTCTAACGCGCTACTCTTGTGTTGGATTAGACTGCCGAAGACGGAGAGATCAGGGTTCTATCCTAGTAGGGTGCAATGAGTGTGGTTTCTACTAAACGATACTCTACTCTTCTTCCAAGCAAATGCAGGTCCACTTCTTCTCAATTAAACCTTTCTAATCTCTAAGCCATTAGTATAATTAGTACATAGGCGTAAAACCCGAATGGGTAGTAAGACACATGCTAAAAAATAAATAAAATAACTACAACACACAGAGGTAATGTCGAGTACATTTTTCCGGTAATAGAGTAACACGGTAAAAAATGTCACAGCGAAAGATTGTCATATTCTAAATGCTGCCGTTTCGTTTGGATACCAAAAAAAAATTGGTTTAGTAAGATCTTATAGCAAATAATCAAGGTGTTTAAAATCGTCAAAAGAACAATTCTTTTGATACTATTAAGAATTAAGGGTATCAAGGGATTAATATTTACAATCTTAATGTAAATAAAAATGCTTAAAATACATGCCTATTAGGATATCTCTCACGCTAGCATAGTATCAGTCAAATAAATTTTAATCACTTTAGTTTTAGGAGTTATCCTTTAAGCAGTGATTCTCAACCTTTTATTTTTCGCAGGAACCTTTAAAATACTTGGTAGACTCTTGGGGAACCCCTAATAGGCGACACATACTAGGTTCGACAGGGGTAAACTACAAAATAAACGTGTGAACCAGTAGGTTGGATATATAGAATAATTAACTCATAGTTTTGAATACATTTTTTAAAGAATATTTGGTCCCTATTTATATTCACTAATTATTGTCCTTATTTACTTGAACTTGGTTTAAAAATATTCTTACCGAACCAAATTTTAGAATTATTAACGGCACTTTGATTGTCATATTCTTCGGATACACAAGCTTTCTTAACGTATTTCCACTCTGTTAAAAACTATGAACTGACCAATAAAGAGCAAACTTTTGTAAACTCTCACGGAGCCCCCCTGCCCCCCCCCCCCGATCACCGGCTCATGGTACCCTAGTTGTGAATTATTGCACTAAAGTTTATCTAGAACATAGGTATTCAACATTGGGCACACATTCCCCGGGGGTACACGAGGATATTTTAGAGATTACGTAAAATTTAAAAGTAAAGTTCACACCCTAAAAGTGAAATTGTCCATTTCATGAACTGTGAAAATTTCTACAATTTCCGTGAAATGGCTTCTTCGCTTGTCCATTTCAGTGGCCTGGCAAAAACTTGTCCGCTCATGAATTTGTGCTTCCCAGTTCAAAGAATGAGTATTTTATGAACTGGCGGCTCCAAGTGCTACCCAATCCATGAACTTGGTGAGTTTTAGACCTGTCCGTGAGATGGACAAGCTGCAAACAAGTTTGCTCCAAGCCTTTAAATGTCTTAGAATGGAATTAACAATTCATGGAATGGGCGAGAGTTAATACTTTTTTCCACAGTTCGTGAAATGGTCAAGAACAGAAGCCAGTTCATGGATAACTCGTGAAATGAGTGGTTTCACTAAGAGATAATTTTGGATTCAATTTTTAAAATTTATTTTAAATGAAGATTATAAATAATGTATTATGTACTAGCATTATATACTAGTAATATTGGGGGTTTTAAGTTGAAGATAAATTAACTTAACGGGGGTTCTTGAATAAAAAAGTATTTCTCCACTATTATAGAAATGGTTGTGCTTCATATGATGTCCAACCAACCAATAAATATATTTTTTTATAATCCTAGTTGAGGGTGTAGTGATTTAGGGCATGAGGCAAGAACAAGACTGAATGTTGGTTGATTTAGGGCCAGTGGAGTGTTTTTCTTGATAGCCTAATTCATACATTCTTAGAGATAACGAATGATATTTGATTAGTAGCTAGATAGACAGAAGGAAGAACCTTTTGTAGCATAATTTAAACTAAATGAATAGAACCCAAGAGTGACAGTAAAAGTGCTGTCTTTTTACATGTGTATACATAAAAGTAGATATAGTAAAATCAATTGTTTATTATCTAGGTATATAGTTTGTATATAATGTAATTATTTAAGTATACACCTAAAAGCATCAATGTTTAAACACTCCCCAAAAATATAGATAGCGAAGTTTTCCTCGAGATAACTTGAATCTCGTAAAACTGTTCTTTCCATAAAATATATATATATATTTAAGTTTTATCAGGTATTATTTAGCCATACACTTTACCAGTATTAACTGTTGTATTAAAGTAACAGTGTAGTCTATATATATTTATACATACAATAATACTGTAAATTTGTCTCTACGTTCGATTAAATTCTGTTTGTATGTTTCCAGTAAACTCAAAAAGTACTCATCGGATTGAGATGGAACTTTTTTTGTTGTACTCCTGATTTTAAGAATGAACTGAAAGCTATATATCATCATGCTATCTCATCAGCGAGTGAAGCAGTGTCGAAAAAACAGACTATCTAGGTGATTACACTAGCGTTTTAATTTTGTAATCATTCAAATATATTAACTGTTAGTGGGTAGAGCTTTATTTTAAGTTTCCTTGACAAATAGTTTCTTCTTATGTATATCAACAAACGATGAATTTATTTTTTCTGTCTTATTTTACTGTCAAGTCAATTGCAATCCAAAGAGATATATTTTAATCTTAGATCCGAAGAACAACTTTATTTTGTGTTGGTTGTTTCATATTAATATTAATAGGCAAACTATTTTCAAATAAAATTTAAACCAGGTAAGATTTAACATCTAGATGTATTTTGATATTAAATTTACATGGATACTCATCCAGATAATAGATTAATTCTACCACTATGAGGAAGAAAATATTAATTTAAATGGTATACAATCAGAACCAGAACATAGCTGACTATTTAATGTTAAGAAATTGATTTAAAATAATTAAATTTAATATTGTGATTTTTGTTTTGTTTGTTCCAACTCTTCTCACTTACGGTTAAGTCCAAACACATTTAGGTTTAAGTGAACTTTAGACAGTGTGAGCCAAAAATAGGAGTCTATAGTGGTTCACTGTAAGTGGAATTGACTCTATATAAATATCTTGACACCTTAAACACCAGACCTCCATATTGTGTAATTCTAAACGCAAGAAAAATATAAAGGTTTAATTTTCAAGTCCACTTATTGAGACCCCAAGGGGTGCACCTCGAGTGGATTTTTTAAAATCGGAATATATGTCGAGCCTATTGTCTTGGACCACTTGTAAACTGGGAAGTGCATCTTTAAACTTAAGCAGCAATAATTTTACTTTAAATAAGTAGTTAGGGAAATATTTAGGGTGTATACCTTTGCCTCTTTTTTTATATCCAAAGTAGATCTAGCTCATTATACATTGAGACTACCTATTCGGTTTGATAAATAAGCAAAAAATAAATAAAAACAATTTTTTTTTGTATTGACCACTTTCTTGGGAAACCCTAATTTTGGTTACTTCACATATTATGAGCCTGAAGTATTAAACTGCGTGATTGCTGATGGGAAAGGATGTCAAAAAAAGGACCATTCCAATCTTAAACTTTTTATAACCATCATTTAGGGGATTTTTTTTTACTCTTGCCCGAAAATTAGATCAAAAATAAATGTCTGACTTTTGGTTGTTTGTTGATATATCATGCTCAAACCAATGTATAAATTGTTCTACTAAATTTCGCATGGTTAAAACTTGGACGTCCGGCTAACAAGAGGACAATTACAAATTACATCCACCATTTTGTTTCAAGATAGCTGTTTAAAAACATTTCTTTTGGGATGTTTTCTCATCTTATGATTACTGGATTAACAACATTGGATTAACTTTAAAAGGTTCCTAGATATAATTATTTTAGACATTACTGCCATATTGAAAAAAAAAAAGGTGGCTATAGTACAATACTTACTCATACACTATGAGAAGCCTGAAAATCGGAACAAAATAATCAATCATCATATAGGTATATATATCATAAAGTATGTGTATTTGTTTATTTGTATGTATGCAAGTGTGTTTGCAGGTATGTGTGTAGGGATATTACCCCAAAACCACGAGATGTGGAAACCTTAGATACACTAATATTAAAAATTAAGAAGCGTCTGTATTTGGTGGCTCAAACACGTCCAGACCTCTGTATACTTGAAGGAGACATAGAAATCTAACGGCAGGAATGTAGTGGATTACTCTAACTGCTCAATAATTCATAATATTTGAAATTTCTAAGTGGAATTTCACGAAATGAGGGATAAGGAGATTTCCCAAAATTATGTTGAAAACTACTTCTCAGTGAACCTGTTTCATTGTCCGCATGGTCTAAGGCACCACTCTCACAAGAGACTAGACGTAGACTGCTGATGTCAGGGATATCAGGGTTATTATAACAGTCGGTTTTACTGAGGATAATTTTGCTGAATGCTTTTTCCCTCTACCTCCAAGGAAATGTGGTGCACGTAAATTAAATTCAACCTTCCTCATTCTTAAGTACCTAACGTAATTAAATAATAATATTCGTATAGGTTGAAAAGGTAATAAGACGCGGTGTTTCTAAAAAGAACTTCTACTTTGGCAGAAGATTGAAATTTGTCAACAAGTTATAAGAATCACCCCAAAAACTAAAAAAAAAATATATAAAAATAAGTAAAGGAAAAGGGGGTAGAGGCATTCTCGTCACAAATTTTCCAAACTAATAGAATAAAACATTTCCAGTGGTGTATAAATTTGAAATATTTAAATACAAGTAGAGGGACAACCTTAAACAACCTTGGGAGTCTGAATATTTATGCTCTTTGTTAATCTGTTTATCTTATTTCCCATACTTTTTTTGTTGCAATGTATATAATTAATCTTTATATTATCATGATTGCTCTCAGGCAAATATTTTGTTCTATGAATTGCGTTTGTTTGTGCACTCAGTTTATGGGCTGATTAATGTTTCGTTTCAAGACATAATATATCGATTGACATATTTGTTTTTGTATTGGAAATGTTATCAAAAGTGCAGCTGGATGTTGAACATCATAGTTCAATATAGTTTTGATAGCTGTCTGTCCGCATTAACTATTTGAACACTTTAAACATCATACAAATCTAGAATTAGGCATACCATTGAATTTTAAGATAGTGAATGATCTCTAGAAAGGTCCTAAAATCAGAAATATAATATGGATGATTCAAAATAGTTTATCGAATTTGGCAGAAAGCATTTAAAATTAATAATTACGTTTCAATACTGTGAACTCTTACAGTTCTATGTAATTATAATATGTTTTAACTATTGGTAACCAGTTATGTATGGTATGTTATTCACCTTTCTTCTTCAACTAGCATCAATAGTACAAAATTAATATTGTGTATAAAGAAATTTTAAGTTTACTATCAAAATAAAATCCAGCTTTTACCACACATCTAGATTATAATCTGTATTATGAATTTTTAATAAGCCCACTTTTTACGTTTTGTAGCAAAATGTGAAACAATAATTAATAATTGTAATAATTGTAAATAATTAAAGATTTGGCTACTTCTCCCTGTGATTAGTTTAATACATACTATAAAAGAACAAAGCTTCATTATAGATTCCCCGTGTGAGGAACGGATACACCAACTAGGTTTATCTGCGCATCCAAATTTTTGAGGTGATTTCCTTTCCTTGTGGGTAGTATAAATAGAAATAACACCGAATAATACATTTTTAGAATGTTTGTTTGTCCAATTGTTTACATCCAGTAAACTAAAAAAAAATATATTTATTGGATCTACAGCTTCCGTTGTGCTCCTTATTTTTCAGAGAACCATGGTAAGCTATATAACATCACTATAGCTCATCAGCGAGGGAATTATTGTTGAGATAACCGTGTATAAGCAGTGAACTTTCGTCGAAGCTGGTATTGAAGGTATATAAGATGACACGTAATGTGATCTGGAGCAAGCGCGAATTTATGGGGGGGACAAGTGATACGTGACCCCCTCTTAGGTAAAATATTTTTAGACTAATGAAATTGTGGGCAGGGGTAAGGGAGGTTGTAGGGGTGGGCACTGGGCTCTGGCCAAGGCAAGTGGCAAGAAGGACGTGTGTTAAGGAAAATTATGTCAATCAGTGCATGTAAATGTTTCTCCGTTCAATATATCTGTGCCCTCCTCCACTTTTACAATTTCTAAAATCGTGCTTGATCTGGAGTGTTGATGTGAAAGAGATTGGGGCGAGTTCGTGTTTCTTCTTGAATCTTCGTACTCACATTAAACACGGCTCTTGAAGTTTCATTTTTTTCTGGAATTTGAAGTTGTTGAATGTGTTGATGTATTGCTTAATGCAAGCAAAGCCACGGGCAAATGTTAGAGGTGAATACACCTGAACGTAGTGCCTTAGTTAAGGAGTATTATTTTATTGTATTACTTTATTATTACAATATTTGCATAAATGAAACGCATACAATCTTTGCATAAATGAAACGCATACATTGTTCAAACAAAGAGAGAATTCAGTGATCCTTTACAAAATACTATTATCATGTTTCATTTTGTGGTATCGTAAACATTATGGATCCCCTCGGATTATGAAAAAACTTAAAAAAAAGATTGTAATAAAAATCTGTTGTGAACTACTAACGCTATAATTTGTCAATGTTGTGGGGGGAAAAAAGACTCATCCAAACAAGCAAACAGATTGTTTTGCCAAGTCCGATGTACTGGCATTCAGTAAATAAATAACGAGGTCGATAAATTTAAACTAAAGCTGATGTAAATACACTAGCTACGTGGTAGGTATAGGTCGACAGCTACGTGTTGCTATCTGAATTTAAATGTATAAAAGAAGAGTAGGGCCATATAATTTGGACTAAACAAATTTACGTGGTTAAGGCGCTTCCATGTTTCGTTCATTGAAGGGAAAGTTCCTAAATAGGGTATAGTATTTTGCGTACATCAGGTCACACAATGTCCTTTGTGTCAAATGGGAATGTTACCTAACTATTCCTTTTACTCACTGACTTACTAACGTTAAACAAAAATACAAGTCTCAAAACAAATCCAAAATAAATAACCTACTCAAGGATGCAAGCATGAATGAAAACTGTTTAGAGCCATATTATAAGTCTCATAATTTGTTAACAGGCTCTTGCTTCGATAAAAATAAAGATAACTTAAAAATATCAGGATTTTTTTAAGCTTAATTACCCAATGACCCGCTTCAATGGCCACATGGCATAAAGCGTCACTCTTATAATAGACTTAACTGCCAATAACGTGGATCTTGGGATTCATCTCACATTCAGGTGTACTACATGTAATTTTTCATAAAAGCTTTTCCACTCTACCTCCAAACATCCTCTAAATTCAGCCTTTCCTCATTCCTAGCACATTAACGTAGCCTAATATTATATTTATATTATATACATATTCGTACACCCAGAAATTATGGTAAGATGTGGTGATGTAAAAAAAAAAAGTTATTGTTAATGTCTCAATAATTTAAAGGATAGAGATAAGGATTGTTTTTATAAATAAGTGCAACCACATTAAAGTGTGAAGACAATGGAGAAAACAACATAAGATAATATCCCTCTTTGTTCACCTGACCGAGAGTGAAACCTCGAGCACAGCGCCACTGACAATTTTGTATATTGTGATACAGACGTTTAAGACTTTATAAACACTGATATGGGTAGACATATTTTAGTGGTATTTGTTTAGTATTAACAAAGTTTTTCTGTTGCCTGTTATATGTCTAATATATCGTAAACGAACAAGTTTACCAGTTCCCTTACCTCTAAATGTAAACATTTACTTAAGACTAGAAATAAATGTGAAAAACAAAATAAGAGACAATGGTACAGAAATATGTTATAAAACAGCATAATATAAACTTTTACAGAAACCACGAGAAAAGAGAACATCTTGGTCTACCAAAGAGCATTACAATCAATTCCTCATTTCAAAGACCTCCCTTAAAAAATCTATTTATGTATTTGCTTATAGCTTGGAACCGAGAAAGTTGCTTTCACGATGCTATCTGTCTGTCTGTGTTTTGGTATCTCGGCCTAAAGCCGAAACCATTTTACGTATCGGGTAAAAGCCTGGTTATCTTGGGTCTTTGTAAAGTTCACCAAGAAAATTTTCTGAATTAGATATTTAATCCTAAAAATTAATGGTAGTTTACTGAACGACAAAAATAGATAAAATTGATGTTCTCAAAAACGATTTTGATTCAATTACTTCTATAAGCACAACTTAACACTTAAAAACAAATGGAAGCTCTAATTTTACTATGAAAATAAATTTAAGGGTACTGTACATACAGTGATCATATCTCCGTAACTATTTGAAATAAGAAGTCATAAAATATTGTAAAGTTGTAGTGCTATGAGAGATGGAAAAAACCTTTTAATTGAAATATATTTTTATATAACCAATATTTTACACGTTGTTGGCAAAAATATATTTTTTAAATTGGGGTGTTAAAGATGGTGAAATTGTTATCCTACTTGGTGGACATATATGTTCTTCTTTTCTCAATTTTTCTGCAAAAGTGTATAATATTTCGTTTACACTCCTTGGTGGAATGTGATGCTCTATTTTACCAACATGTTTCTGCAATAATTTATATTATTTTGATTCACAAATATTATGAGTTTTAAGTAAATGTCTCCATTTTTAGATAAGGAAGAGAAAATGTGTGGTGTCCCGTAACATACACATCATATATATACATAATATGTATACATATATGTGCTTGTACACATATACATATATATATAGTCATACAAATGTATATTATACATATATATACAAATGTGTATATAGATATATTGGTGTTTTAAATTCATTATATTTTAACCTGATAACTAGATTACTAGATCTGTGATTTAAGGCTTATATTTAGTAATCTATTATTAATATAAATGTTTAGCTACAAAATAATAATTATATTTAAATAACGTTACAACCATTTATAAATAGGACTTGTTCTGCTTAGCATCGCGAGCTTAATAATATTTGTTAATATCTATATTTAAATTTTAATGAAAATAATTACTAATCTGAACCATTTCTGCTCTAAGGAAATCCTTTTTTAGCGTAATAAATTGTCACATTCATTAATGTGGTCTTAGTTCTCAACAAAGAGAAACCTCAGTTCTAAAAACCGATATTAATATTTCTAAAGAATTAACAAATTGGTTAAAAATGGTTTAGATCTGTTATAAATATATATATATTTGCTCGAACGAGCTTATTTAAGATCACTTACATGAAGTCGTAGCTAACACTGAGCTGTAGACTGAACAATTGCTTAAACAAATTTCTGTAAGAAGATCGTATTAGTCCGACGGGGTTAAAACATGTTGCAGTAAAGTACAGCTCTTCCTCAGATCCCCTTTTTCGAAAACCCTGAGGTTAGATATTTTGCCACGCCAAAGTGCCAAACAATGGATGGTGCGTGTGCTATGGACTGTGGGTGGTGTTTGTGGGAGGTTGGGTGGTAAGGGAGGGTTTGAGGGAGAAGGGAGTTAACAACGCCTTCGGGGCTTTGGGCACAAAACACCGTATTCACAAGCTACAAAACATTTTAGAATGGGGTTGGGGGAGCGTTGGGTTGTATAGAGAACATATCTATTTGCTTGGTAAAAGGACACATGTACACGTTGGCCGAAAAAACAAGCGCAGAACAGAAACGCGGCCACGCGGAGAGCTCCATCTCATCGGCGTGAGCTGTTATTAAAGTTGAACTAATCTCTATCTCGTTTGCTCTGCCTGAGGTATTCGTCACGAGACCCCCAATAAAATCTCTAAACCAACCATCTCAAATCAGAGCGCATGCGATGTTGAGCTAAAAGCAAACCTCCTTGACTTTTGTGAGGAGATTTGAAATAACCCGTTAATGAAAAGCGTGTGTGTCAATGTATTGGATTGTGCCACGAGACAGCTTTATAATTTGAGAACATCAATTGTGACAATGATCTGGAATATATATTTATCCACTAGAAAACCAAGTTTAATTGAAACTATCTATTTGATAATATTTTAAAAGCAAAGTATTAAAATATATTTTCTATGAATATAATAGAACAGGTAATAATTAAATTTTTCTGTGTTTTTGAGTCAAGTGCTGGGCGTTACTCTCGTAAACAATAAAAAAAATTATAAATTTTCTGTGTTCAGCGTAAACATATCTATACTAATTGAGTAAAGATGAGTATAGTGTAATTTAGGGAAAGTCTAGCAGAAAATGAGAGGATAGAGAGAGCAAGAGAAAGAGAGAAATCATTTGGGAAAAACTCTTCTTAATAGCTTCTGTTAAGGGCCTGAGATAAACGAAATTTAATTTAGTATTTTTTTGTTCCCGGGTCTTAATCTCAATAACGTTTGCAATAAATTATCAAGTCTAGTAAAGGACGACATTTATTTTGTTAGATAGCAACGTTTTGTCCTCTATTTGATGAGTGGATGTTTATAACCATCAATATCTCGTTTCAAAACAAAATAAATGATATCCCTGATGTAATAAAACACTTAAAAGTTTAAATAAAAAACAAGCATATGGACAAGGATATGAACACTGTCACTGACATGGAGGAGATCTCAAATAAATCGGTCGGTAGATTAGTCAGCGCTTATATCTGCATGGTTTGGGTTTAAATCTATGTCCTGGTGTCATTTTATTTATATCCACGCAAACCCTCCTTCAAAATGTCACAATATATGACTTGTTTGAACATTGAAGCTTGAAGTATATTCGTGAAGGATGTTCTGTCTATAAAAAGTGTTTTTGACATTTCTAGATGAGATATAAATTATTAGAAAATATCCTAGATTGATCCTTATACAGTAGGCTTTATAATAATCTTACAGCTTTAAAAATTTGTTCAATTTGTCAAAAAAAGTAATAATTAATTATTACTATTTATTAATACTACAAATTTGCAGTATTAATAAATAAAAATTGATCTAGTAATTTATAGAAGTGATTGCTTGGTAACGATACATGGAGGATAAAATATGTGACGTAATTCGAGATCATTAAATTATATGTACAGTAAAACGTGTATGGTATGCGCATTGCATAGCCCAAAGGCGTTTTTAGCTGAGGCCTGCATTGAAAATGTAATGAGGCTTGGCCTATACTCAAGGCGTTATAGGTACTTAGCCTGTGTTGAATGTGTTAAAGGCTTTGCGTTAAAGAAAATCGATTATTGTCTACTCTTAGAACGTTCAAAATGTATTTCTATATTCAAAAATTTTTTTAGTAAATACCGCATTAAAAACATTTTGAGTTTTTAGACTATATTTTGATTATTTTCAATGCTTTTTTTTACCAATTTAAATGACTGAACACATGAATATAAGAAGGTATTTGAATGTGTAGATCTATCATCCCAGTTGAGCACTTTGTAGATATCTTCTAAACATTGAGTATTTAATATGTTAGAAATACGTAAGAGTATAATAAAGACAGATTATAAGTAGACATCAAATGTATTCAATTAACTTTGTCTGAATGCGGTATATGGCCATTCAAAAGATGATATGCTATATAATAGTAACAGATAATATTATTGAATGACTTTTTTTTAAATAAATCTTCTATATTATCATATATTTAATGCATTCATTTCCTTACCAATATTATTTTCATGTATTATATTCTAATAGCTACAAATTAAACTATTTTTACTTTCTCATTTCTCATGGTCAAATGCACTACTCTCGCAGTAGCCTAGACTGCTGATGATGGAGATATCAAGGTTCGAATCTCGGCTGGGTATACCAAGAGTGGTTTTACACTCTCCCTCCATGCAAATGTGTGTATAGTTCCTCGAAATATAACCTTATAATATATAATCATTAAAACCAACATCTCTCGAAGGAAGTTTTGGGAAATGTCACCAATCTTGTTGTGAACTATAGTGACCTTGCTTCATGGAAGAGCCGTGTTGATCAATTGCATCAAATGCTCGTATAAACGACCCGACCAAGTTACAGAGTTAAACCATCAACTAGACGACAGTCAAAGAAAGTTTTTAGTGGTTCATTAAACCAACTTTGAAAGGTTCCTAGAAATAAATACGTATTATAAAACATATCCCATGTGAAGAACGGGTAATTAGCTATCCATTCGTAATATAATTGTCAATATTTCCAGTGCAATCATGAATCGAGGGTGAAAGTGAAAAATACGAGAGATTCAGTGAAAAGATTCGACTTGAAAATAAAGGTAAGTTTATCCTTAAGCCACGCTATTTTTAAATACATTGGCTGTCGATTTTGCAAATATTCCTGACTAAACTCCTGTTGCGCTTTTTTCATTTGTTCTACAGTGTGTATAGAATCCCTACCGGATTTGGAAACTTTGCAAGAACAGCAGGAACGAAAGGAGGTTAATCTATGGGGATAGCTTCATCGTCCATGGCATCAATACTCGGAATCAAAGAAACCAGCGTTCTGCCTCTGCTGCAAGCTATTTTAGAAAACAGTTGACGATCAGCTCTATGTAGAAATGGTGTAAATAAATGGTAAACTATGTCTGCCATCTTAGCTAGCTATGAAAAAAACCATGGTTTTATGACATGCTTTAAGGAATGCAAAGAGATAGAAGTTAGATTGAAGAAAAAGAAAACTATCGGTGAAGAATATTTTCGGCTGGTTAGGCAAGAAGAAAAGTTCTGGCATCAGGTGTTAGAAAGACTAATTGCATTGGTAAGGTTGCTTAGAGAACAAATTTTAGCATTTCATGGAACACAGGAAAAGTTATTTACTTACAACTTATAAGAAAGACAGTGTGCCTAATTTATTTACTGAATTTTACTGACAATGCCTGTATGTGTAGCCAATGGTGAGTGCAGCTTTGCTAGGTTAACGCTGATTAAAAATACATCCAATCTTCTATGCAACAATAAATACTAGTGGGGTTGTCAACTATATAGAACAGGAAATAGCTAAAACTATTGAATTAAATGAACTGGTCTCGACGTTTTCATAGATGTGGGCAAGAAAAAAAGGAAAATGTAGTCCTTGGAATTTCAGTATTACAGTTATAGAAATTTTAAGTTAACTTCTTGTATTACATTTTAGTTAAATTTACATCAACATTTTAATATACTAATTTACCATTTACTGGCAATAAATATATAATTAATTATTGACTTAATAATGATTTTTTTTTTTTTTTTCACTTTTGAAAGTATGCGACTGATTTCCATTTCAAATGTGTCGAACGTATAAAGATCAAAATTCCAATGGTTCATTAGTATGACTTTTGAGTATAGGTAAAATTAAATGAGTGTTAACCTTGGGGAAGAGGAGGTAGGAGGGTGCACCCACAGGTATTTCGCTTAGGGCGACAGGTAGTTAGTTACCTGGCCGAAGCGCCGAGAACAAGGACTCAAATTCAATTTCAATACCTTTCTTTGGCTGCCTAGTCTAAGGCGTTACTCTCTCAATATGACTAGACCGCCGATGATGGCGAAATAGGGGTTAAAATCTCGGTCAGGTGGGATGAGAGAGGTTTTTCCTAAATGTTTTTCCAATCTCATTCAACGCAAATACGGAAACACATATAAATTCGACTTTCCTTAGCCCTAATACACGATCGTAACTAGTAGGCCTACATAGGCGTATAGCCCAAACGGGTAGTATAAAATGGTGCTAAGAAAATCACTATAACGCAATTTGTATCTTACGTAAACAAACGTATATTCAGTCTCATCCAAGATTGTTGGATATAAAAGCCCAGCCCACACATTATATTACATGATATTTATTTGTAATTTACCACAGTCACCAAATAGTACATCGTTTTTTAATAAATTGATTAAAATACTACCACAATTTATATCGGTGTTGAGTAAGTACATCAAGCTTTCTATAAATGCTTTACGTAATTAAAAAAAACTACATGATAAAAATACCCTTTTAGATAATTAGGCCCCTACTCTACAGATATTATCGAAAAGATTCCATCCCCACCTACACGCCCCTAGAACCCCCCCATCAGACCCTCTTCTTGATGGATATGAAGTGTCATTTCCGTAGCCCATCTATCACGTGACCAAATTGGACTATTACTGAAAGGGTGGTTGTTGAACTGTTAGTAGAGCTTAAGCGCGTAGAGAGGGGGTGTGTGTCGCGTTACGTTCACGTATACTGGTTCACCCGGAACAATGGGAGAACGCGAATTCATCCCCTTCCCTCACCATCCCCTACACCCTCTTCATCAAACATCGGCACCCTTTTAGGTATCTTGGATCGGACAAAGGAGCTAACCTCACCCCCCTTTCCCACGGTGCATACCACTATATGCCTTTCAATCCCCCCTCCCCCTCGCTCACTCTACAAACCCTCAATATTTCCTGACCCGATGAGATTGAAACGTTTACCTATTTATTGCAATGAAACTGTGCAAACATAATTTTCGTGTATTACATGCATTATTTATCTGTATAGCTCGTGATATGATATGATGGTGCCTTAAAAATTGAATGATGTGTACGTTTATTCTCTCGCTATCTCTCCGTTTTACAGTCATGCTACTTTAATATTCTATTTCCTTTCACAATAGGCTCATGTGTGTTTGTCTCATATGAGACTATGAATATGATATGGGGTAGTGTTCTGGATAATATTGTTTATGATTTATTATTTCAAGCTTAATCAAACAAATTCAAAAGTAATATTTCTTGATCGCCATCTATTTGGATTGTACACCTATGCACTCTAATGATTATGGATTATGAAGATGAAATTTAAACTGTACTCGCATATGCATGGAAGGAGAGTGGAAAAACGTTTAGTAAAATCCACCCTTAGTACACCAAACTGGGATAGAATCCGATCTATGCGCCATTGGCAGGATAGTATTTTTATTTTTTAGTATAACTGTGCTTGATTTCTAAGTTTGTTATGCTTAATTTAGTTGGTGATTAATGATAAATTAGAACCCCAAAGATTATAATATTTTAAAAAAATTTGTAACAAATAATATATGAAAGAAAATATTGACAAATAAACAAATTATTCATCAATTTTTGAAATTTATAATTACTAATGATGATATTATTTTAATTTATAAAAATAATAATCTATAATGAATAGCAATAGTCACTTTGTGTATGAGAATAGTAGAACATTATGTTAGTTCTAATGTCTAGAAACGGGGTCTCTCAAAATATGTTAGTTGAACTATGATAAAAATATTAAAACTGAAATACAAGAGCAAATATTTTAAGATAAATACATTTTTTTTTAAAGTATTATTTATAAAACATTAAAATCTAAAGTAAAAAATTATAAAGGCAATCCCTTTAAGTGTAGTTATTAAAAACTGTCTAAAATATTACTCAAGCTTCTTTCAAATATTAAATTATACTACTTTATTTCTTCAAATAGATTAAAACAAAATCCATTGAGAGTTATCATATAAAGTATAAAATAGGGCCCTTGGAAAGATTATGAGAACCGTTAATTCAAAAATATGTATTTTTAATCAACATATGGATTAACATATAGCTCTTCGCAAATAACAAGATTACTTTTTACCTTAAGACATAGATGAACTATTGCTACCGTGAACATCTTTAAACTTGATACAATGAACGATCTTGACGTATTATGTAAAATAAAAAATATGTTTTTAAATACTATACCAATTATTCATCTGTCCTTATATACCTCTGTCCGTTTGCCAGTCTGCTCCTGAATGCGGCCAAATGGCTTTGTTGTATTTTTTTAAAAAACTATATTTAGATGGTGTATGGTCATATCTTAAGACGGCCACTTTGGTAATTGAGAAAGAACCAATCTCTGTCAGGCCACACGTCTTAAAATAAATTGGTGTGTGCTATTCTGGAACGGCTTCTATATTTTTATAAGCTTATAATCCCTTTTCCCTATCAACTACAACCACACTCTGTCATCTCAATAAGAAAGAGAGTAAAGGAAACTAAGAAACTTATATCTGAATTCAAGAGGAAAGCTTGCTACTAATTCTCAAATATCTTATAATTCTTTGTTGTGAGCCTACCAAAAATTACTGTATTTTGTTAGAGGAATGCTGCAATCAGAGCCTTTTTCCCCTCAAGTCTAGTTTCATAGCTCCACAAGTATGATTAAAAAGTCATTGACATGAGGTGTCACATTTTCATTTTATTAAAAATATAACTTAAAAAAAAGGTTTTAGGAAAATCAACCCTGTTGGAATCTTTTACTTTATTTTGTCGTGAACCATATTTTGAAATAGCACAAGAAAGTAATTAAATATGCGTTTGAGCTGAACGTGTGTACGGCAATTTCTCACTACCTAGGTGGACCCCACTTTAGCCAAAGTCTTGCTTTTAACAATTGAATAAAGATGATTTTTTGAATAATAATAATTTGTAAAACATGAATTTTCTATAAAATAACTTTAAACCATATGATTCAAAATAAATATCTGAGGAGCGCTTTAAATAATAAATTAACACTGTATTTATGGTGCGAATTTATTGGAGGGTTAGAACCATTTCAAACTAGGCAACAATCGCCCGGCAACAATCGTTGGCCAACTATAACTCTGTTGAATTAGTAGATCACCTCCAAAAATTTCAATAGCTCAAAAAAATCAGTACGACCTAACCAAGGTACACGAAATAATTGTTCAGTTGTGATATGGATTTTAAGTTGAGGTTTCTCTCTGCGGCTTCTTATGAAATAGAGAAGGCGAAGGTAAATTACGATAAGAGTGCGGATATTTTAAGCATCGTATATTAGTAAGAGATTGGAAAAGGGTTTCTCTACACTAGTCTACGATTAACTTAAGAAAAGTTTTTAAAGTATATTGGTTTAGCTCTGACTTATTTTTATGAACTTCTAGGAAATAAGAAAGAAGAGATTTTTAAGTCAGACAGTGTAATCAGAATGACAACAGCACTATTCTGTGATAAAACCCATATCACCACTTGATATTTTACTTGTGATACAAAATCCTCAATATTTAATTCAGGTAAATCATCTCAAAACAATAGTTGAGATTTGACAGTGTAATAGAAAACGTGATAGGCCAAGGAGTCGCCGGGTATGAGACAATTGCCAAAATGTGTAACGCCTTCTGCTAATAATATAATATGTATGCCAAGCAGTATGTTTTAAGTTACTAACAGATTTTACCTTAGAAGATTTACCAAGCAGACTATGGGTTATAGGTCACTGCTTAGCATACGTTACTATAAACTGGAGAAGCATAGTTTATTTCCAATCGACAGGACAACGACTGCTGTTTTCCTAGCTTTTAGCCGCATAACAGTGCAACTCCATTAAATTGTTCTTAATTAACTAGTTTCTCAGGTAACATGTAAAAATAATAATCTTTGGTGATTGCTTGTAGTATTAAAGATCATTTCTAAATAAAATCCATCCCTTTTTTTTTTTAAATTTACAATGATATAAATGAGAAAATGTGCATACCAATCAAGTCAAATTGACCCAACTATGACAATTTTTCTACCCTCAATAATCATTTCCCCTTGTGTTCCAAATCACCCCCTGAAGAAAATAAGATGAAGCAGCTTGTTTTATACAAGACCACTTTATCTGCAAGTTTTACCTACCCCCGTTCACCCCCGTTTCTATCCATCCTTTCCCGCAAAGTATCTACCCAGAGTACCCCCACGTCCCCCAAACCCTCTAACCTTTATCCATCTACCTCCTTTTTGAAACCAAGCACTTTCCCCTTTCAGTTTCCTCTCTATCCTTCATCTTACACTTTATCCTTTCTTCCTTTTCAGATCGTTTTCTGCTTGTTATAGAAGACTCCGTCGTGAGACTTATATTCCCCAGGAAGTGTTAGAAAAAATCAATTTTACCTAATCTTACAGCTCTCTTCACACAATTCTAACAAACTCAGTGTCAAACCAATAAATTACCTTGTTAAAAATAAATAGTGATAGGGTTGAATTCTCGTAACGGTAGTGTTTATAAGTGGCCACAATTGGGCCTATCCGCAGTGGTGGCCGATCGATCTTAAGGTGGGGATCTAGAAAACGCGAGAAAGGTGGAGTTTCTTGCATTTTTTATATTAAAACATTTTATTTGACCAAAATAAATAAAACTTTGCTCCCGATGTAATATGGAATTTACTTCTCTTCACACATTATCAAGTTTTAGAATATCTGTCATGAGCATAGCGGAATTAGATGAAAGCTTTTTAAATGAAAAGGAAAAGTTGTCATTAAATTCCAGGACATCCATGACAGATATTCAAGAATGTTGAGGTCACCATGTGAAGAATATTAAAATCTATGACTGTACATATTAAGCAGTATCATATTTATTTTGGCCAACAAAATATGTTACGTTATTAAAGCCGCAAAAACAATGCTTTTTTCTAGCGTTCGCGACACTCCCCAATTTAAGATCCCGTCTAACCCCATGGATAACACTTTATTCACACGTTGCCAAAAATAGATAATGAAATTTGCTTGAGTTGCGCAGAAATTCACACGCTAGCAAAAACGTATTCTTTCCCGGGATACTTTGAAACACAAACTTAAGATTTATGATGTTCAAAAAATTTAATTTTTAGGTGATAAACAATTCAAATATGGATATCAAAGTGGAAGTTTTCAAATTATGGTATTAAATAATGATACAGAACTAAACAATATCAACAAATGCGTTTTCCACTCAATGAGTTACCGTATTTAAAATTATCTCTAAACAGTATACGCAGCTATTTTCTAGTATCTCGCTGTGTAAGCGCTTGTGCACTAACTTAAACTCCATTCACGGTAGGAATTATTCTCTGAAAGGTCTTTTTTCCTACCAATATCCTACTATTTCTGCTAGGGAAAAAGGCCTTTCAGAAAACAATTCCTACGCTGAACAGACTTTAATTGGCTAGTTTTGAAATATGTTTGTATGGCCCAAGCCGATGTTGTCACGCCGAAAAAATGGAAAGCTGAAGTTATTAGAAGTTACGCCGAGCAGATAACGCTGACGAGGCTGAAATATTGTGATTGGGTTTGAGCTCGTGAGTCTTTTAGTAACTATCAACTTAAAAAAGTAGCGCAACTTGAACCAGACTTTGCATCGTAGTGAGATTTATTATAGTGTTGGTTTCAAAACAATGGAATTCAGACCAGTACAAATACTAACCGGTTCTATATTTAAAATCATACAGCAAAAGTGAAATCAGATTATTCTAAAATAAAAATTAAATTATCCTAAAATAAAAATTAAGTTATTTAACCTATCACAAATTTCGCTGTTGTCATGTGAGAAATTAAGGTCATCACACATCAATGAGGTTACTGGTTCAAGCGTGGTTGTCTGTCTAATATCCAAATATAGTTGGCCACGAGAGGTGTTCACAATTTGCTCTAATCATATTGTATTTCATCTAGGAATATGGCTAGTGGGATTTTGTTGTACTTAATTAGAAAAAAAAAATGCAGGCTAGTAATAAAGTAGGCCTACAAGAAGAGTCACTTTTATGAAAATGCATTCGTAATAAATCTTCTGCAGTGTTTGTCTTAGGCTAGGGTATACGTCTTAGTTTACCGGCAACCGGTAGAAGACAGGAGTTTAAATCCCTGGCACGAATATTTAGTTTTTTAAGAAATATTTATCCAGTTGTCTCTGCGTCATTGTCGGTAAATTTCTTATAAACTACACCTTCTTCCCAAAACCATAAATATAAAATAGTGGATAACGCAGGATTGCTTAAGATGGAAGTGTAGGAAACGGGAATTAAGGGCAGTATTTTTGCAGTTTTTATAGCAAATAATTTTTTAAGTCAAAATAAATCAAATAATTCTCATGTAGAGAAAATAGAGTTTATTTTTATACACATGGTGATATAAAGTTCTGAGATATTTGTCAAAATTATCCAGGAGTTAATGCCAACAATATTTTAAAGGGTTTCTCATCTAATGCCACTGTTATATATTCAACAACTGTTGACATCGCCACGTGAAGCAAATTAAACTCTTATGTTTTTACTAAAGCAATTTTTTATTTATTTTGGCAAAAACAAAAAGTTGTTCTTTAAAACTGCAAAAACAACTTAACTCGCATCTCCTAAATCCCCACCTAAAGAAAGTTATAGATATAAAGACTTAGGATGGAAAAAATATATAAACTATGTTTAAAAATTGATAGTTTTTTAAGTAAAAAGTTAGTTATGATTATAATAAAATGAATAAATACATATTTTTAAAAGTTCTCACATTCTTTAGATTTAAAGAGCTCACATAGGCAAGAGTGTTTTGGGGCTTCTGCAATAATATAATTATATGTGAGTAAAATGGCTCCGATGAGCAAAAAGCTTGCAGCTGCCCTAAACGATATCGTCCTTATCTTGACCCATCACAGTATGGTTATATCTTAGATTTCTTAAATTGTTTACCCAAAATAGGGTTTGAACTTGGAACCCTTATCCTCTGTCACCAATGCTCTCTATACCCTTGATACAACATTCCCGTACGCATTTTTTTTTCTAGCTCCATGTTTACCATTTCTTAAGGCTATTCACATATTCCCTAATTGCGCTAATGAGTTAGGGATGAAGAAGGTTGAATTTAGAATACGTGTACCCATATTTGCGTGAAAGTAGAGTGGAAAATCATTTAGGAAAGAAGATCCTCAATAAACCCTCCCGGGATGAGAGCCCTGACTACCCCGTCATCGGCAGTCTTGTTTATTGCGAGAGTGATTTCTTGGAACATGCATGCACCCACCGAAGCAGGTTTCGGGTCCTATTCGTGTCCATCTTTCAAGTTTTGTTTTATTGAATCTAATTGTCGTAACTTGACCAATCACTATATAGCCCTATCTCACAGCTACACCATAAGCACAATCCAATTTTCTAGGGAAGAGCTTTTATCTGAATGATAGTAAACCTAGTAGGTGTTTTTACACGTATTTATAGTGTCAAACCCGCCTCGGTGGCGTAGTTGGCTAACGCGCTAGTCGTGTTGAGCCCGACTGCCGAGGACGGGGAGATCGAGGTTCGAATCTCGGTCGGGTGAACTGGGGGTGGTTTTTCCTAAATGGTTTTCCACTCTCCCTCCACGCAAATGCGGGTTCACTTCCTCTATTCAACCTTTCCAATTCCTAATCCATTAGCGTAATTAGTACTTAAGCGTATAACCCGAACGGGTAGTAAGACGTGGTGCTAAATAATAATAATAATAATATAGTGTCAACACATGTGAGCGGCGGTTTTAATTTTGATGGGTATTATCAATAATTAAAATGTATTACCAATAATAAAATAAAATGTTATCAATATTGACCCCAAAATACGTGTTTGTATTTTCTAAAAACCCCTTACCAAGAAAATGGGACAGCATTCTATCTTTCAGGCTAAACGGACTGTACGCTTGAGAAATCAGTGAAACATTTTGAAAGCTACATAATTCTTGTTAGTCACGCTAGGAGGAAACAGTTTTGAGTTTCAAACTCAAAATGTGAATTCGTCTTGTAATCTTCCCTTTCTAATCCCCGAAACCTCCTTCACAAAGAAAAGACTTGGAATGAAAAGCAAAAGGTGAGTAAAGAAAGAGAGAAAGTTAAAAGTTAAGGGGCAAATACTAGAGATAGGAACAGGAGTAAAGAACGGCAAACGGGAATTTATTTAGTGTATAAAGTGAAGTGGACCCTGGTCCCTGCCACATTCAATATCGTCACCGTTCGTTTCGGGAGTGAGGGGCTAGAAGAGTGGTATGTTGAGAGGGGGTGAGGGGTGGAAAGACGGGAAGCAAGCTCTTAGTTCCATTTGCCGCATTTGTCAGTGGACGAAACTCGACTCCTTCGTGCGAGCATCAAACCCCTTCATATCCTTGAAACGAAGGACATATCTACTAGTAAAATAGAAATGCTCTAAAAACTCCACATTAAATATTATGAAAGTATTTATATTAATTATAAGATTCTAATGTTTTTTGACTTAGATAACATTTATTATTTAGCACCGCGTCTTACTACCCGTTCGGGTTATACGCTTAAGTACTAATTACGCTAATGGATTAGGAATTGGTACGGTTGAATTTAGAGGAAGTGAACCCGCATTTACGTGGATGGAGAGTGGAAAACCATTTAGGAAAAACCACCCTCAGTTCACCCGACCGAGATTCGAACCTCGATCTCCCCGTCCTCGACAGTCAAGCTCAACACGACTAGCGCGTTAGCCAACTACGCCACCGAGGCGGGTGACTTAGATAATAGTTATTCTCTGGACTTTCTTCTGTGGCCGTATGATGTAAGGCATTATTCTCGTAATATACTAGACGGATGATGACTTAGAGAACAGTGTTCAAATCCCAGTCGGGTGTACTGGGGGTTGGTTTCACTAGAATGTTTTCCCCTCTCCCGCCATACAAATGCTGGCAGACTTAACAAAACTCCAACTAAACTCATTCCTAATACTCTGGTGTTTTAGTACATATAGCCCAAACGAGTAGTAAAACGAGATAATATTATTACTAGCACCGCGTCTTACTACCCGTTCGGGTTATACGTACTCAAGCTAATGTGTAAAGGTAGGCTGATTGTGAGAAGGAATGGAGGACCTACAGTTTAACGTGGGATCCGAACCACGGTGGAGACCTGGGTTCAACAACATTCACAAGTTGTGATTAATACACGTCTTGTCAGGGTGAACGAAGGGTTTGGCAATCTGATAAATCTGTTCCGAGACCGAGAATTGAACCCCGGACCCTAGCACAGAGGGTCAACACCTTACCCCTAAACCACCGGGTTCACCTAAAACGAGATATTAAAGGAACATATTCTCTTTACTACTCTATAGTGTGGCTACACTTTCACGTTGGTTAATTAAAGCTTAGAATATTATAACTAGGTTCATTAAATTCAAACCAGAATCGTTAACTAAACGTGAATTTCATAAAGTCTATTTTAATGGTGATGGGGATGTTGGGGTTTGAGTCCCGGGCAATTGTAGTGAAATTTGTTTTGTTTTTTCATAATTTTCCCCCTATTTTCTCTGCACAGAAATGTGAGTGTATTTTATCCAACTTCAACCCTCTTCATCCTTGTCCCAGTCGCTTAGTAAAATTAAGAACGTTTTGAAAACTAGAAATAAAAATATATATTCATCTTTAGTAAGGAATATTTTTCCACTTTTATTATATTTTTTAAAAACAAATTTAGTACTTTTTTAAACGTCAAATATAAATTTGGCTTATTTTATAAGCATACCATTTATGTTTTCACAATTTAAAAAAAATTTGGTGTTTTAATCTAGTAAGACTTATGATCAAAAATTTTTAGAATACTAAGAGATATAGATACACATGGACTAATTTTGTACACAGCTTTATGAGCAACGTATTAACAATATAAACTTTATTACTAAAAAAGGTTTGACTTTTTGTCCATTAGATTTTTATCCATTTTGTTATATTAAATTTCTTATTAAATTACAGCGACCCATTAAAAGGCGTTGTAAATGCTACCGAGCAATTAATGATTTTAATACTGGCGATTTTAATTAAAGTGATTCACAGACCAATTAAAATCCGCACAACCTCGTGATGTTAATCCCCACGTGCCGTAAATTCGCTTTCACCGCGTAAATATGACATAAAGCAACATTCGCCAAGCATGAATTTTTCTTTCATTGGGAAAAGTAAAAAAGTAAAAAAAATTAAAAAATGGTAAGAGGAGGTTTGCTAAATATAAATACAGTACATACGGCTTAAAAATTAAATGTATAAATAGGAGTCAGTAGAACACTATTGTTACTGAACGTTACTGAAAATAATCCTTTAAATAGTAATTATCTAATAATAATAAATATATTATCTAGCTGTTAAATATTAGCTATTATCACGATTTAAAATTATACTATTAAAGATACATAAACTTCCTACTAACTATTTAATATCTTATTTATAAATAAATAACTAGTAATGTAATTAGAACCTACTTCAGTGTCCACATTGTCTAAGGCATCACAGTCACATAAGACTAGAATGCCGATGACGGGAAGACCGGGGTATGAGCCCAGTCGGGTGTAATGAAGGTGGTTTCTCTAATTACCTCTCTACTCTTCCTCCCCGCAAATGTGGATAGACTTCCTCTAAATTAAACCTTCCTCTCCCTGAGACATTAGAATAATTAATGCACAAGCTTACCTGAACGGGTGGTAAAACTCGATGATAAGAAAATATAAAATCAACTACGTTAGTGTTTGTACTACCTTTTTAAAATTTAAAATTAACACCCGGATACGGGGATTAAACCCAGGACCTTTGGCTTGGTAGTAAATTTAAGGTAGATTAATTCAATAATGCCTTAGGCATGAGACAACTACTGAATAGCTCAGTGGTAAGACCACTGTCGTACTAAGCCAAAGGTTCCGGGTTCGATGGCCGTATCCAGGCATTAATTTTCAATTTAAAAAATATATATTCCGTTGCGGATATGGCCTTACTTAACAACTATAATTTTTTTTGCTATTTCTTCAATACATTTATATTTCTCTTTATCACTTTATTTAATTGATCTACTATTCGTTATGTCTGGTTTATTGTTTATATCGATTTACGTATCACGTTCTGTTCCTTCATAAATACTTATTTGTATTGGATACTTTTATCAAGGCAGTAACGTAGCTCATAATATACACATAAAGTATTATTTAAAAAAATGTGTATTTAATGAATATTGCATCGCATCGCATCACATTACATACCCAATCACCATTTACTTATGGGGGAAGTAAGAAACTTTGCATATATATTAAAACATAATGTATAACCCGACAAATTAATACATTTTTTCAGATTTATGTACGGTTTAGGCCTATATACTTTTACATTTTTTTGTATGTTATGATACGAGTATTTTCAGTAATCGGGAATATCTATCTCTATTTCTTCCATTTATTCCAGGTAAGTGAACTTTTACCGCAGTATAGTTTCAATTACTATGCTAATTTTCTATAATGTTTAGGTTATGAGCATATTTACTAATTACGCTAATGAGTAAGGGATAGGAAAGGTTGAATTTAAAGAAGTGTACCCATATTTGCGTTGAGGGAGGTTTAAAATCATTAAGGAGAAAATATACTATAGAGATTTGAACCCCAATCTCCATGTCTAGTCTGACACGAGAGTGACGCCTTAGATCATGCAGCCACCGAAGTAGGTATTAAAAGTGTTCTTCAATCAACAACTTTACTAAATCTCAAGAGCTTGAACAGTGTAATATCTAGCTTAAGCGAAACAAACCTACCTTGTGGATCTAAACAACTTAATCTTGTTTAGAGTTTCAAAGTTGGTTCTGAAATTTACCAATTAAATCTCCATTACAGTTTGGTGATTTCTCAAAGTTTGTTAAGAGGTTGCGCAAATTGATGTTCCAAAACTCAAGAAAATTGACTCCACGAACTGCGTCCAAACCTCCGCCAGGGTTAGATATACAAATTTTTATGGTATAACCTGATTTTGGTTGGAAGAACAGTAGATAAACTTAAAAAACCTATTTATTTAGGTCAACAATGATAACATTTTACTTTATTATTTGAGTTATTCTATAGTCAGTGATAATTCTATTAAAAATGACAGCTTCAGATAACATAGCATGATGCATTAATATATAAACATTGTTTTAGTAACTTTAGTAACTAACTTATACTGTTATTACAATTATAATCGCACATTTATAAATGAAAGTCATATCATGATAGTTAGTGCAGGTGAATTAGCATCCATCGGTGACATAATTCTTAGTGAGTTTTCCATAGAATCATTAGAATTTACGATCACAATACTTAAGCTTTAATGTCCAAAAAGTTAAATATATATATATATATAATTGCGTATAGATTGAAAATTATTGATTTTATAAAAATATGTTTCGAATAAAATATTTGTATTATAAATATTATACATATTTGTAATGCTAAGTAATTTCATATCTCAAATAGTTTTCGGAGCTATTATAAAAAATGTTAATTTACGCATCAGACCGGAGCCCTTAAAGCCATTTTGCCGAAATATTGAGAGTAGCCATTTTGTTTGGAATATTTATTAATGTTCATAAATGAAATTTAATCAAAATCGTTAGAGCCGATTTTGAGAAAATTCGACTTTTTCTCTTTTTTCCCTTTAGTAAACTACCCTTAATTCTAGGGGTGGATGTCCAATTCCAAAAACCCCTCTGGGCAACCCTATGAAAACCCTAGATATCAAGTTTTAGCTCAATCGGTAAAATAGTTTAGGCTCTAGTTGGAGGTACAGAAAAAGACAGACAGACGGAAATTCAAAAACCACTTTTTAGGATTCAGGGAGTCATGAAACGTCAAGATTCATCAAAATCTCGAGTTCGATTTTTTTGACGATCACCATACTTTCTCTACTGTAAGATAGAGAGAAAGTAACAATTGAAATAAATGATTGGTCGGATAAGGAAAAGTACCAAAATGAGGTTAGAAGAGTTTGAAAAACACAAACATACAACAATATCTATATTGCAAAAGAGCTATCAAAGATAAGCGGAAATAACTAACAAAGAAATATGGTGTATTCGAATATATATGAGAAAGGACAGCAAAACATAGAGAGAAATAAGGATAGTAGAATAAAACACAATTTCCACGCGCCGCACGTTACGAGATGCATTTGCTACCGAGAGCCAAGCGAGGATGAAACTATTCTCCTCTACTAACCAATACATATGGATACTATACCGCAGCATATGTGTGTATGGAGAAGAGAGCGAGACAGGAGGTGTTAATAAAGGAGGGATGGCAAGCTTCAAACATACGTACGCACATATACGTTTCGCAAGTGGCGCAGAGGGCTCTAGCCCCGATAGTGGTCCTGCCAAGCCACAAAATCCAAAACTAGGATCATCAACATATGCTGCGTCATCGCCACATATTAACAGTAAGTGTAGTGTCCAGGGTGTACTAATAATTAAAGAGTCTCACTTTGAATTTGCAAATGAACTTTCCCTCTTTCTCTTTTCCACCCCCACCTTCACTAGCGAGATTCCAAATTACTGACTCACTCCTATTTCACATTCCCTACTTTTAACACAATATATATATATATATATATATAAGTATATATCTGTTTATTGGTTTTGCACTATTATATATATATATATATATATATATATATATATATAAGAGAGAGAGAGAGAGAGAGAGGATGTGTAAAACCAATAAACAGAAATCAAAACGGCAACATACGACACGTTACGTGGTTCAAAATCATAATGGGTAATGTACCTTCATTACAATTTTTAACACCAGTGTTTTTTTGAAATTTGGGGATTATTAGTTGGGAAAATGTAATATAGTCTTCAATAATTAGCTCAGTTGATAAAGCTAAGATATATAGTGAGTGAGTATTTTGACCACTATTTCTTTTCTAATGAATAATTAAATAGAAAACCTCCAGTTTAAGAAAGAAATAAGTTTATATGTTAATTAATTTTTTTTAAATTTGTTGTCATTCTTCCTTTAAATGAAATATTGTTGGTAATATAAAACAGTGAATTACTCCAAGCAATATAACATAATGAGTTTAATTATGGATGAATAAACAACAACTAAACATAAACAATACAACAAAATATTTCTGGATATTTATAAGGCAAAGTTGAAAGATTATTTATAATCAAAAGATTTAATCATTATAATATATAATAGATAGTATAGTAAGGTTAGTTCAACTTTTTGAAGCCACTGCGTTATGAACAAACCTTGATCTATAAATAATCATACAATATATCAAACCAATAAAGCTATACAAACGAAGAAACTACAAAACTATTTATTTATGAATTGAACTTTCTTAAATTTAAACATCCTTATCTTAAAGATTCATACGTGCTGATAACTACATTTAACCAGATGGCCGGATTAGAATGTATGGATCGTAAATTCAGATACATATGTATGTTTATATACAAGTCTAATAACTATCTATCTCCTGCGAATACAAGAACGGGTCGTAATAATTGATGTTATCAAACAAATATAAATTTGTTTTCGTTCTCTGATTTATTATTAACTTCTCTTAAATTAAATAGTAGCATTAAATTTAATTGTAATCAAGATAATGTATTTAACAAATTATTGTTTTTTTTAAATACTTTAAAGCTAACTTGTAACAATTTTGCATTGAAGGGTCTGCACACGTTTAAAAGTATGTATGAATAGATATTTTTTTATTGCTCTCCGGATTTGAGGGAGAGAATCCACCATTCAAAAAATATTTACACAGTGCTGAATAATTTTTATACGCAATTTTTGTTGTTTCTGTATCTTTGTAAACATGTGAAATCATGAGCAGACACTTCCCCTTCACATATACAATTTGTTCCGGTCTGGGAAGCACGGGCTCCAGACCAGTCAAGTTAGTATTTATTGGTAGTTGGTAATTCTATTTTGTGTTCAGAGAAGGTTCGTTGTTGTGAAGGAAGGCTTTGGTGCTCTCACTTATTCAATAAATTTAAAAAAAAAAAATGGTTTGTCTAGTTTTGTTCTCATTTCCCTTTACTTGCCACCACCACGTTCACAAATCTTCTTTTCTATATATACATATTTTTTTAAGGATCCTTCCTGTTTTACATTTATAACTTCTGGATACCTGACTGATAATAAAAAATAGTAACCTTAATTTAAACGATACGATCAAGTATGTCATATATTAAAAAATCAATACAATCCAATTTTCATGGGAAGGGACTTTTATAGAATAAATACTTTTTTTTTTTTTTTTGCGTTCAGAAATGAAAACATTTCACTATATTATTAGTGTTTTTTTATATGTATTGATAATATCCCCTGTCCATATTATCTCATTATTTAACGTATGCTTACGTGATAGCAGGTCACTAGTAACTTCTTATCTGTTAGATAAGGCCCTTCTTATGAAAATAGGACTGTAATTTATTGTCATACAATAGTATTTATGTAGCGTGATTATTTAAATTTCAATATTATATTTATTCTCAACGTTTCTCTCTTTTTTCCCCTTCCATTTCCTAATATTTAATCCTGTCTATCAACATATGTTGGGGTAGGGATGAGAAGGATAGAATTTAGAGTACGTGCACTCACAATTACTTGGAGGTAGGTTAGGGTAGGAAACAATCCAAGAAAACACTTCATTACCAAACCGAACAAGAATTTGAACCCTTCCTTACTGTCCCTGATAAAACACACAAAAAGAGATCTTCAGAGGTCCATTTATACATTTATTGGAATACACTACTTAGAGATAAGAAGTATGTATGAAGTAAATAGAGTGAATTAAATACAATCAAAACCTAGAATTGAGAGTAAATGAAAAAAAGATAAATAAATGTAAAAAGCTATTATAGGCGCATCTGGCCTAGAATCAAACCCTCATCATCGAAGTAGGGACGAATGGTCAAAGGCGTCACTCTCATTCAAACTGACCTTTGAAGACGTGGAGATCGGGGGTCAAAAATCGGTCCGGTTTACTGAGGGTAATTTTCCCTAAGTGGCTACCCACTCTCCTGCTAGGCAATAGCTTGTAGATCAACTCTAAAATTCTTCCTTCCTTATCCCTACCTCAATAGAGTAATTATCATACATGCTTATTACCTGAACAGGTAGTAGGACGCGGGGATTTGGAAAAAAATAAAATAATAATCACAATAAAATTCTAACAGTCTAGACCTACCAGTAATTTTAAGGTCCTTAACATTAATGAGTTATTTCATTTTAGTAAGACCTAATTAGAGTAGACGTAGACTCCCTTAAATCTTTATCTTAGATAGCCACAATGGAAACTCTCAGTCAGGATTTGAAATACATCAATTGGAGACCCTCAAACAGAAATCAGGGAGCTAGGTCCGACAATCTATACCAATGCGTAAACTTCTTTATATATATTTAAAAAAAAAAAAACATTTACATAAACATAGAGATGATACGTATTGTAATCTTACCTTTGATACTGCCAAATTTGATGCATAGAACTTACATATCCTCTCCTTGAGATATATATTCTGCTCTCCAGAAGATAAATTAAATGTTGAGAATATTACCTGTTAAAAAAATCAAACAAAAAACCATAGTTAGAAAAATATTTAAAATAAATTGACTAATATAAATATAATGAGCACAATACTGTCTAGGTCAACTTAAATTTCTTTTCAATTAAGTGTCTTGAAACTAATTTTATATCATTACATAGATAATACAAATAATCATAGACATTATTGCCGAGTCTTAATTATAGTGGATTTAATATAAATAAGCTGTGGAAAATGAAACACGTTAAGATAGTCTTATAAGTACAATATGCAAATAAAATAATCTTTAGCAGTTTATTTAAAACCATAGCTACATATAATTTTTATTGTAAAAAGTGTGAAACCTTGATAGTTTTGCCTTGCTATAAAGCCTAACCACCACGGAAGATAACGTCAATATACTTAGTAAAACAAAAAGTGTTCGCTCCTTTGATGTTTTGTATGAAACTATAATTTATGCTTAATGTTTTTATATGAAATATCTTTAATTTTCACCTTTGCAATATTACTTACTTACTATATGGTATTAAGTACTAGGAAGTTCATTACCGCACCTACAAAATACGGGCATTTATCCCCCTATCTTGAGCTATTTATATCCAGTCCAACTCACTACACCATATTTTTTCAGGTACATTCTAATGATTTATTTCCATCTGCATCTAGGTCTTCTCAAAGATATCTTCCTATTGGGTTTGCCGGTCAATACCCTGGACACGGTTATAGAGTCTTCCATTCACGCTTCATGTCCTTCACACCCTAGTTTACGAGACTTGATTATCCTAACAATGTATTGTTAATGCAATTCATCATTATGTAACCTCCTCCTACACCCAGTAGCCTCATCCCATTTTAAACAAACTATACCTACTTTAGAACCCTGTTTTGGAATACCCTAAATTGGTTTTCGTCATGTTAGGTAAGATATCACATTTCACACACATAGAGAACAACCGGTAAAGTTATTGTTTTGTACATTCTAAGGTTTACATTTCTTGAAAGCAGGCGAGATGTTAACAACTTACTGACCGAGTCTTAGGATGCATTTCCCAACTGTATTCTTTTCCTAATTACCGACCTAATATCGTTATTGCTAGTTAAAATTTTACTTGAATATTCAAACTCATAATCCTGTCAAATGATATATTACTCGAAGTAATCTCTAAGTTATCGTCCCTAATCTGTGTTCTTTGTGTGGCATATACTTAGGCTTAGAAGTGAACGCTGAAAAGACTATTTCTTTACTTGCCTCTAATAACATCCCTGCATTTCTTGCCACATCTTCCTTAATATTTCCCAACAAAGGAAAATCACCTGCTTATCCTAATAGCTACAGTGTACCTTTTAATACCAATAATTCTCTATTCTCTTGTATTACACTAATAGCTTACTCTAAGGCTAGATAAAAAATAGTGGGGAAAGTGCTTCTTCTGCTTCTTCTTGTTTAAAACCATTATGTATTTCAAAAGTTTCTTATAATTGACATCCAACCTATACCCTGCCACTTATATCAGTCAAAAATAGGCCTTTTTAAAATCTATGTATAGTTGATGAATCGTCATGCTGTATTCCCACATTTTCTTATATTTGCAGATTAATTAAAATCTGATACATTGGTTGATTTATTTCATCTAAATCAACATTGAGGATCTCCAATTATCTATTCAGAATATGTAATCAATTCCATCAGAAGTATGTTAGATAAAGTGATATAACTTGTTGGCTGTAGTAAGATACCTCTACAATTAGGACAATACGTTTTATTCCCCTCTATAAATGGATACTATAGTAGCTTCCTTACATTTCTGTGGTAATTTGCAATATTAGTATAAGAATAAGGAAAATTATAGACCCGTATCAAAGGAATTTTCCCTACAAACAAATTTTTTCGTACTATGTAAAAGGGCAGAGTTAATTTAACTGAAAATTAATGAATTTTATTTAAAGATTTGATGGCTAGTGATATTCAACGAATAATTTGCTAGAAAAGTATATATTTACAGAAACATGTTTTGAGTAAAAAGTGAAAAATTTAGTGAAATGAGAAAACTGAATGTGTGTTTTTAAACATAAAAAAATATATTCGTTAGTGTGAACAGAGCATTTTACAGAGTTTTTTGGTGCTATTTTTTTTTTTCACGCCCGCGGTCTTCAGTTCATCTTGTATGGTCGTGTGTGTGACGTCATTAGGTGTGTATGTGTGTGTTCTCCCTAGGTGGCGCCGTAGATATCTGCAGATACTTGAAGGCGCCAAGGGGGTTGCTTCAAGAGGGTTGTCTTGTCAACACAGCCCTCGAGTGCCTACCTACCTTGTGAGAAGGGTGGATGGTGGGTTGAGGGTTGAGAGGAAGGTGGTGGAAGAACAAGGGTTTTTAGATGTTGTTTCTTGGGAGAGAGAGATTCCCTCACAGAATATAGCAGCATCCCAAGGTTTCGAGGAAACATTTTATTTAACCAGGATTCACATTGCTATACATAGCCTCCAGTTCGTTAATTTGCAGTTTAAAAGAATGTTGGGGTTCAAATCCTGGCCGGATGTATTGATATGTCCCCCCCCCCCCCTCACATTTAATACCCTCTCTCCCGTCCCAATAATGTAGGTACAATCCAATTTCAAAATAAAGAGACTATAAGAACATACAAAAAGTATAGTAGACCCCATTGTGGTCCAAATTGATACAGTTTTACTATTTAATTAGTGTTAATCTATTGATAATGATATTGTCCTTAAGAAGTGATCACAGCTCACATGAGTTGACGTATCAAATCTTTTCAAGCTGTTATATAAGGTATTTCCTAAGAAAGTTAGACTTTTACACCTTCCTAATGACTACCTAATTAACCTAATTAATATTATATACGCGTATTACCCAAGCGATTAGTTAATATACGATAGAGAAAAAATTGCTAACCTGAGCATTAACACCTATGCCACCATAAGGGCTTTGTGAGCTGTGAGCCAGCTATATTATGATCCTGTTGAACAAAGTATGAATACCATCTGGGTGTAAAAGTTTTTAATTTTACTCATAATAATTTATCTGTCTCCAAAAGGGGAAATTTTTCTGACTTTTCTTTATTATTCCTTTTTCTATCGTGAGGTTTTAATTTGATGTGTGTACAAATAGTGATATCGGACAATAAGACTCATAACATAAAAATATTCAATTGAACTAATCTCCTCACTTAGACATATTTGAAATCAATCAAACCGATAAATTCATACTCATACTTTGTTTCAAAAAAGTTTGTAAAATTAAAATTAATAGCTTGGGTTTCAATAAATATGCTAGAGCCTAGCTATCAAAGGTATATAGATTCGCAAGATGTTATGTTTTTAATCAAACTCGGAGAAAAAATATTCCAACTTTTTAACTAAATAAAAGGTCTAGCATAGTGATCGTTTCAATCAAAACTATTTACGAAAAAAGCTAATCCCTACAAATTGAAATTAAAGGTGTATTCAATTCATCAAATTGTGCTTATTAAATCAGTTCATACCTAAGTAATAATAAACATAAATTAAAATTGATGCTATGTTACGTTGACGATGTAGGTGTAGAGCTTAGAAATTAATATAGTTTTAATCTCAGCTGCATGCTGTATAGTTAAAATTTCACTTTATGACTTTCTCAATAGTTTTACGATCACTACACCTAAACAATAAATACATTAATTATTCTTATAGGTGTAATGGAAGAGAATGAGAGTTAAGATCCACCTTTGTACAGTTTTTATAGCCAGAAAAAATAAAATATTGCTTCAGTAAATACGTTTAGCTACAAATTTTTTAATATAATAATCTTATCATAAGCATAATTATGTTCAAAATTCAAACATATGCATGAATTTAAGTTTTTTTTATATAAAATTAAACTATAGGTATCTACTGTGAAAATATTTTAGTTAATTTGAGCAAAAAGGTTTTTGTTTGGAAAACTAAGAGCATATTTACATTAATAAGTGTTGCCTTCCGTCTTTTCCTTAGTACTTTTTTTCTCCAAATATTCTTAAATTAATTATTTGACATGCATATTACTACGTGTAACAAAGAATACATGAAATTAAAAATACCTTTTGTCTTTATCCATTTTAGCTAAAATATTTTTTTTTATGTATTATGCTGAAATACAAAGATTAATTACGCTCCCACCCCCGAGTTTATTCTTACATAAGCACAACGAAGAATTTACAGAATCTGTCAATGGACATTCCTTGGACATCCTTTAAAACGACGCAAGTTTTGTTTTATTTGTACAAAGGTGGAATAATAGTCCCTGGCGTAAGGCAGTAGCAGTGGGACCAACCAAATAAACCTGTCATTCCCCCACAACACCCTCTTGTCCAAACACAGACCCCCCCCCCCCCCCCCCGCACTCCCCACATCCCACGGGTGAAAAGTAAGCTAGGAGGAAAGACGTGACATCTGGTGGCCCGGTCCCCTGACTGATATATTTACAGGATAGGTGAGGAGGGGGGAGGGGGAGTTAGGGGTATTTGTATGGAGGGGTATCTAAACCAAACCATGGGGGGTACATTAAAACGTCGTCGTCTCGTGATATATGGCACTCTATCTACAATAACCCCTGAACCCTGGCATAGTTTTGTTTGTTTTAAAACGACTACTGTTGAATGAAAAGTTTCGTGTTGATTGGTGGAAATTGCCTGACTAACTTTTATGTTCCCCCCCCTCCTCCTCCTCCTCCTCCACATAATTTCATGTTTCATCCCCCCCCCCCTTCACCATTTGTGTTACATCAGTAGTTGTTGAGTAGGCTTCCCCAATTGTTGCTCACCACTCAAAGGTTAAAAAAATAAATTAAAAAAGTTAGAATTTCATATATCACCTCGTTGACGAAACCCACTTCAGTGGTCAAGGGGTCTATAACACCCGAAATTATCGGTATCAAATTTAATATTTTTACTTGGGGTATCAATAATTTAAATGTATAAACTAAACAAACTAACAGAACTAACAGAACTAAACTAATAGAAACAAAATTGTTTATGCAAGCGAGCAATACCATTATCATCATCAAGAACTGTATTTATTGACGTTTGTAAGAAATTGTACAAGCTTTTAAACAACATCAATTGTCACGTAGTAAAAGTCATCAACCTCTCAATAAAGTGAAAAAAAAAAGTGATGGGAAAGTCATAGATCGAATCTCATTCGAGTATACATAATATGGTTTATCATTTATCATTGTATACTCCACTTTCACTCAACTGCAGCTACATTATATAAACAATCTATCTTACTCAATACTGTAAATAAATATACGGTAGCCGAGCAACACTATGCACAAAAATTATATCTAATTTAATTCTTAAATTAATATCAGCAAAATATTGATAAAATAAAGCCATTTAAATATCAAAATACATTTTCTATGAGTCAAAAATATATTTTTAAATTTAGGCTATGATTATTTTAAAAGTAGTGAACTAAATTTAGGAATTCATCTATTCATTTTACTCACTAAATTACTAAAAATAGCTTAATTTATATTTGTTTTCATTAGCTAAACTAAGGTAAATTTTGGGTCGTGGTTATTTTATAAAATAGTGAACAGAATTTAGGAATACATTAATTTATTTCATACATTAAATTACTAAAAATTATATAAATTAATAATATTATATATATAAATAAAATATATATGAGAGTGTTGGGGCAAAAACATGATAAACTCCATTGATTTAGATAGCATATTTTCACTATTTAAATGTCTTTAAAATGAGGAAATCTAGCTATAAAAATAAGTAAAATATTAATGGATATTAGTTATCCTCAAGTCTTTACCGACTATAAAAACAACTTGTAGTTCAAGAGGTATGCAACCAGAAATCACTGCTAACATATTTTGTCAAATAAGAGTTATCATGTTTTTGCCCCTACACCCTCATATTTCCTTACGAAAACTTATAGCTATACTCCTCAAACTATGGTAGATTTTCGCTTATTATGTGGACATTTATAATTATATGTCTATGTCAAAATATTAAAATAAACGTTTATAGTGCAAAGTTCTATTTTCACTTTCAAATGTATCTAAATAATAAACAGATTATATGAAAAGGGGAAAAAAAGAATACATTTGAAAAATAATTTATTTTTGAGCCCTCTCCATTGCTCATACAAAGGTTTTAATTTGTGGTTTTAATAGCAACCAACTTCAATGAAAAACGTGCCAGTTGTAAATTTAAACAACAATATTTTAGTTTATTTCTGTTAATAATATATTATGGATTTCAGTCGCAATCAATACGTTTACCTTTGATTGTTCAACGGTATAATCTGCTGGGAAAATTGGCAGTCGCACAAATACCCACTTTTTATTCATTTTAGATTAAAATACATTCAGAAAATATTAAAATACCGTGATTATTTTTTTCGTGGTACAGTAAAATACGTAAAGTTTTAATAAAAAAAAAATAGCTGTTGTATAACTATCTTGAATGTCATCTAGATTAAAATGTGTATTTGCTACGTTGCAATAAAAAAATTAAATGCAAAATCTAACCAAAAACAGTGATTTAAAAAACTTTTTTCGCTCGGCCACGCAAACACTTGTTTTTTTGTTTTGTTTTTTAGGAAAGTTAATTAAACTGGTTCGTGTGTTGTGAAAATACGCTTACTCCAGCTGTTTAAAAAAGTTTTTCAATTTCAATTCTACAAATTAGAACAATGGTAAATGAATAATATAGTAACAATGTTGCTTATAAACCATACTTTTCCAGAAATTGAGCTACGTTTTTAAATAAATTAAATATAAAGGACATATATAATTAGTTATTTATATTTAAAATGTGAGAGTCTATTTTATTTTATATGTGATTAAAAGTGTAATATAAATATTATATTTGCTAGAGCTTAACCAAACTAATTAAAACACTGTCAGATCTAAAAGTCACCCAATGAAGTGAACGTAGTGTGTGTGGAGGGGGGGGGGGGGGGGACTCGCGCGTGACCAGACAGTCCGCGAGTTATTTTAAGGTTATTGGGGTACGTTTCTGATTAAATAAATTTTGAAAACGCACACAGAATATTCAGGTTTTTAGTAATAAAAAATAAACAACCCATTGTAATTATACTGATTTGGACCCCTCTAAAATATTTAAAAAGTCATGGAAGAAGTGTAATTTTCTTTAAAGAGCTATAAGTAAATTATCCTTTTAATATTTCATCCATGGAAAATCACGCTTTTCAGAAATGATCTTAATGTAATACGCTTTAAACTCTTTTTTTTTAATCAACTCCATAGTATTGAAAAGATCTTATAATGCTGGCTCCCTTTACCGAATAGAAGACTCCTTGGAATACGATGTTGTGAAGACTGGCTTCCTATTGGGTATAGGGAGCACCGTCAAAAGATCTTCTCATTACTACGTAGCTGATAAAAATTAGTTTAAAGCGTAATATATTAACATTATTTCCGAAAACGCGTTATTTTCCATGGATGAAGTAATAAAAGGATAATTACTTATAGAACTTTAAAGAAAATTACTCTTCATCCATGACTTTTTGAATATTTTAGAGGGGTCCAAAACAGTATCAATTACAACATACACTGGTAGAATTAAATTAACACCAACTAAACAAGTCACCGAATTAGATAATAAGAATAATATTTAAGTCTGTAAAATTATTAATCTGATAAGAAAACGTAAAATAGAATTAAATTAAATAAACAAATTAATAACTACAAAACACAAGATTGCTATTCAATTATTTAAAACAGTTACAAATATATTCATTACTAACATAAATCACAACAATGTCTATGTCAGACGTGTAGTCCACATAACTCGTCACTTGTTCCCGCGCATGAAATTCTGTGCTGTCCCCTTCCACGCAAACGCTGTATTCGCCGATACTTTCCCAGGCATGCTGACCCGTCCGCCGGACACGCTGGCGCATTCGTTGATCACACTGCCCTTTCCCGGGCACGCTAGCCTGAACGCGCCGGTCCAATCACTCGGCTAGCCTCAACTTGGACTGAGGACCCTCTGGCTATCAATGATTGTGTGTGTGTGTGTGTGTGTGTATATATACACACTGAAATTTAACATATATATATATATATATATATGTTAACCTATATATATATATATATATAATATATATGTATATATATATGTATATATATATATATATATATAGGTTAACAGTAGTGTATTCCATTTCCAGAATACACTACTTGGTTCAAAGAAAGTGAACCCAGACTTCTTATATATGCGCAACTTCTCTCCCAAGAAAGCTTTCCCCTGCTCCAATATAAACCCCTTAGCAGTCAGGTTCGTCCAGCTACCTGTTAGAAAAGGAGGGTGCGAGTGAAGCGGGAGAACATTAAAATCTGTAGGTGTAGCGATCAGCACAGTCGAGCAATTATATTGTTACACTAGTATTGTCCAAAAAAAATGTATTAAATACATCTACCTGGATTGTCCTGGTAGATTACAAGTAACCCAGGACTACAAGTATAATGGTCCTTGACATACATTCATAAATACTGTTTAAAGTAGGTTTCAGTGTTAGGGAAAGATTGAGGTGACATATTCATATTTTAATTCTTAAAAAATTTAATCCTGTGGTCACCTCGGCTATATCATAGATGAATACGTCACTATTCAGTTTATTTGAAACATCATTTTATTCTTTCTAGTGACATGACCAAAAATTGTAGGCAGTAGCTGGAGTTTATTTTTGATATACTCGTAATTTATTTTATAAAATAGTCCCTCTTACTTTTGTATATTATAAAGCTAGTAAGTAAGTATTCAATAAACAAAATATGATAAGAGTGTTTATTTATAAAGAGCACCAATATAAAACAAGCGGGAAGGATTTAATGTCATCGGATATCTCCACAAATGATGCATTCTGAGGATCCATATATTTGCTCTTTGGAACCTTTGATTACAATTAAATAAAATCAGTAATTTAAAAATAACTATATATATTAATCTCGGCAGCCCAATCAAAGCGTCCTCGTGAGATGTCCCCTCGTATCCCAGCTGCACAGTCCACCCCTGACATCCACTATATAAGCTTTTCTGAAAATACGGATTAACAATGAAAATCATGTAGAATAAAAGTATAAGCCTACCTTAGGGGTATAACTAAATCATTTTAAACATTATGTAAAAAATCTTACAAAAACTTTGAAGATGGCATTACAAAAGTGCTAATATTAGTAATGAACTGATACAGCAATACGACTCTACGAAGAAGGAAATAAAAGTGTATACACACAGAATCATTGAAAAAGAGTTCCAGGATTCTATAATTAAATATATTCAGAAATAATTGACTTTTTTGCGTTATTTTTGCTGAAAACGGTGTGGCAACACTCCAAGTTTGCTTCTGTACAGTGATATCACTGGCATTGGCTGCGCAATCCCACTGCACATTAACGAATGCTCAACCACCCGGCATCAGTAAGATGTTGACAGTGCAACAGAAAGCAAAGTGTGTGTTGTTCTACGCCAAGTTCAAAACAGGTGTAACAGTGCAACGTTATTTTAAAAGTTGGTTCCATCAATTTAAAGAAACGGCAGTGTAGAAATAAAGAAATTCCCAGGTCAACCGGCAACATCTGAAGATACAGTGGCACGCTTAAGGCAATATTGCGTAAGAAGTACAAAGTCCGAAGTCATAGTTTGAAGCTTTAAGTTCCAAATACTACCATTCAGAATCCACTCCATAAGCATTTATGATTACATTGATACAAGATTCAGCATAAACATGAATTAAACCCATCCGTGCTAACTGAAATGGTCAATAATTAAAATTTCTTAAGGCGGGTAATGTTTGATGAAGAAGCTATTTATCATGTAAATGACTGTGTTAATCGTAATAATTGTAGAGTTTGGGAATCACAAAAGCTGAAAGAAATTTACGGTTACATTCATGACAGTCACAAAATGAACGTGTATTATAGTTTAATGCACGATCGCGTGGTAAAGACTTTAATGTTTTCGTAAAGAACAAGCAACATTATTAATACATGCTTATAAAAAAAGTCCTCTAAGTGAGGACATACAAAGAGAAAATTCAATTTCTGTAATTTTCCAGCAAAATAGTGCACCACCTCATTGTAATATTAACGTGCTCCACGCACTTAATGAGAGGTTTCCACATCAATGGATTGGTAGATGTTACTCTGTCTCTTGGCCTCCATGAAGTTTTAAAATATTGTTTACACAGAAAGAGATAATGATTTGAGACACCTTAAGTAGAGGACCACAACCGCAATCGCGACAGTCACACCTGATATGATTCAGCACACCTGGACAGAAATTGACTTCTGCTTGGGTGTATGCATGAATACAAAGAGTTCTCATATCAAAACAAATTAAGGTGGAAAACAAAATATGTAGTGTATGTGCATATTTTAACAACTAAAATCCCAGCTTTGTTAGATTATTTTTGAAACTATATATTATGAAACCCCAGACACCTTCTTCTATGACCATGTACAATAAGTTTTAGGAATTGGAGGAAGTAGCTCAAAATTATTCAAAGTAAAATCGGTAATGCAACTTAATATAAGTGAGTAGAATATAAAAAGAGTACTAGTACTATAATAACTCATTTAGTACGGATAAAAAATAGTTTAAACTTAGTTCTAAGTACATTATAGTGTATATTAGTATTGTAAGAATACACCCTACAAAACTATTAAACTTGAAATACCTTATCCTTATATTCTCCCGACCTCTGAATCTTCCTACTATCTTATTTAGTTATAATTCCCACAAAAGATTAAGTTACTTAAAGGTAGGCCTACAGAGTGATTTAATCTATGACCAAGACAGTAACTGAAACAGCAAACGAACCCATCCAACTAACGGATCCAATACTTTTTTGCTTATCGATGAATGTGAACAAACCCCTAATATCAACTAATATGTTCTCAACTCTCAACTCGAAGTGGAATTAGTCCCGATTTTAAAATAAAGGCGTCCATTATTTCAACAATTTATGAATTATTCAAGACAATTATGATCAAATAACATTAGAAATTCTACTGGTAACTTTGTAAGTAGTTATATGGTAAACTGGGAAAAATAGCCCTGTTATGAAAATCCAAAAAATTATAACCTTTCAACATCCTTTCTATTGATTGGCAAGCATATTTACTCTCGTACTACTCTGAACACTAAACAGGTAATCAAATTTTTAATAATATACATAAAATGATTTATCAATTGCAATTAATATAATGGAGATTTGTAAAAAAATATATATACCAGAATAATATACTCGAAGTCCTGTTAGATATTTTGAAAAAAAGGGGGTAAGGAGGGATAGAGATGAAATTATTTCTAGAAGGGGTCTACATATTATGATGACGAATGTTAAAGAACTAATTCAGAGGAGAATGATGCTCGGGGCTCATTATCTTCCAGAAAAGAATGTGCTCAAATATCTCCAGGATGTATTCAGCTAACTTCTCTTCAGATCAAACTAAAGGATGATCCATATTCCTTATGTGTGTCAGATTTACCTTGTTTGAACCGTTATAACGCTTATAAATTACCTTCACTAAGGGATCACAGGTATTGTGTTAATAGAATACCAACGTAATTTTTATAATGTATGTTTTATTTATTAATTCAAAAGTTTTATTTGTTATATCAGGCTTTGACAATGTCATCCTATGTACCTTATTATTAGTGCCTTAGTATTTTCTGTGTCTATATGAATTGAAATAAAGACAGAGACAAACATGTTTCAGAAGTGATTGCTTTACTCTCTCAGTCAGAGAATTTACCAAGATAGTTTGAGGTATCTGATTGCTGATCATCAGGAAACCAAGAGCTAAAAGCTATGATTAAATTATTCAGTCATCTAAACTAGATGAAAACTTTCACCTACTTGAAGTGATTTACATGTTTGGGATGATGGAACCTTGCCTAATCCTTCCATTGAGCTTGATACCAACATAGGCTATTATTAGTGTGCTTTCAATATTGTTCCTTCCCCTATACTATTAATTATTACCTCAAATCATAAATCATTAAGATTAATTATTACTAAATCATATAAATACAAACATACACATGAAGCAAATAAAGGCGTGCATAGTCTAAAACAATTCAGATAAAAGCAATGCTCTAAAGTATCCGAACATTGACGTAACCAAATATAAGCACAGTGAGTCCCAAAATCTTTGATTCAACATAAACACAGTGAAAATATAACTAACGTATCCCAATATAAAAGTATTAAAAAACAACCCGTCACCAGAATGTCAATCCATCAATGTGAGAGGGTAAACTTAAATTTTACCAATGATACATATTTTGGCCATACCAAGAATCGAACCTGGGACCCGTAAATCTATATACAGACACTCTACTGACTTACTTAAGGTGTCGGGCTATTCTGATATAGGCCACACCAAACCATCTCAACACTTTCCAACATATTCCCAACAACATTACTTTCTCAGCAAATAACAGTAGATTAAATGGCAGAATACAGCAGAATAATACAACCAATCACAACAAATCCCTATATATGGCAACATACACCAAATCAAAATAGATTTATATACTTTTATACACCAATCACAACCATTATAAAATAGTAGAAACTGTTTGTTACTCTAAAAATCTCTTTTAATTTGTATTATAAAAAACTTTCCCATCTTGTATAATTAATCATTGACAAATCAAAAATCATACTGAGTTATTGTTAAAACCCAACTTCAAGTACCTGATTGTAATACGGGTTGAGTATGCAACATATTTTTTTTTTTTAATAACTTGCGGAACAGAGTGACTATACAAGCTAGGTGGAGGAGAAAAAGGGGTGAAAAAAAGGAGATAAAGTGCAGGCTACAGCACACGATGGATCCTGGTGACAGAATTATGGAAACGCGAAACGCAGAAAGGGTGGAAGAAGTCTCATGCAAGACGTCTCGTATTCGAGAACGTATGAGTTCCTCTTTGCCCCGCAGGAGGGCACCACTGCAGCCTGGTATTCCAGAGATGGGAACCTTCTGCTCACTGAAAACGAAGCTGAGGGAATCTCGACAATGTATTCTGTGTGTGTGAACATATACGAATGTATATGTGTGTGTGTGACCTGAATGTAAACACAGCATATTATGAATACAGCTAGAGGGTTGAAGCAGCCATCCCTGACTGCGTGAATCAACAAATATTTATGTATAGATAATACTGTAGATTTTTGTATTAATAATGATCAATGGTTGGTGCATTAACATCTACTGCATATAGTGCTATTTTATTTTAAACTGTTTGCTTTTCTGATTGCCCTAATTAAATAGAGATTATAATTTAAAATATTTAATATTTCAAAGATTTCGGCTGCCTAATAAAATGTAAATGTCAAAACATTTGATATTATAAATTTAAACTTAAGTATGAAAACATTCAAGGGACTTTTATATAAATATTTAATACATTTTGTAACTACATTATTCACTTAAATTTAATAATAAGTTATTTATATTAGAATATCAAATATGTTGATTAAATTTAATACTCTTATCTTAAATATGTAAGTTGAAGTTGGGTAAGCCAAGAGCAGATTAATTTTTCGTCAAAAGACCCATAAAAAATACAGTTTTTATCTATTTAATACGCAATTTATATTCATAAGTCAACTGTATTACTAAAACATTGAATTAATTTTTTTTAATCTAAAGATGAGATCAAGTCAAAAACCTTTAAAGTTTATTTCTTGGTTATTAAATAATTATATAACCTAAACTATATAAAACGTGCTTAACATTTATTTTTCCACAGTTAAAAAATTTAGTATGAAACTGTAAATAAATATCCCATTTTGAATATTCAATACATAACTTTTAATTAGAAAGTATTCAAGTTGAAGGAATGGCTTAACCTATACAATATCTTCATGGCCTCTGGCCCGGGAAGAGTAAAGATAAATTCCTGACCTATATTATTTCCGTTAAGACTCGGACCAATTGAACTTGCTTTAGTGTTTCTAGAACACACCCATCTATCTATCCTTTATAAAATGATTCACACCAACAGATAATATTGATCCCAAATTGCTGTTTTTTCTACTTTTTTCCATGACCAGTGTATTTGGTCTCCTTCATTCCTGTGTAATTATTAATTATGTATGCTTACGTGCCTTGCTGGGAAAGCCAGATGTTGACCAACGTTGGGTAAACTTTTTCTAGACCCACCAGAGTATGCAATAGTATTATATTACTCTTCCGCTCCGATAGTATTCTACTCGGACAGGATATATTGTTTGGATATTTAACAAAGACGTGTAACAGACTAGTGGTCAACACATTTGGTAGTCAACTAGAGCTTTTCTTTGTAACCTTTTGATCAATCATTTAAAGGGGATAAGACTCGTAAAATTTTCAAATTGAACTTTGTGAACTTAGCCCTGAGCCAACCGTAGATCTACATAGAATCAATTCACGTTTCTCTTGAAATTTAAAATTTTTGAAATTTATTTAATGTTTTAAAATTAACTATTTTAATATTCTGTTATATATAAACTTAAACGAAACCTTTTAAGTTGTTTCAGACATTTCCATGGCTTGACTTATACAAACTTTTTATGCTCTCAAAATGTTCATGCCCATCTGCTATACTCAAATTTGTGAGTTTATTATTCGTCCATCTCATGCACTGTTTCATATCGTGTATAACAAGAGAGAATGCCACGACTTTAATCGCTCGCGACTGACTTCAAACTCTCTTCCTTTTCGAGGCAAGGTTAATTCAATAGTGTCACGTCACTGTCATCTCACCTGCCCCCTCCTTTATAGTCCTTAACCACTAGCTGTTAAATTAGTAGTTAATTGAATTTCGTAGGGAGTTGTTCCCACTTCCAAACAAGGTGGAAAAGTCGCTAATAGAAAAGTCGCTAGCGATTCAAAATCGTAAGAGATTCTTTTTTTTTTTTTCTGTTCATTACACGATAAGGGACATGCAAAAATGGGAGGTCACATTTCATTAGTGCTGTTTTAATGGTAATGATAATATATATCAATACAACTGCAGAGTGCACGAAATGACGTATGAAAAATAGATTAGAAACTTCTCTAGATATTAGTTAATGATCTTTCTCTGAAAATTGGACTTAACCTAATTGTGAACGTTCTAAACTTGTTTTTCCTTGTTAAAATAAGTTAGGCTATAATGAGATCTTTCAAGACCTCCAACTCTGGGACTCGCGTCAAAGGTGTGTATTTGCAGGTTTCGAGAGGTCTTAAGCGTATGACTGGCACTTAGCCTTCTCGCTGTTGGTAGGGAGATCGGAGATGGAATCCCGAATGGGTGCATTGCAATTAAAATAGTTGAAAGTTACAAAGTTCAAATAATTAAAAATTACTCTCCTGTAGCCTTAAATTAGTGATTAAATAACTTAGTAAACAAACTTATCTTATTTAGTTTTATACATTCTCGATAGTATTAAAAGTGACACTCCGTAGTAATATTTTTTATCCAAAAAATATTTAACTTTTGAAATTTAAAATACTTAGTTATGTAAATACAAATTATAATATTAACGTTTATTTTCGGTCATTTTATTTTTACAAAATGTTAAAGTAACTTTAACATTGTACGTGTGAGCGACTGTACAAAGAAGGAATAGCAGTAACAGCTTGCCCCTGACTTGCTATACTTGCCAGCGGTACAAACCATCGCTCAATGTCACCCCACGTGCTCTATACTGTGTGACCCACATTGTCGACACAACGCGGCGCAGTCATTTGTTTCTTCACCTTGGCTGCCAGTGGAGGGAAAGGAGGGGAAAAAGGAGGGAGAAGTTCTTCCTTTCCCCCCAACACCCCGTACCTTCCTTTTAACTGCTACTAACACGACATCATTCGCTCACCAAACTGCAGGAAAAGAAGTATTAGTATTCTGTCACTGCGAAAACAGGACAATGCTTATACTCAACTTTTCACCCAGAAAGGGAAAGTGGGGGTGGGAAAATAAATATAACGCGAACTTCAAGTTCTATGTCATGTTTGGAGAGAAAAATGAAAGAGGAAAGGAGGAAATAATGAAAGAAAGTGCTGTGAAGGATTGGCAAACACACACACACACATATATATAATTAAACTTCAAAGTCTTGGAAAAGTGTAAATCAAATTACTATTTCACCTTCAAACTTTGTTTTGATTGTTGCAAAAAAAAAATTGGAATTCATGTTGCTTTTAGATTTGTCAAACATGTATATCAAATGTTAAATAAATATTGCGAGTGTTGTAATTTGATGAGTTAATTGAATTTGGTTATATTGTATTTATCGTGAGGGTGATTAAGAATTGCTATGCTATGATGCTGAATGGCTATTTGATTAGACCACTAGTTATTTACCAAATACTATTTTTCAAAGCTATCACTTAGAGATTTCAAAAATTTCACAAAGGCGATCATTTAGACAGAGAGACTAGTTTTCAATATCTCAAAATACCTTTTTCTTCTGGTTTATCATATACAACTTTAATTCTCGAGACGGCTAAAGGACCCTAAGTAATCTAAAGAGTGCACAATGCTCATTTTATATCGGGGCTACTTATGTAATAGTTAAAAATATATTTTATAAATTTTATCATCATCTATAAATAAATACTCATGACTAAAATATGCTAGATAAAAAGTTAGATTATCTTCCCACCAGACTGTGATTTTCATTCCAAATTATATAAATTCTGGGTTCTAGGACTTTCTAATTTCTGAACTATGCTATCAATTGGTATAAGTTGTACATTTAAGGTAATTGTGAAAATAAGTATTTTTAAAAATACTATTCTAGTTCGCATATTCACCTTAGCTTGAAAAAATTCTTCATCTGAAATCTAAATGCATGTCTTTTTCTGACGTTTATGACCAAAATCTCATTTTATGACATTTAGACATAATGTATATTATTATTTAAGATATAGGCTTATAGAAAATACACGTGGCACTGTATTATCATCATTATGTCAGCACTAATCCTATTTGTCTAAAGTAAAAGCTGGAAAAATTTTTGAGATAAAAGATAAGTTTGTTAAATACGTAAATCTAATATTTTTAAGCGGCAAATAACTACCATCTTATACAAATACTACGGTAGCTGTTACCATGATACTTAATTCTCTAGCCTAAAAGTAGCGAATCTCATCTAATCATAAGGCCAAGGTCTTAGAAAGAAGGAAAAGTTTGAGGGTCCGGAACACCCATACGCATACATACTTTTATCAACTTGAAGTGTAGTATAATTTTCTAGTGAACCTTAATAGAAAAGTTATCTTTCTACACCTTAGCCAACGGCAGTAAGCATTTTGGTGTTATCATCCTCAATGCAGATACAAAAATTTATGAAATGCTTCTGTTGAATCATTTCTGTTCAAATATATGTAACTTTCAGTATATTGAAAAGGGAAATTTATCTCTCATTTGGAAAAACTTTCCTGAAGATATAGATAACATAGCATCTAGTACTTAAAAAAAGTATTTTTTCTTAAGTTTCGATGTCATCAAAGGAAAGGGTGTCACCCATAATATAAGAACAGTTCCTTAATACCTATAACTATCAACTCTCTATCTGTCTGCCTCTAGTTATCTATCTACATATTTTTTCTGTCTCCTTCTTACTCCTCATAATACGTTCAATGTCTTGGCAGAAGGATTACCCTGATTGAGAAGGTAGGTAATCTCGAAGTACTGACAGATGTCTCTGTCAAAAAATTCTTCCTCCGTACCGTTCCGTTCCACTTACGTTTCCCCCCCCTTCTCCATCAATCCATACAGCCCAACCAAACTGAAAAAAGAAGGGAAAACGGTTCTCTCACACTTGTCTATCTCATAACGCCACACTCACTCTAGCGGCAAATGATGGAGCCACTCTGCACGTGATGGGAATTAAACTCTTCAAGAGGGAACAAATTTTTCCCATCTGCGCTCGGCAGTGGGCGGGAGTAGTTGGAAAGACTGGGAGAAGACGAAAAGGGCTAAAAGGAGAGGAAAAGCAAGAGTTTGGGTAGTTGCACGCCCTGCGTGGGGGAAGACGGAGGGAGACTAATTATCGAATATAGTGTGATGTTGGGGGAAGGAGGACGGGGTAAGGGGATGGAGGTAGGTAGCTTTCTTAAAGGAAAATGTGAGAGTATGAAGGAAATTCCCGTAAAAGAGAAGATACTAAGATGACAAATAATGAGGGAGGGCTTTTAGAATGGAAGTGAAACGGAATGAAACGGAAGGGATTTGAAGTAGCACAATAAGTAAATAAGGGTGGAGGGGGGGAGGGGGGACAAGGAAGGAAAAAGGGTTGAGATGAAGACTGTATTGTTTGGCCTACAGCTGTAAGGTTGGCAATGCGTAATTACAAGGGAATGTATTTTCCTTTAAAAAGATGAGACGCATAATTTATTTAACGAGATGAATTCCAACCAAAGGGGAAATTAAATAAATCATTAATTTACTAAACGATTTAATGGAAAACGGAAAGGGACATTTTTTCGAAATATAAGTACATATTTAGCTTACTGAAATATCGTTCAAAATCTATGAAATACTGTTTAATTTGACATTTTCAATTATGGCTGTTTTATTTTTAATACTATCAAGTTAATTTCAGTATAGTCTTAAGTGATTCGCCCGAGATGGGAAGGTCAAGGTTCAAAACTCAGAAAAGGATATAAAGGCCTTTTCTTGGATTGTTTTCCACCATATACCCAATGAAGGTAAATTTCTGATAAAGTTCCCCCATCTTACACCTTAATCCATAAATATGATTAAGGGTAAATGGCTCGGACAGGCAGTAAAACGTCATATAAAAACAAAAGTCCACTCATTGTTTGTTGGGCCAAAATATGTATTACTACTAAATTTCTCATTAAATATTTAGATAAAATTACTGAGATACATTTTTTGCTTAAAATTATTTATAAAATATTAATGTTAAAATCATTTTACTATGCCTCTCTTATCCATTTATGTTTTACGTTTGAATTATTTAGGAAATTTGCATGTAAAACGATTTAGTTCTATTAGTGGGAGTGATTTTATATTAAATATTATCTGTATATAATTAAATAACCATTTATTCACTTTATACGAAAATAAAAATATTTCGGTTTCTGAGAGGAGAGAAAATAAAACGTTGCATTAGTCAAAAAGAATGACCAAATTAACCATGACATAATTTTATATATACAAAAGAAAAAAAATACAGATAATAATGGTAATAAAAAATAGTGAGTATTTGATTGAGTAATCGAAATAGCTTTATTCTTTTATTATTCATTTTAGAATCTTAGTAGAAGAAATTTTAAAGAAAATAAGGTGACCAAATAAGAAGAATATATGCTATCCAACTCAATATTGATATTGATCTTGTATAAATATGTTAATATGTTTGTTATTATTTTATTTATATTTATTTTTAAATTACTGCTTAACTGATATTATAAACGCCATTCCTAAAATTTTTGAACCACGCCCTATTTTAAATTATTTATACGTAAAAAGTAAACACCAGATCTAAAGCCTTATTTATTAAAGGATCATGGGATTTTTTGCGTTATCGAATTTCATCTTCTAAAATGAGCTTCCATTTTTTTGGTCTTACTAAATCTCATTTCCTCAACGTTATTAAAAAAAATTCTATTTGTGGTCTTATATCCATAGAAATATTAGTTTCTTAACGTACATTTTTGTGATGCCTTATCTCAGAAACTATTACAAAATAATAGAAAAATAATAATAAAATATAAATAAAATAGTGATAAAGAGAAAAGTAATAATAAAAACAATGAGATTCTTACGAGACAACTTTAAAGAAATTATTATTCAAGACTAATCTATTTAATTATTTCATATATGCGTGTGTCCATTTATATGTACAAACATACATCCACACATAAACATATATACGTATATATGTTTGTGTTTTGGTTGGGGGTTGGGGGGCTGTACAACATGCATATTATACTTACATCCCCCCCCCACATATATGTATGTGTGTGTGCGTGTATGCGCGTTAGCGCGCACGCACGTGAATGTAGGGATGTAATTATAATATGCATGTTTGTATATATAAATGGGTTTGATATTTATTTAAGTATGCATATACACAAGAATATTTTATGTATGTATGTGTATATATGTATTATGTATGTATGTATATATGTATGTATATATGTAGTATGTATCCTCATATGCATACTGAATAGTATGTCTATATGAACTGAAGGGCATATAAAATATTCCCCCGTCACATACCCCTTCAAGTATTTAATCGCGACATTTAACTTAATATTTAAAAGGTGTGCTTCTATTCGAAATGCTGTTTGAAAAAATGAAAATAAAGGACGAGGGCACAGTTTTCCCTTTTGACAAAAAAAAAACTAATGGCTTTTACCATATTAGACATGAAGCCATGGGCACTAATGGATTTTCTATGTTATGATCAATATTTGCTGCCTCTTGTTAGGTCCCTACACTTTTTACACCCTCTTTCCTCAACTCGACGTTAAAAGCTATGTCTTAAGAATGGATGTCAAAAAAATAAGGGAAGGGAATGAAGAAGGGCAGCTTTATATTAGATCTACTTGTAGTAAAACGGTAAACCAGTTGATAGGATAATAATTAATATTATTAATTACAATATTTTGAGATTTGTGATTTGAAACTATTTCTACAAACATTGAAGATAACAATATTGAACTAAGTCATTAAAATATTATAATTTAATATTCATACATGCAGCTAATCGATATTAATGTAGATTTAATGATTTTTTAGTATGTGAATATTTGAATGATATATTTATTTGCATTAAGTATATGTATATGTTATTACGTGATAAGGGTTTTATGACACAATAATTAGGTAAATCTATGGGTACATTTTATTGAAGGTTAAAAAATCTTCTAACATGAAGCAAAATGTACTCCACAGCTTCATATATTATTGGCGCATGGTAAATATTTTGGGATTTGGGAAGCTAAATTTAATGTCAATAATTCAAATTTGCTTTGGTTACACATACAACCGAAAAAAAATTAAACACTGTTGAAAATGACACCTGCTCATGAGAATAGAACCCGGTACCTTGGCTTTGCTTTTTTTTTTTTATTCTAACAGCAATTCTTACAGAAATGGTATCTTGTTAAGAGCTTCTCTCATAAATCAAGGCAGAGTCTGATGAACTTGAGAATGAATTAACCCGAGATCTTTGGCAGAGTACGGCCAATACTTTGACCATTATCTACCCAGGAATCATACAATACTCAAGTTTATTCTTCACTCTTAGCTTAAGGCAGAGTATGTTATGAATGTATGGGGTTCATTCTCGCAATGGGGGGCTAAGTCAAAAAAACACAGTTTTAACTCCCATGCCAAGGTTTAATTTTTTTAATAATATTTAATTTAATTGCTAAATGAAGTTATTTAACGTCATTTTGGAATACTCAACAAACATTGAGGCCTATTAAATTCTTAAGGAATTCAAATCATGGCTCAAACATATATACACATATATATTTACTAAAACTAGCAGTGGAGGAAATTTTATTAATTTACAAGACAACTCAAGATTAAACGCGGCTTTACCAGTTAACATTTTCCCTCCCATTTATTATCAAACTTACCTTTTGAGGCTAATGAACACACATTTGCCTATCAAATAATTGTGTGTTTGGTCAAAGGAACGACTAGAGGGAAGGAATAGCTTTTTAGGACATTAGAGTCAGGCCCAACCTACCCTGGAAAACATCCATAAACAACCAATGAACATTAGAACCAAACAAACATAGTTACTGCGCTTATCTACCCTTTTTCAGATAGCTCCAAATGTAGACACCGGAATGCTTTTATGAAATAACCTTAATTTATTCGATGATCATCTAATTTTGGTAGAATGCAAGCAATAGAATAATTGAAAAAAAGACAAAAGATTTTCTTTAAGAAAAGATAAGGACAGTATCTCTATAAAAACCTAAAAATAAGTAAATATTTAGAATGTAAAATAAAAGAAGAGAAGATGGATAAAAATCATTGGTATGGGTAAAAGGAGAGAGATCTTATCTGGCTAGACCACACAGAGAGCTTTCGGACCAAATCTTCTAAAAAAAAAACCCTTGCATAAATACATTAAACGGCAAACAGGGTAGAGTGGGAAATCCTTAGCAGCTCTGACTTGGGCTTGGCACAACAAAGGGAATGGGGAAATGCATGTGTTGGGAGTCAAACCAGTTCAAGTTTGTAACAAAATAGTAATGAAAATATATTGATTGTGCCTCTTATCATAAAAACAAATATATTTTGAGGACAACTTTCACTGTAAATATTTAAGGTGGGGATGCAGGGAACGGAATAAAAGGCAAGTGTGTTTGTAGTTTTCATATCAAAAACCATTTTATGTCCAAAATAAATCAAACAATACCTCAATACAAATTTGGAGTTTAATATTTTTTTACCATGAAGATTTTACCAGCTGTTCTTGAATATCTGTCATTAACATAGCGGCATTAGATGACAAACTTTTTAAATGAAGAAAAAAGTTGTCATTAAACTCAAAGACACCCTTGACAGGTATTCAAGAATTAATATTGAGGTCCCAATGTGAATAACATTAAACTATATTTTTATAATGAAGCAATCTTTACTCTCTAACAGTAAATTATTTAAATCACCTTGGTAGTCAATTGATAAATAGTGTCAATCTTGGTATAGACAAGTTCACTTACGTAGCGTAGATTGTATCTCAAATCCTGGCCAAGTGTATAAGGGTAGTTTTATTAATTGAATTTCCTCACTACCTCCACACAAATGTGTGTGTACACTTACTCTAAATTATATCTTCACTGTCCCTGCATCATTAGTGTAAATATTCAAATAGTCCAAGAGGGTGGTAGGAGGTACCCCCCAAAAATTATAAACTTTCTTAATAGACTTATTACACCGACAAACTATTTACATTTACAAATTAATCTAATTATAGAAAAGTTATAACACCCATTTCTTGGAATTAATTTGACATTTTGAAAGAGGATGCATTAATTTCATTGATAGTAAAGGTCAACCATGCAGGAAATAAACCTAGGATAATTAGTTTCGTCGGCTGACACGCTATTAATATTATCTAGTCAGATGATAGTATATATCTTAGTAAAATATTTAGTCAGATGTTGCTAAATAATTAAGTAAAATAGTTAAAGCCTGGAACTAAATCTAATAAAATATAAAAATAACCGTTTGGTTGTTAAATGTAATGAAATCCCTTTCTTACTTTCTTAATGAAAAACTTCACTTATATAAACATAAATTACTTATGTACAACAAAATTAAGAAAAAAATCAGAAAATATATTTGATGAAAGAAATGTATCAATCTGATTTGGTGGTCACATGGCTTAAGGAGTTACTCTCACAATAGACTAGACAGCCGATGGTATGGAGATCGGCGCTTAATCCCGGTTAGATGAACTAATTATGGTTTCCCACTTTATTCGTGCAAATTACGGGTACACGTGCTCTAAATTAAACTTTCCTCAACCCTAATCAAATAGCGTTATTAGAGCATAAAAAGTATAACCAGAATGAGTAGTAAGATTCAGTGCTAAAAAAACCAAAATGATAGGAATCTCAACATTTAGTTTAAGTACGTGACCGAGTATTCAATGAATTAAAAAACTCAGTCCAATAGTAAACAATTTCGTCTGGATCAACGACCAAGTCCATCGAAATGACGTATTCTGGCTCCAACAATTTATTTGTATGGCTAAATAATTAATGGTGGAGGTTGAACCATTCATGGGTGCCAGAAAACCCCTTTCCCGGAACCAATAATGATAAAGGTTTGCTTTAAATTTAATTTGAACTAGTATTTACAACCGTTGAAAAATCAAAACTCTAAATCCATAGTTTGCCGTATTACCTTGGCAATTCCCCAATTTCAAATTTTTAACAAGTTACTTACGAAGGCATTTGTGCTGTTTTCCCTATGCAATAAAACACTCATGTTCTTAGCTAGAGATAATTTTTCTACGTGCTGACAAATGGTTGGTATCTTCAAGTATGCATTGACCTAATATTCTCTAGTGACTCGAGGAATAACTGGCAATGCCTTTATGAATTCACCATCAAATAAGACACTTACGCCTCCCATTATAAGTTCCCTTGATCTTTAATCCTTAAGCGTTCCATTGGGTGTTTCTCTGTAGCTTTTATGAGACAGTGAACATTATTATACAATCAGTGAACCCTTCTGCAATAATTTTGAAGTAGCACTTTGTTTTGGTATATTGTAAAGATGAGTTTCAGAAAGCATAAATATGGGGCAATTTAAACTCTGCGTGATCTGTTCTGCCACCCTGTAGTAGAAATGAAACGATTCTAGACGATGCCACTGCATATGCAATTTTTTCCTGTGATCTTAATTTATCCAGTGGTTGTTTGTTCACTAATGTCGTGATGGTTTTTTTAGCAGCATCAAAAAAAATTAATCTTTCACTAACTTTCTGAATTAACTAAAACATTTCGGTTAACTAACACTTAGTCAGGATTTAGCATTCGTTACTCGTATCTGTTCAAGAATACTAACAGTTATTCAGTGTTGTATAAAATTTCCATCACGCGTTCATAGTCAAATGGCATAGCCTATGAATGACAATTAAAGACTGGAGGCCCAAATTATTAATGTTCTTGCCCGATATAAACCGAATGATATTTTTTAAGGAATCAAAGCTTCATAAAATTTATAGTTATTATAAACTGATTGCGGACCCGTTGCTTATACGTGGCGTAAAAACATATTCTGCTAAATTGTTTTCATGAGCTATCCTTAAAGAAAAAGGATATGAAATGAGGGAAAATGATGTAGATAAATGAAAATAACTTTTGAGGCAATGATGGTGAATCAGACATGACCGTCTCTGTCAGATGGTCGTTTCAGTGTGAGTCATCTTCCAACATAACATATCCCTTACGAGCGGACTGGTGGTCAAAATGTGTTGCGCTGTAAGCTGTATGACGCGGTGCTTAGCAAAATACATATATTCTGTAATAATTACTCTTTGGATTTGGCGATTAGGATAAAATCTTTGAAAAACATCCATTCTATTGGATTTAATTTTTTTGATTAATTGTCTTAAACCTTTCAGGTATAAATCTGCATAGTGTAAAAAATACCCAATTCAAATTTATTCAGTTATTCTCTAGTTGTTGGCGACTATACGAACGTACAGAAAATATCTTTTATATAGAGAGATTTACTCAATTTTGCTAGGGAGGAGAGTGGAAAACAATTGGGTAATATTTGGGTATAAGCTGCTGGTGTTCTAGCCCCGTATTACCTGTCATCGGTAAACCAGACTAGACGATACTAGCGTTTAGTCCACATACCCACCGACACTAGTAAAACTACCTTTATATTTGAGTTTAAATTAATATGATCGTATTGTATTGTATTAGTTTGGAATTACCACATATTCAATTAGAAAATGAACGTATTAATATTAATACAAATCTATTCCACCCCCCTTTTATGGTTGTACTTGTTTAAGTTTTATTGCAACTAATAAATAATTTTAAAATTAAATTGAATCGACGAAAAACACTGGTATTTTCAATAAAGTAAAAAAAAAAAAAACTCTTCAAATTTTTTTTGTTGGTTTAGCTTTCTTGTATAAATTAGATGAGATTTTTTAATTTAAATTAGTTCTAGATTAAAATCAGACAAATACCAGAGTTTTTTTTAGCATTAATTGTATGAATTACCAAGAAAATGATAAAAAAACTTAAAACTAAATCTGAGATTAAGCATCACCAAAGAAAATTGAAACTACGACGGTCAGGAAATTAAAAAAAAACTTGCCAGTAGAAATTCATATATTATGTATACAATATCTTTTTGAAGAAGTAAGGACCAAAAATACTGTGAGATATTCAAAGCTGGGGATTTCGCAAGTGAACGAGATGGAGCAAGATGGCGTTAAGAGTAAGACTTTTTTTCTCTTATTTTTTTATTTCCTTTATTTTCCTTCCACAAGTGGAGAGCTAGGCTTTTGTTTCGTCTGGGGAACGGTTTGTAGTCAGGAACTTTTAAATATTCAAAGTTTTCAACAAAAACAAAGATTCGACACTCTTCGCCTGGTACAATATTTACTTGGAGTGTGGCAAGCTCAGGTCTACTTACCCTTTTTTAAAAGATATATATAAAACGTTCTTGTTGGCTTGGGATATAGACCCCTCTTAAGTGAAGAGAGGAACTTTGTTGCAAGGCGTTTGAAAACTTTTGTTTTAATTTTGCGTTTATCTAAATTGCCATTTTTAATTTAGTGAAATTGTTGAAAGTAATTTTATAAGCAGAAAATGTTTTCATATTTTTTTATCACCTCGTCTTGTTACCATTTCCCATTGAGCGCTTATGAACCAATTACGTTGTTGTGTTTTGATGAAGTTTACCATCATTTGCATAGAGCGAAAGTAAGAATCATTAAGTATAAAAAAACTAAGTAGATCCACGGTATAAAAATTTTGAGCTCCCTCATATTCAGTCCAATCTATTGAAAAAAGGATATCCTAGAACAATGGTTCCCAAATTATGGTTGCGAGCCCTCTGGGGGTTCGCTAAACTTTCTAAGGGTTCCAACCAACAAAATACTTCCGTAATAGCGGATTCTTAACGAACCGTTTGTAAAAAATTTTGAGATATATTTACAAGATTCTGTTATTTAAACTTGATGAGATTTCTGACTAATTTCTCTTCAGAAATCTACGCTTATTCTACTCCCCATCAATAATTTGTTTCACTTTCCACAAGAGAAACCAGCTCAGTGCTGAAGGTGACTTGATATTTTATTTATCGTCTGTGGTTTCTGACTTTAAAAGCTATGTGCGATCCAAAGGAAGAGCATTCTTTTCACCAAGCCACGTGAAGAGTTAAACTTGAAACCATTTTAAAACTTAAATCTGCATGGAATTTTGTGATTACAAGAAGGTATTTCAGTTATGTCAAAGCAGCAATTTCCAGTACCACTTTAAAAACATATGAAATGTGATAGTACTGTGACAATAAAGTTAGGAAAATGTTAATTCCTTGATTATTTAATTTCCGTTTTAATTTTTTAAATTAATGTATAATTATTTGAACATGTACTGATATAGTTTCAATACTCTTGCATTATTTTTGGTGGGGTATCCCATATTTTTGGTAGGGTGTGTTCCAAAATACTACGGAGCTCTAACAGGTGAATTTTAGGTATTAGACCTTTTGATTGCAATTAATAACTAAATTTAATAAAAAAAATAAGTCTGTGAATATGTTTGAGAAAGGGGTTTGCGAGTCGAAAAAGATTGGGAAACGCTGTCCTAGACCATTCGACTACCGAAGTGAGTCACATATTTTATTTGGGCTCTGCGTCTTACAACCCGTCCTGGTCCACACATGTAAAATAATTGAATAAAGAATAGCAAAGTGTAGTTTAAAAGTATGTGTACTTATATCTGTGTATAGAGAAAGTGGGAATTCATTAAGGCGGCTACCAAAGTCAGTGAGAAAGTATCAATCGCTGGGAATCCACACGACTAAAATACAATGATCTGTGTAGTTTTCTACAGTCCAAATTTCATAAGAAAGAATATTTAAAAAAAACTACTTTTTTGTAGTCAATATTGATAAAGTTCTACTGTATTATTAGTGTAATTTTATAGGTATTGATACTATTATCTATCATTAGTGACATCTACAGATAACATGAATTGACGTATAAATACGTGAAAGTAGATCTAGTAGTTTTTCTATCTGCATTAATATGAAAATTATACTGTACATATTTAGTCTGTATAAGCTTAAGCCCCCTATCACCCTTCACCTACAAACCACTTTCATCACGTCAGTAAGAAAGAGTGTAAAGAAAACAAAGAAAGTGATATTCTCAAGGTAAAGAGGAAAGCTCACAGCTAGTTTTCCAATTTTTTAGAATTATCTGGTGTGAGTCCATGGAAAAAAACTTTAATGTACATGTTAGAGTAAGGCTAAATCAAAAGCTTTTCATCAAGCCTGCTCTGAAAATATGCTTAAAATATCGTTGAAATGAGCTATGTCACATTTTCAGACATGTTTTTTAATTTAATAAAATGTAAATATATAGGTCTTTTTTTAAAGAAAAAGAACCATTTTGGAATCTTTCAACCTTATTTTGGCATGAACCATATTGAAATAACGTATTGTATAATTAAATATTGCGTTAGAGCTGAAGTCTACGTGGAACTCTCTCGCTTACCAAGGCAAAACCACCTCAATAAATCTAAAATATTACTTTTTGTTGGTCCTCTAATAAAACAAGTGGCTCTCGTGTTAGACTGGATTGCCGGATAATTTTCATCTTGATGATGTGTGGTAAGATCAGTATACTAGAGTACTTGAAGTCCATGCAATATAGATTTATTACAGATATCAACATAAGTTTTTACACACAATTAACTACTAAGCTGTAGCCAATATAAAGTTAAATATACCTTAAGACTATGGGAGATCGTCAAAATTAGTCTACGTTCATAATTTTTTTAAATATGTTTCAAATAAAATATTTGTATTATAAATAGACCTACATATTTGCAATGATAAGTTATTTCATATCATTTACGCATCAGACCCTTAAAGTCATTTTGCCGAAAAAATTAGGGTAACCATTTTGTTTATAATATGTTTCGATGCCTAGAAATGAAATTTGATCAAAAATGTCAGAGACAATTTTGAGAAAATCAAATTTTTCTCTTTTTTGCCCGTAAGTAAACTACCCTTAATTTTAGGGTTAGATATCCAATTCCAAAAACACCTTGGGGCAAGCCTATGAAAACCTTTGAATAGCAAGTTCTAGTTCGATCGGTAAAATAGTTTATGCTCTAGTCCAAGATACAGACAGACAAACGGAAATTCAAAAACTACTTTTTAGGATTCGGGGGGTCATTAAATGTTGAAATTCATCAAAATCTCGAGTACAATTTTTTTGACGATCACAATAGCCTACTTTCTTTACATGTAAGATAGCGAGAAAGTGAATTCAGGGAATGATTTTAAATCAAGAATACAGCCGTTACTGGTATAGTATTTAAATTAGTTGAAAAACTATCATTTATTTTAAAATACGTTATTTTAATCTAAATTTTATTTTTGATAGTTTTTTCCACGTTAGTATTGAGAAGCTGTAGCTATAAAAAAACATAGTTCTTCAAATTTAAATGAAGTGTTATAATGAATATACTATATTGTCGTTAGGACCCATATGACACTGAAAGAGATATTCTTAAATTATATAATTGCTAACCAGCCTCGTGATATATTGGTCAGAGGAGTCCCTGCCTGCTGACTTAAAGGTCGAGAGTTCGATTCCCGGCTGGTTTTGAGAGATTTTCAAGGAATAATTCTCATGGTTGCCAGCATTTGGTTGGTTAGATTTAAGTTGAGTTAAGATCGTTATTAGCCCCAACCCCTTCATATTCATTATCATTATCCCCTCATCACATCGGGACATGTAAAGAGCATCCACTAAGAGAATGTACGATTAATATATTCGGGCGTCCCGTGGGCAACGGTACATTAGTAGGCCTACTGGCTAATATTACCGTTACGTAACCGAGCTACAGATTGTTGTAGCCCAGACATGACATTCTTTTTCTTATTATTACTATTTTTAAATGCTTGCTTAAAATCGTATGCGAGAGTAAAGATTGAAAAAAAACCTCAATTCTTATATCACCATAATTACATGAATAAGACACACACACACACACACACACACGCACACAAAGTCACAATAAAAACCACCCTTTTTAATTATTGTTTTAGTATTTCTGTGATTAGTAAAATTAAAAAAAAAAACAATGTATATCCTTTTTCAAAACAGAAAAATCTATTAAAACTTTCCCACAAGAGCGGCTAGAAATATCGAATAGCGAAACGTATTGAATATACCCAGTTAAAGTCATGCACGGCCGATGCATGATTTTAATTGAACTCCTCCATCAAGAGTAGCAATTCAATTTAATGAAACTGTGGTCGCCGGGACCCGCAATATGAGACGAGGGATACCCGCAGGTGGGCTAATCGCAGGGGTAAGATCTTCTGCGCCCGTACGTACGACCAATAAGCTAGTCGAGAGTACGGTAGATATAGATATATAGAGAGAAGAAAGACTCGTATCTAATAGCCAAGTCACGAACCCTCCGAGCCTCGTACCGCCCATCTTAATTTAATATCTCCAAACCATGACCTTTGACCTCCATCTCTCTCTCTCCTCTGTTTCGTTCAGTCCTTCTCACCCATGTACTCCCTCTACTCGTCAATTATTCCGTAGCCTTGCATTAAATTCGAGGCGGAGAAGTGAATTGGTTGAGGGATTTTTTTTTCCCCTACCTTAGCGCTGGTTTTAGGATGATCTGTTCGTCGGATCAGGTAAAGTACATCCTATTTAAGGAGCTGAAATCTGCAGGGGAAATTGAGCCATAACTTCCCTCCTTCTACTCTATTCACCCATCAATCAGTAATCATAAATATTGTGTTTATAAAGTATATATTATATAAGTCAGACAACTTAGTTTGGTCAGTAGCGTCTCTGCCTACTGAGCAGAAGATCATGGGCTCGATCCCTGGCGTGGTCGAAAAAGCTATCGTTGGTGAAGTATGTGTTTTCCCTTTTCACATTGATGAATTATTAATGACAGGAGACTGGATGTCGGATGTCATGCCTGTTCTGGATTTAAGTTGGTTCGTAATTTGGGTGCTAATATAAACATACTGTTCAGAAAGTGCACGTTAAATACCTAAAAAAACAAGTAGTCAATTTATTATTACATTTATTAACAAAAATTTATCAAAAACTTAATGAAACCAGGTAGCGATTAGTAAATAAATTAAAATAAAATGCTTAATCCATTGCCTTGATGAAAGATTAAAAATATCAGGGCCCAATAAACAAACACAATTTGGTTAATTTAAACCATCCATGTGTTTTAGCGACTCACTCTAAGCCGTAGAGATAAATAGGACAGTAAAATAGAAATACACTAACATGATCATGGATAAGAGCTGGGGAGAGCCAAAAGATAATCTTATTCATTAGAATACCCCCAGTTAACCCGGCAGAGAATTAAACCTCCACTTTCCTGGTACAGGGCATCCAGTCTATTACGAGACTTAAGGCCGGTACACACAGAATGCTATGCTAAGCTAAGCGACGCTAAGATTTGCTTTGCTAACTCTTTAGAACAATAGAGGACCATATATTTAAATGTACTGGTTCACATAGAAAGCTAAGCTCAGCTAAGCTATGTCTTGCTATGCTGCGCTATGTTTTTTCCGATTGCTGGCCGTGCAATTTTTCCATATCCCATCTTGAGCCATCTTTTTTTTTTTTTTTTTTTTTTTAGCACCGCGTCTTACTACCCGTTCGGGTTATACGCCTAAGTACTAATTACACTAATGGATTAGGAATTGGGAAGGTTGAATTTATAGGAAGCGAACCCGCATTTGCGTGGAGGGAGAGTGGAAAACCATTTAGGAAAAACCACCCCCAGTTCACCCGACCGAGATTCGAACCTCGATCTCCCCGTCCTCAGTGGTCTGGCTCAACACGACTGGCGCGTTAGCCAACTACGCCACCGAGGCGGGTTTGAGCCATCTTACGTTGCGCAAGTACATAACATAGCTCGGGCACCGTGTTGAACAGACGCAGTGCTTGTTTGGTGAAAATAACTAAAGAAGTGTTGAAGTTTTGTTTTCAGTTTGTTTCACGTGTATTTAAGAAATATTCTATTTAGGTTTTATATTTAATAAATGTTTTTATATTAAAATGGAAGCATTAATTGAACAAGTCAAACCTCCACCGCTTAAATTTTCTTTATCTTCCAAAACAACTGCTAACAGCAGTATCTTTTCTTCCTAGGTACTATCATCTGAACTCAAACAAAACATTTTGGATAACGCCATCATAACTAAACTTCACTGGAGCATACCAGAAAGAAACAAAACTGAAATCGGTGGAAAAAGAAGGACCATTGCTTAGCTTAGCTTAGCTTAGCAATGAGTGTAAAACCAAACTGACAAAGTCTTAACACAGCACAGCATAGATTAGCTTATCCTAGCTTATCCTAGCTTAGCTTAGCTCAACATTATGTGTGTATCGGCCTTTACGCTTTAGGATATGTGATCAACAGTGTGGGTATTCATTGCAGCTAAGCACCTTCATCACACCCTGCTGGGAAGTGGGATGCTCAGGTCCGTTAGTTAGAACTACTCAGTTTTGATTGGTTTGGCTTTCTTTCTGTTTATAGTATATAATACAAAATTCTTTATTTGGGCTATTTAACGCGCACTTTCTATGCTGACTTATTACATAAGCACACGACTAATAAATTTGCTTAAATACTTAATAGTCACAATACCCAGACCTGACCGTTTAGTTTGTCACTGTGAAAGGGGGCAACACAATTTCACCAATGATAAATTGTGTTGCCATGTCAGGAATCAATATCGTGACCCTTTGCTCAGCTTAAAAACACGCTACCAATTGATTTGTGGTGTTGGACGACATTTTAATGTATTCCAAATTTCTTAGGCCTTCTTGAACGCGATATGTTATATTATGTCACCCCAAATAAAAGAACAGTACTATAATGTTAACCATCCTAGCAAAAAAAAAAAAAAAGGTAATTTTATTATTAAAGAGGCAAATATTTCCTTTATAGTATGTTTTTATCTTTGAATATATCTGCAACTCGATCTCATAAATCAAATTGGGAGATATCTTGATGGGTTTCTGTATGTAATCAAAGTTTGATAAAAATTCATACGTTAATTATAGATGATAAATTATGGCGTGTCTGGGCTACATCAATCTGTAGCTCAGTTTGTAAGCTTGGTCAGTACTAATGTACCGTTGCTCAGGGGACGCCCGAATGTACTAATCGTAAAGCCAACCATCTGGTGGAGATTATTTTCCATGTCCCGAAGAGAGAGGGGTGAGAATATTGAATATGACTGTGTAAAGCCAATGAGGATCTTAACCTAACGTAAGTCAAACTAACAAAACCCTGGTGACCATGGGAATTACTCTTCTTTCAAGAAAAATCCCCTGTGCCAGCTGTGGAAAAACCCGGGACCTCTATTCTCTAAGGTCAGCATCTAGGAGCTTTGACCACTATACTACAAGGCTGGTTGTTAATTATAAGGAATAATTATAGATAAGACAAATATAATTAGATACAATAGTAGACACGTAATCATGTTTCAATAAACCTAAAACATACGGTACCTCTTCTACTGCAATGGATCGAAATACCAACTAAATATTGGAAATAGGTTAATTTATTTAATACTTTTTCCAATCCTTTTTAAATCCCATATTCTACGGCCATCTTAACTGCGATTGTAAGCCTCTGGGCAAAGCAATTCATTGGGCCACTACCAGCCCTACCCAGCGACGGGAATAAAAATGTAGACGGTCAATAAAATTAAATCATAGATATATATTTTAAAGGTACAATCAACAAAAATGTTGTTACATAATTAATATTGATTATAAATATTCTCTAGGTAAAGCGAGAATTAATCAACAAAATTTAAGCAATATAAAATAAGCCTTGATAAACACAAGCATGTGGCCCCTAGAATCTGGATGTTGCCCTTGTGCCCATGCCTAAGGAACAGCCGCTAAAATGTATATTTTGCTAAAGCTAATTTTGCCCTTTTCTTACATATACAAATTATATTCTTAGAAAAAATATGCATTATACATCTGTCTCACCACCGTGATATATCCTATTTGACATGTGAAGTCGATTTACTTCAGTTTTCGAAAGGTTCAAATCATATTTTTAAGGTGAATGAATGAGAAATTGTTTTATTAACCTTTCAGCTGTCTTTAAGGTTGGATAGGAGGAAACGCGAGCTATGGTCGGTATTTTTGGAAATTTTTATGGCGACAAACCTTTTATTTTTCACAAAATAAATACAATTTTGCTCTAGTATATACATTTCATTTAATTTTCTACACAATAGTTAATGAATATTTGTCACTATACGCTTTCCAATATCTGTTGAGATTACTTTCTGCAGTAAATTACCCTAAATTTATCTAATAGAGAAATATTCTATTCATTTTGGCCATCAACTTTTTAGGTTGTAAAAACTGCAAAAATACTTAGTACCTTAAATTTGTACTCTATTTCATGCCAACTTAAAGGTCGCAGTTGTCGTGAGTGGACTTTGGAGTATGCTTATTACACAATATGATAGTGGGTGTTACACTTCACTGTTTGGCTTTACTTGCAAACAGTTATTTGCTTTGTTTCCGTCATTTACTTGTAGTCACGGAAACTCCAACATTGATCTTCAACCTATTTAAAGACGACAAACCATTCCAAAAACATTAATTTTTTAGTGATTTTTGCAAGCATTTGCATGAAAGCGTACTAATGTGTTTGTTTTATATTTAAAGTGTATAATGTACTTTAAATTTTTTTTTTTTATCATTCGTTGATGAAACGATGACTTATATTAGTTGATCTACGCTTAGAGAAAAAATATAATAAAATCATGTTCAATAAAAATAAAGTTACTAAGTTGGTAATTTTATCTATTTAAATTATTTTGAGTAATCAAAAAGTTTATCAAAAAGAAAAATAGTTTTCTATATTCCCTATATTAGAACTTAGATTGTAATTGAATTCCATTTTCAGAAATGCCAAGAATCCCTTGATATATAAAAGAAAATTCATTTTCACTTTTGAATGGCTTGAACTCTTTTACGATCCAATACCTCAATCTAAGAGCTAAATTATATTCAAGCCATCGGGACATGGAATCGAAAGAGCAGCTCTGCGCCCTAACCTTAACCATTAGCGAGCTATCTGATGAAATATAACTACATCGCTACCCTAAACGTTAATACCGCACGTCCATGTAGCCGGATTCTAAATGATTTCCCCTCCGACAAGACCGAAAGATAGTGACCACTTGCCAAAGACCATGAATAATTAATTAACTTTGGGACGAGTATCTTCTTGGCATATCCTCCACGCCTCCTCCAAACAACGAATTATATAACAAGGTTGGTAAAGGTTTAGTAATAAATTGTGATATTTTAAAGTGATAAGATATAAAGTTATGTTAATTATACATTCATGAGATTACATTGTTCATCCTCTCAATTAAATAGTCTAAAACAAAATAATGATCCCAACCCGTATCTGCAGGTATGAGGACAAAGGCGTTGAGATCGTTTTGTCTAGTTTGCCCGTGATTGGAGGGTCGGGATTTGAATTCCAGCAATTTATACTGAGGGTGGCTTTTCCCTAAATATTTGCTTTCCACTTTAGTTAGTGCAAATGTGGTATATTGAGAAAGTGCACCTACATCTGCGTAGAGGGAGCGTGGAAAATCTTTATCTTAGCTAACATATCTTGAGCATTTGCAAATATAATCTGCATAGCCTTGAATAATAAACGGTAGCCTATACAATCTTTGAGTTCTAGATATTTAGACTTAATTTGGTTAAGCATTTTATTATTTTTTTAAATTTAAAATACCATTTTGTATACTTATAATAAATTAATCAAGCTTTTTGGAATTTTTTTTTCCAGCTTGTTAAGGTAATGGTACCAACTTCTGTGGCCGAATATTTCAAGGCATCACTCTCGCATAGGCGTATAACAGGAAGGGCTTGTAATACGCATTGCTAGAAAAAAAAATTTCATAGACAATTTAAACACAATAGTTAGTATTTTAAAATATATTTCAATAAAAAAAGGGTAGAAATTTGGTCATATTCAATTATTTTTCAGTTCAAACAATGTTATGTTAAACAAGAAATGTTAAGGAACGGATAAATAATTATTTTGAATCAACATTAAGATAAGTATTCAAAACACCATTTTATATAAAAAGACAACGTTTTAATGTCATCGATTTAATATAAGTATAAATATTAAATACCAAGTTTGCTCTTTGTTTCCGACAAACGTTTTTGTGAAGGCCTTACAGCCGACTCTCCTGTTAGGTTCATTAAACAACGTGTCATGATATATTTGGCAGATTAACGCTCTTCTTCAAACCCTAGACTCTTCACAATGGTCCAGTAATAGAGTAGTTACATCAGCTGCTGCCTTACTTCTTTCCTCTTCTTACACCCCCGTTTTATTCTTTTATACACCTTCCCTCACCACCATTCCTTCTTCACTAAAAAGGTGGAATCTGAACATGGAAAATGTAGGAGGACCTAACACGATTTTATACTATGAAGTGTGTAGCTACAACATGAATATAAGTTAATGTTAGTGTTATTATAGAATTATGCATCTTTATTTTATTTTTAGCATATTATTAGTATTTGGGCTTTTTAATTTTTGTAAAGTGCCAAACATATTATAAAATAACAAATACATAATTTTGAAAATTTGTCAAACTATTATAATATCCTCTTAGAAGAAAACAAAATTCATAAAGCTGTTCGTATATATATGAGTATGTAGTCTATATTTGTATATATAATTAGACCTATTAACATATGAGTATAGTATTTGATACAAAAAAAGTTTTCTATTTTAAGGGTTAAGCTCCACGTCTCACTACATGTTATACGTCTTAATCTTAGGTTAGAAGATATAATTATAGCGTTATGATAGTTTAGAGAATGTGAAGCACTTCTGTTAATATTTACTTGGACTCAATTTAAAACATCTTAGTACTTTTTGGATTAACAAATATTTGCTCGAAAATAAACATGTTGGAGTTTTTCTTTTATATTGTATTATTGTTGTTTAAAAATAATACAGTATTTTTTTTAAGTTTTAGTAAATTGTTAGGGAAACGTCACTGATAGTAAACACTCTAAAAATATTTAGAAATCTTCCTTAACATTGTAGGCTATATTTTAGAACAAAGTCTTATAATCGGGGGACTGTAACGGTTTCCTAGCTAAAAAGAAATAATAAGAATTTCGAAAACTATTAAATGCTCGATTTGATAACTACCCGCACCAGGGGGTACGCGGACAAAGGCACTAGCCTCAGATAGTCTAGTGATGGTTAGTTCTGGGCTCGAATCCAGGCTGAGTGTACTGAGGGGGATCGAATTAATGACGTCCGCCTTTCTTCTACGTACATTTCAAAGGTGTATTTACTGTAAATTCTACTATCCTTGTGCCTACTCTAAGAATTTAAATAGGCGGACAACCCCAAACGGGTAGTAAAACGCAATTCACAGTAAAAACCATCCAAAAAAACAAGTTTATAGACCATCAAATGGTTTGAGCTAGCATTTATCTTCAGTGACTATACAGTTGACGGCAATAGGTGTGTAAAAATAGAATGCGAGTAGTTGGTTGTTGTGATCACCCTTAATTAGCTACCGCTTCTGGTAGGGCGTAGTCTGCTTCTGATAACTTTTGATAACGCCTCAATAACACCTTTGAGGGAGTTAAAATGGGTGTTACCCACAAGCAAATAAAAAAAAAAGTATCACTTCTGTACTTTTTTCCCCGCATGATAATCTACTTTACAACGTACAATGGAAGAAAGATCCGCCCACAAACATGACAATACATGATGTGGTATTTAATGTTTAATGTTTAATATATATATATATATCATATATATCAAACAGACAGGTCTTTTCTCTTTTGAATCAATTTATGTTCTATACATTATATAATTTAACGAAAAAGAGTGTATGTTTTAAACTGATTGAAAAATCTTGACAAAATTTGGAACATAAAGAAGAATCCGCAGGGAAACCTCTAGTTGTATGTTAAATTCTATTAATCATCGATGGTACAAGTGTCCAAATTTTGACTAATAAACTATTAAATACAGGTTTTGTGATAAAATGGTAACATTAAACGTGTATATAATCATACCTATGTTAAAAGGTTTGAAACTAACAAAGATTTTTAGAAATAAGTATGATATATTATAATTTTTCTAAAACCATTTAAAAACATATTTTGACAAAACAAAGCTAGGGTTTCTTTTAGTACCATGTCTTACTACCTATTCAGGCTGTACGCCAGGATATATTTAATAAATGAAGCCTGTTACTGCTGTTATTATAAAATGGACCAAGTGTGCTTATCATTTGGAAGGAAATAATAATTTTCAACGTTTAAATTGTGACTATAAACATTGATATACATCCATGGAAATGTTAGAACATGTATTCGAGTTTTGATTATAGTAAAAAATATGTTGCGATGGAAATAATATTTTTAAGAAATTGTTAATTTTTATATATTTAGAAAAGTTTTGATTTAGGCCTATATCTGTCTTTGGTATTGTATTTACATGAATGAAATAAGGAAATGGGCCAAAATCCAATATGGGAATAATATAACTGAGATCTATTTTCACCTAACATTATAACTACTAATTTTTACTCATCTTTGATATCATAATATTATTTAATCTTATTAACTTAATTATTATTATTATTTAGCACCGCGTCTTACTACGCGTTCGGGTTATACGCTTAAGTACTAATTACGCTAATGGATTAGGAATTGGGAAGGTTGAATAGAGGAAGTGAACCCGCATTTGCGTGAAGGGAGAGTGGAAAACCATTTAGGAAAAACCACCCCCAATTCACCCAACCGAGATTCGAACCTCGATCTCCCCATCCTCGACAGTCGGGCTCAACACGACTAGCGCGTTAGCCAACTACACCACCAAGGCGGGTTATTAACTTAATTACTTAGAAACTTACTATCCCGATCAAAGCAGGTTAATATATTTAGTAAATGACCTAATTTATGAGTACAAAGAGATAGCTTACTAAATTATAGGACTAGTATAATTAACCATAAGTTTTAAAAATATAGAAATACAGCTCAATTCTACCAACAGTAGCATTCACTGAAATGTTTGTGGGTTATTCACCCTCCGTGACCGGACGTTAGCTTCGTAACTCTCTCTCTCTCTCATGTCTGCTGGAATACACTTACACTCACATAAAATCGTTATTTTTAATTTTAATTAATTTAATTAGTGAAAAATTGATATTTGGAAAAGAGAATTGAACCCCCTTTGAAACCATTTATTGGTGTAAGTTTTCCTAAATTTTTAGTCAATTGTATTTGTACTGATATTAACTTCCGTCTATTGTGTGGGTGAAATTATTTTATTTGTAATTCCTATATACCTACCCTAAGGCAGTGGTTCTCAAAGTGGGTTCCACGGACCCCCAGGATCTCTGAGGCTAGTACAGGGTTCCGCTAGATTTTCCAGGGAATCCGTGACATAACTTTATATATTTTTTGTATATTATAAAATGTTATATAAAAGGGTAAATTGCTACTATCTACTAAACACAATGGAAATGCCCTTCAATAATAAATCCCGGCGAGAAAGTGAGCCCGAAAAGTGGGGGGCTGGTCACGCCCCATGTACCAAAATCTTTGAGAAAATTTGAAAATTCATTCTTATATTATTTTGTTCGTAAGCCAGCACAGAGAACTTTCAGAAAAAGCACCGAAACATTATTTGCCTTTTCCAACTAATTATTTGTGCAAGCAAGCCTTTTTTGCTCTTTGTGGCATGAACAAATGTTAAATTAAATTAAATTAAATTAAATTAAATTAAATTAAATTTTTGTAGAAAGAGACTAAAGGAGATCATCACTAAAATTGCTACAGATTTCAATATTTTAAAGTCAAACAAGCAGTGCCATTCCTCACATAAATTTTCAGTGTTTATAAATGTAAAATATAATACATATTTAATTTTCTTTTCATTTTTATTGTAATTCTTTTTTACATTTATTAAAAAAATATTATGTCTAAAGATGTACAAATATAATACCTATATTTATTTTATTTTTAATTGTATTATATTTACATTAGCTATATATTATGACTAATTTATCGCTATAACATATTATAAATTTACTATCATAATTATTTTATCATTTATCCCACACCAAGGGGTCTACGAATTAACTATTCACTGGTTAGAGAAAGGAGGGTCCGCGTTACTAAGAAGTTTGAGAATCACTGCTCTATGGCATTAGGAACTCGTAAGGTCACACTTACTAAAGTACGTCGCCTATCATTATATTTAGCTAATTCCACCCAATCCACCTCATTAAACCCTATCCTTGTATTGAGCTAGTTATATCCAGTCCACCTCATTACACCCTTTATCTTTCAGGTCCATCCTAATGTTATCCTCCCACCTACGTCTAAATCTTACCAATGGTCTCCTCCCATTGGTTTGCCAGTCAATATCCTTGACACGGTTCTAGATTCTTCCTTTCCCACTGCACGTCCCGCCCGTCATATTCTACGAGACTTGATTATCCTAGCACTGTCTAGCGTTGAGTCCAGGGTATGTAGGTCATCAATGTGTAGCTCATCATTATGTAACTTCCTCCACTCCCCAATATCCTCTACCCTTTTTGGTGCAAACATCTTCCTAAGCACCAAGTTTGTGAACACCCTAAATTTGTTTTCGTCATGTAAGGTAAGATACTACATTTCACACCCATAAAGAACAACCGTTAAAATCAATGTTTTGTATATTCTGATATTTACATTCCTTGAAAGCAGGTGATATGTCAACAAATTACTGACCGACGCTATTCCTTTCCTACTTTCCGATCACATGTCTTTATTACCAGTTAAAATAATGTTCCCAGATATTTATACTCAATTACCTTGAAATTGTTGTTCAAAGTAATCTATACTTTTGACTGCAAGCGCCTTACGTTTTGTGACCGAGATAATACAACGTTTAAATAATAAAGCCACTTTTACCAGGAGTTTTAACAAAGTTTCTCAAAGAGTGTAATCCTAATTATTAAGGTTTTGAAGTATATGTGTTTACTTGTACATATAATTATCGAATCTTGTCGCGATTCTCCTTCCACGCGAACCTCCTGATGATGTTGTTAATTAAATAATGTATATATTAATACATATTACAAGTTTTATTTGCACATATTAAGATGCTACATTCAAGAAATTGCCCCAATAACACTCGCGTTTCTTCATCGTGTCTTTCTCTCAGAACACCTCGTTAACAAGTGCTGCAAATTATTCATACCCCCCACCAGTTTCATGGCTATAACATTAATTTTGATACTGAGAGCTGCTGAACTCTTGCGAGCACAAGCAAACTACCTTTTAAAAAGAAATCAAAACAAATACAGTTTGCAAATGAAAAATATTGCTCTCTTTCTCGCACTCACACTGCGAGGTTTTTTTTCTTTAATAATTACTAGAGCTAGAAACAAGCAAACCAAATGTTCCTAACCCGTAGCCTGCTCGCACGTGTACGGAAATGAATACACAACAGTACAGTGCGACTAATAGATTTGACACAAACTTAATTTAATTACACCAAAAGCTATGCAACAAAGCAGGATCATTACAGTACTCCCCTACTTTCTGAGTTATTTTTAGAAGAAAAATAAGTCAGGAAGTAATTCGGTCAGCTTGTTTTTACATTGAGCCCTTTGCACATATTATGACACCACTAAAGCTTATATATTTAATAAAAACTAGAAAACCAATGTATTGATTACATAGAGTAGCGGCAGGCATCAATCATCTGATATAATTTAAAATGTTTATCATTTACTTCAAAATCTCTCACTTAACAGTTCTAATAATGTTCATTTTGCTTTGCCATTTCCTTTTCTGATTTTAATGTTCTATGGCAGAAAGGTTTTAGTGTCTCACTTTAATTGATAAAACACAATAGACTAGTGATATTAAAGAGAGTTATTATTTAGAGTTTAGCTAGCCTTCTTACATGTACACTATTTTCACATGATAATATAATATAATAAACAACATAAAAAAAACATACACATTGCACTGCACATAATTAGCATGAAACTCTTGACAAAACACAAAATATAATATCTTTGACATTTCAGACTAAATTGGTAGTTCTCTTGAATAGCATTCAAAATATACACTATCCATATTTCGGTAGAATTATACCCTAAGTTAAATTCACATTACAAGAAGATCTTAAAAGATTTTTCTTATACACACTAAGTTTAAAACACAATTTACTAAGCTCATAGTAAAATCCTAATAAAAGCTTTATCATTATGAGGACACAAAGCCTATTCCTGCTCCAGCCATACTTCCCTACTTTCTCTCTATCTTTGTCACTTTCTCAAAATAAGGTTTAATTTCATCCAAATGTTTAGGCTGATACACCTCTGCCACTACAGTTCTCGCTCGACCTCGTCCATCATCTTGCCTCTGTCCCTGATTAGTATTTTGGGTTCCCGTGTCTCTTTGTTCTCTGTACCTTGGTGGGTGATAATACTGATTATATCCCTTTGGTCCCTGATTGTGATCATATTGCCTATCCTGTCCCTGGTTGAATCGTGGACCACTATCTTGGTTTCCCCTGCTCCTATTTCCTTGCCCTCTCTCCCAGTGTTGTGATGGAGGTGGTGTTCTGCTTTCTCTCTGAAACTGATAATTTGTTCTACCTTGTCCCTGTGGATGGTATTGACCCTTAAATTTCTGGAAACCTGACCAATTTGGTTTACTTTCTCTCCCTTCACTTCTTTCTAAATTTGAAGGTACGTGCCCATTTTGTGTTGAATCATGTTCCTGCACATCCCCTAAATATTCCCACTCTCTAGTTCTTTGACATCTATCATCAACTGCATTTAACACCCGCTCCATGTCTTGAAGGTCTTGTAAATTCGCGCCAATAAGAGCATCCTGTACATTTTGAGGAAAATGATATATTAAATGCCCCATGAGCCTATCTTCCTCTATCGGGTATTTCAAATACTTTGCTTGTACCTTATATTTGTGAAGATATTCACACATAGTTCCTGCTCGAACACTGTATTTACCATTGAAAATCTGCTGCAAAAAACTATCTTGTTTTACCTGTGACCAAAATTTTCCCAACAAAGCATTCTTTGCTTCCAAAAATGTATCCCATTCTCCTTCTACAGAATTTGCCCAGGACCTAGCTTCCTCTCTTAATCCTGATAACAAAATAGCAATCTTATTAGCTTCACTAAATCGTTCTCCTTCCAAAGTACGCTCCACTTTTCGAATATATTGGATTGCCGAAATATTTCCTTTCTGCCCCTTGAATTTGGGAATTGAAGATAACATCTCCTCATTCACTCCTCTAAACAAGACACTATTATGACAAACATGACTATCAACTTTCTCTTTATTTTTGACTTCGTTAAATTTGCATTCTAAGTCCTCCACTTTGTTTTGTAATTTCTCAAGATTTTTCACATAGCTATCTTTTAACTTTTTGACCTTTTCCTCTATGCTTTCGCCTTTTTGGGTTAGTACATCTTCTACTTGCGACGTAATATAATCCCTGTTTACATCCAGTTGACCCTCCAGTTCTAACCTAACCTTACTGACTTCTCTTTCCAAGTTAGACTGAACTATTTTGACACTATTTTTTATTTGAACAATTTTGAACTCAATGCCTTCTACCTTATTTTCCGTGCTTTTGACTGTCTCTATCAATTTCTTTTCTAGCCCTTCTATTTTTTCATTCACTTTGTCAACTCCCCCACTTAAATCAAAATGAATTTTTCTTAAATTATCTTGTTTTTGTTCCAACTCGATTTGATTTTGTTTTACAGTGATCAAACTCTCATCCAGATCCTTTACCTTAACATTAAGTGCCTGGTGCGATATTTCCAGGTTATCTAGTTTACACTCTAATTTTATTCCTAATTCTTTAATATTGTTTTTTATTTCTTTATTATTATTTTCTATTTGGGTTCCCAATTTTTTATTATTATCTTCCATCTGACTCATTATAGTCATGATAAGTTGTTCAATTTTTTTGTTCCCTTCCCCTATTAAATTCTTTTCTACCTGAGCTGGTTCAGAATCTCTTTTACTATCCTCTATGTCTACAGTAGTTTTTTTTAATATCGAAATTTCATCACCCCCATCCTTTAATTTTGAATGTCCCTTTGAGCTATTTTCATCTAATATCTGATTCTCACTATTATTTCCTGACTCCCCTTCTTCTACCTGTTCTATTACAGAAATGCACCCTTCATGTAAGTTTCTACTGTTTGCATTTCCCACCTTTAGTTTGTTTAATCTACTCTCATACATTTCATTTTCCCAATCCTCGTCACTCTCCTCTAATCCTTCTTGGTTATATGGTCTGTTCATGATGTCTTTATCTTCCGAACAAAATGGAAACTGACCTATCCCACTACTACACTCTTCCCCAATTAAATCCTCTTCTGATTCTAACATCATCAACTAAAAGAGTTGTTGAATTTCTTAAATATATTAATTTCTAAGTTTAAACACCTTTTAAGTTCTACTTACTTCATTAAATGTTATAAAGAATTCCCTTACTACAATGAACCCATCAATCAATTAATTAAAATAATTAAATGTAACAAACAAAATATATATAACTACTGCTCTTCTGTTGATCTGTCCCTCGGTGATTGTCCAGCATCCGTTGATGAAATACTTCGCTGCTATCCACAATGACATTAATTAATTAAAATACTGAAATGTGACACAAACATTTTATTCATCCCCTTCTATTCTGTTGATCTGTTCCACGGCGATGGTCCAGCATCCGCTGCTCTGTTGCCTCACTGCTGTTATCAATAACATTAATTGATTAAATAATGAAATAATACCATATAGCAAAACATATCTACGCTATTCAGTCGACCTGTCCCTCGGTGATTCGCCAACATCCGTTGATGAAATACTTCGCTGCTATCCTGCATTGTTGATGAAGTACCTACAGGAACGCCTTTGTGTGTCACAGCTGCTCCATTGCTGCATCTGCCCCGCTGCTGCATCTGCCCTTGAATTGGTTGGTAGCACCTATTAATTCCCCGTGTTCTCCGCGAGTATTTTATCAAGCCGTCGGTGAGCACCTCTTAAATTCCCGAGTTTACCGTGAGTGTTTTTTATCAAGCCGTCGGTGAGCACCTCTTAAATTCCCGAGTTTACCGTGAGTGTTTTTTATCGTGCCCCGCGATTGGGAAAGCCATTTGTCGCGATTCTCCTTCCACGCGAACCTCCTGATGATGTTGTTAATTAAATAATGTATATATTAATACATATTACAAGTTTTATTTGCACATATTAAGATGCTACATTCAAGAAATTGCCCCAATAACACTCGCGTTTCTTCATCGTGTCTTTCTCTCAGAACACCTCGTTAACAAGTGCTGCAAATTATTCATACCCCCCACCAGTTTCATGGCTATAACATTAATTTTGATACTGAGAGCTGCTGAACTCTTGCGAGCACAAGCAAAACTACCTTTTAAAAAGAAATCAAAACAAATACAGTTTGCAAATGAAAAATATTGCTCTCTTTCTCGCACTCACACTGCGAGGTTTTTTTTCTTTAATAATTACTAGAGCTAGAAACAAGCAAACCAAATGTTCCTAACCCGTAGCCTGCTCGCACGTGTACGGAAATGAATACACAACAGTACAGTGCGACTAATAGATTTGACACAAACTTAATTTAATTACACCAAAAGCTATGCAACAAAGCAGGATCATTACAATCTGTTTTAAGAGGGGCAGCTTAACAGAACGCTGTGACGCGTTGCTGACGTCCAAAAATCAAGTGTTATTTTATAAAATAGTTTGCTGTTTTGGAATATGGTCCACGAAAAAATTTGAGGTGAAAGATATGAACTTATATTAGGTCCCCATAATATTAAGAACCTCTTATTTAAAGTTTTATAATTTCAAACAAACAATAGAAATGTGAAATTAGCTCATTTTTAACGACGCTTCACATGAATGTCATTTAGTTCAAAATTAAAAGTTAAAAACGACGCTTCACATGAATGTAATTTTTTTAAGTTCAAAATTAAAAGTTAAAAAGTCATTTTTAATAAGCTCACAATAGAAAAGTCTCTGCCAATTTGAGGATTGTGTTAGGGGTTTTGAAGATTCAGGATTGCCATTCCCAATTTATTTTTAAGCATCGTTTGAGGATATTTTCTTAATTAAAATAGTTATATTAACTAAAGAACAGACCTCACTGAAATGTTTTCCGGATTCATGTGTTAATTTTTGAAAGAATATAATGTAGTCTATATTATATAGGTGTATAAGTGAGAATTTATAAAAACTACAGTGAACCCTAAACTCTTTTAATAAATTTAAAAATAATAAACCCTTTGGCATGGAAACCCATAGATTATGAAAAAGCTCTATGTTTCTAGTCCACGTTGTTTCCTAGATTACATGTGCAATTTTCTAATTATAGAGATCAAAAATAAAAACCTCCATCAGACTGAATGAGAAACGGGTTGTTGGGATGAGGGGAGGTAGGGGAATAGTGGTGTTAAAGAGGGAGGAGGGAATCTCGGTAAAGATATTTGGTATCAAAATTATCCAAATTCTTAGTAGGTCCGGTTTTTTTTAACGCAACTTTGAAACTATTATACTAATCTCGGTCACGGTAATCAAACTCCTGTACTTTTTAGTTACCACACACAAAATAAAACTACGGGCAGTTGTATCCTGGCTAGTTTTTTTTACTCCCCACACTCCCCAACCTTTCAAAATACACCCATTTCACAACCACCCCCATCTCTTGTAGCCCTGGTCTCCTGGTAATCCAATCAGCGCTGTGATTACAACCGACGTGCGCGTCCCACTAATCTACTTCTGTTCTTTCCATTGTTTTCTTTCTCTCTATTGTATTCTCTACGCTTCTGTATCCCTCCTAGTGTCTATTTTACTCTCGTGTATGTGTGGCTGGTTCCTTGTTTTCCCGTGTCTTTTTGGGATATAATTGTGTTAGCCGTGATGAGGGAGCTTCCTATGAAGATATACAACAGAGAAAAATAGGCTAACTCTAAAATAATTACTAAAAAAATCCTGCTTATGAAAGACACAAAATATTAATATGTTAGCATGTAAATAAAATTGTTTGAATATTAACATCTAATGAATGTGTGTTTTTTTTTATATATTTTATTTACGAATGAATCAGTCTAATTTACGAAAATGAGTGAGTTTTTTTTAAGTATCCAAAAATTTGTACAATTAATAAATATAATCTAAAATCTGAAAATTTTTATCTAAAACTAAACAAAGATATTTAATATGATAATTTACTATAAAATGTTATATCTACATATAAAATAAAGTTTATTTTGAATATACCTTTAACATAAACTGTACGTATAATAACCGTGTATAAAATATTGAAAATAACAGCTCCGTGTTTTTAACAGAAAATATACTAAATGTTTATTGAAATTAGTTTTGTATTTCTAAACGAATTCTCGATAGCCAATTAAATCATAACTAATTTGAACTTATTTTTATTGTATATATCGTTTGGTGCTTTTTGTTTGGATGGTTGAAATGTTGGACATTTTCCAATAATAGCCAAAAATGAAATGTATAAAATACTATGTTAGGAATTCACCAACGCCGTTAATTAACACACAATAGAGGCATAGAAGTCTAAATTTAAAATGAATTAATTCATTTGATTTTATTAAATGTTACACAAAAATTTAAGTTTCCTCTATATAAGCTGTGATGGTAAGGGGGCATGAATGATGATCAAGGAAGGGGGGGCACTGAGGATGTTATAAACCTAGGTTGATAATTTTTAGTGAAGTATACTTTCAAATGCTCTTAAATTACTATAAAATTACAAATTAATGACTTGAAAACTATTCGCATTACACAACTTACATGTTAGCCACACAATAACTTACTTCAATATTGTTTTAGCGAGCTTGGAATGTTAATTATAAATTTTATATAGTTGTAAAAACATGATATTAAAGCTCTATTAAAATTTGAGGCAGATCCATAGATAATTTTAGTTTTTTACTTTCTCATATCAAGGGAAAGTATTGTAATCAGAAAAAAAGGGGTACTCGATATTGTGATGAATCTTTAAGTTTTATGTGAACCCCGAGCCCCCAAAAATGGATTTTACCATTTTGTCTGTCACCATGTCTGTATGTATGTCTGTCCATCTGTCTCTGGCCACAGACCCAAAGCGATTGAAATGGATTTTGTTTAAACTTCATATTTATATTTTATAGAGCAATAGCTAGCTTTTTTTTACCCTAGTCATCAAATTAATAGTAGTTTACTAATGGGGGATTTTTTAAAACATAATATTTTTGAAAATGACTAACGATTTTGTGTGAAGTACATGTTTAAGATTCGACATGACTAATAGCATTGTATTATTGGTTTTTGGACAAAAATTCCTTAAAGGGTAATTTACTGATAGAAAATTTTTGAAAACTCAACATTTTTGGAAAATAAATAAAACGAGTTTGTGCGTAAGTGTTTAAGAATGACCTATACAAGTATTGCGGTATCATTGGGAAGAACTAATGATATGAGGAATTTAAAGTTTCAGGAGTAAATGACACACCTTATATTTTATTTGCATCTATCTTCTAACTGTTAATCATTTAATATTCTCACCCAAAACCAATCGTGTGCGTGGAGAAAAAAAATTATAATTTTTAGCGTAAGATTTTAAAATATAAAGTATATTTAATCTATACTTGTTTTTTATATTATTTAATAGCTTAAATCAAACGTGGCATACATCCAAAACAAAGCAAAAATTGGGATTGACTTAAAAATGAAACATATTTTTTGCTTCTTTCCTTGTTCCAAATTCCCAATGGTACACTAAAAGCAGTGATACACGTTTAAGCCCCAAAAACCTATTAAAAATAATCTTTTGGTGTATTTAAATGAATAAGCAATGCCGCTCCCACATTTCTTGTGTCTTACGAAACTTTTCAGACAGGTCAACTTAAAAATGAACCTTGTCAGAAATAAGCCCTTCAAAGCTCGCAACACATCGTTCTGTATATTATGGGAATAGATTTTGGAGATAATTCCACGCAACTCTTAAAAGTTTGCCGTTTGCGTTACATGAGAGGTTCGAGTAGCTACATGAGTTCATCTTACATAACTATTATTTATACTGCGATTAATTATGAAAAGTTATTCACCACTGGTCCTTTTTTGATTTGATTTAATCAGCTTTCAAATCGATATTTTTTTATTTAAGCTATTTAACGTACAGTTTATTAACCGACTGTTTGTATAAATATAGGACTTATTAACTAACAAAGTTAGTTTTAGACCTTTTTAACACATACAGTTAGAACGTACACTGCCCCCAAATCCCATGTCGTTAATTCGTCACAGTGAAAGACGAAACCCCAGTTTTACTAATAATTGATTTTTAAGCCATGCCAGGAATATAACACGGGATCTTGAGCTAAACAAACACCCGCACTACCAACTAAGCTAAGTAGTTAGATCAAAATCAAAATTGACTTAATAGTTGTATATACACGGCCAATAACATGCCTCGGTTTTCAAACGTAGGAAGAAAGTGGAATTATTTAATTGTTATTATTATTGTTATTATTGTTATTATTGTTCATTGTCAATATAAATGGAAACAAATGTGAAGCAACATTTGAAATTTGATGACAAAACAGAAGATAAAATTATGAATTATTACAGAAATATTCCTTGAAATGAAATGATAGTTAATATATCAGGTTTAATTTAGGTTTTATACTAGATTAAAATATTGAGTTATTTGAAAAAGATAAAATATGACTTGACACTTCTGATAGTTGGATGGTGATGGATGAATTATTTTGTCTCACCCAATAACGTTGATTGGTGATCTCAGGCTCCAGTAACAATTGTATAATCTAGGTTTTATACCTAAAATATTCCTTGTTGAAACTATATCCTTCCCTTTCTTAAAGGTTAGTCCTTACTTTTAAAGATGTTTTTGTTGCCAAAACGACATTGAACCATAGGAAATTAATATATTTGAGATGGCCCAAGTGGAGTCCATCCTTATCCTTATTCAACAATTTTTTCGAATCAACAAAACAATAAACCATTAACAATTAACAAACATTTTCTCTTTTAAAAAAAAACTAACTTCTGGTCCAGGAGAACACTAGTTACAACTAATAAAAAATATATATCAACTCTTTAGACAATGAAAGATGGTATTATTATAAACGTCACTTAATATTATAATTTGACAAATAAACATACATCAACTTTCAAAATAACTCTAAATTTCGCACCAAAAATCCAAACTAGAATAATAATCTCTTCCGCTAGGGGCAGTTACTAATTAGTTCTTCAAATTACAGCCAAATGTTATAACTTATAAGCGTCCAAGAACCTAAATTAAATTAAGATCATAATAGTTCCAAAATAAACCACTCTCTAAGGAAGATAGCGTTAAAAAAAACATGGTGGGTTGGCAGTTTATGAATAAAAATAAATAAATAAAGTTTAATATAGTGAAATAAAGTTGAGTAGATTATATATATTATATATACATATATTTTTAATCGTAAATAAGTAACTAATATTCGAAACTTTAGGAGTTGTAATTGAAATTTAAATTAAATAAACAGTAAAGTTGTCAACCAAATTACGTATTTGAAAGACTTGAGTCAACCGACTATTAAATTTATATTAAAATTAATTCTTTAAGCAAAAATAACATTACAATACCATTAGTTTGTGTTTCCAAGAACCTGAACCAGAATATTTAGAATAGTGGAGTTTGTTTAGATCACAAGTGTTTAGTGTGAAATAAAAACGGTATTTATTAAATACTTTTCAGTCCACTGCACTCAAATTACAAACTAGCTTAACTTTATCAAATCCACTTCGGTGGTCGAATGGTCTATCTCAAAGGATTCACCATCGCAATAAGCTGGATTTCCGATGACTGGGAGAAACTGTTTGAATCCTGGTCAGGTATTAATTGTATTGAGGGTGTTTTCTCCCAAATTGTTTTACAATGTACTCCCATGTAAAGTTTGGGTTTACTTCTTTTCGGTTTATCCATCTATATCCCTAACACATTAGTGTAATTAGTACACATGTGTATTCCCTGAACGACTAGTGAGAAGAGTATGGGGGAAAAAAAACTAATAGACACACACAGTTTCCAGTCCCCTTAAAATCACTGTCAATCCCCAATTTCACCCAAGATAAATTTTTCATCTTCATCAGGAATTGAACCCAGAACGATTAGCTTAACAGGTAAATGCATTGCTATCTTGAATAAGATATTCTGAAAATTGAAAATGACACCTGGACATGGGAATCAAACTCAGGATCTTTGGCTTAATACGTGATCCCTTACTATTATAATAATTGTACAAGTGGCAGCAATAAGCCAACTACTGAGTCGAAGGTGGCTACGTTATCTGATAGCGCGTGATCTTAATAAAATCACACATTTGTAGCCGATGATTTCCGCACGTCCATCATAGACTCTGCCTTAAAATATGAGCGAAGAATGACCCTGAGCATGGGACGATTCCTGGATAGCTCAGGGGTTAGAGCATTGGTGTACTAAGCCTAGCCTAAGGTCCTGGGTTCAATTCTCATGTCCAGGTGTCATTTTTCAATTTTCAGAATATGATATCTAGATGCGAGTAAATCCTCACTAGAGCCAAATATAATAGCTTTGGCTATTTTAATCATGAATAAGGTTTTGGACAAAAATAAAATATGTTTACCAAACTAAACACAACAATCAACCAAAATGCTCTATCGTTTTATAATGGAGCATTGTGTTTATTCAAGAGACTGGTGCAGACAAGGGATTTTAAAAAGCTTTAAAGGGCTTTATAAATTGATGGGGTGGGGGGATACAAAGGTAAGTGATGGTTAATGTGTGCTTGTAAGAAAAAATTATGACAATATAGAGTGCATAATTAAGGTATAGAGGGAATTAATTATCTGGCCTCAATGCTTTGAGAAACCACAAAACACTCAAAATAAGATTTTCGGAAGAAACAAAAATAAGTAATGTATTAAACATTAGTTTCTTAGGGAATGAAAAGGAACATTCTTATAATACTTTTGAAAAAACCAAATATTGAATCTTTATCAACACAAATATAAATAAATAACTTAAGCTACATATAAAAGTAATTGTTCATCTTTTTTTTTAATATTAACAATACTCCTGAATAAATATTTTAGTATCGTAAGGTTTTATCAAATCGTGTATTAATCACAACTTGTGAATGTGAGAAATGTCAAGCCTCCACTGTGGTTCGGATCCCACGTTAAACTGTAGGTCCTCCATTTAATTTCACAATCACCCTACCATTACACATTAGCGTAAGTGCGTATAACCAGAACGGTTAGTAAGACGCGGTGCTAATAATAATAATAATAATAATAATAATAATAATAATAAAATAATAAAAATAATAATAATAATAATAATAATAATAATAATAATAATAATAATAATAATAATAATAATAATAATAATAATAATAATAATAATAATAATAATAATAATAAAATATGATAATGATAATGATAATCATAATAATAATGATAACAATAATGATGATAATAATAATGATTATGATTATGATAATAATAATAATTATATAATTTATCTAATCACTGCTAACTGTACGATGAAATGGATGATAACTAAAAATGAAATTGTTATTCTTACCATCATTCTTTGTAGAGAGGATAGAAAACTTGTTAATTATTTATTTTTCTCTTTCTCTCAATACCCGTTAAGATTATAGTAATTATATTTACCACGCTAATGTGATATGAGTGAGAATAGTAGAATTTAGAGTAAATGTACAAACATATGCGTGTCGAGATAAAGTAATATAGGAAAAACCACTCTAAGTACACCCTACCTGGAATCCAACAAACTACCCTCCAACGAGTTTAGTCTAAAGCGAGAGTGGCGTTATAGGTCATCCGACCACCGAAGTGGATTTCAATGGGTTCATGTGGGTATTAAATCCCTAATTTCGTGAATAAATACCAAGAACTTCCAGTAGCTACGGGGTAGATACTGTACATACACAATACTTCAGAATCCTTCAACCGGTAGTCACGCGGACTAAACATCAAAATGTTATTGTATTATTCGCCAGTGACGGAGTTGTTAATGTTTAAATCCTAGCGGAGCGTACTGGGGGTATGTTTTTACCAACTGGATTACCGCACACCCTGCGCGCAAAGGCGAGTATATTTACTCTAAAATATACATATACCATTCCTATCCCAGTAGTGTAAGAAATATATAGAGCTTGGATGGGTAGAAGTACGTAGTGAAAGCAAACACAGCAGAAAACTGATATAATAACAAAGAGGTCCAAAGAGTACTTAAGGCCAGAGACATAATAGCGCTCAGAACGCAAGCAGGGCTGGCCGCAAGGGGGTGTCACGCTGCCCTATCAAACACAGCTACCTCAGACTGTCAGTAAGGGGAAAATGTAGACTATGAGTGGATATGATCTAATTCTCGCTCTTGCTTAAACATGTCATCTGAAAAAGAAAATATTTCAGAAAATAGTGTGCACTCTATGAATACATGCAGGCTATCCTTGAGACACTTTCAAACTTTGTTCATCAAACTACGTGAACCTCCAGGCAGATTTTTCTAGTAGTAGAGAATGAGTGCAGGGTCTTTGATTTGCTGTGTTTCAACATAAAAGGAAAGGTTGAGAATAAATCTTGGAAAACAGCAGCTACATTCATCCACAGTTTTCCCTTGTCATCCCTGTTTGCAGAGTTGGTGTGTTTTAAATTCCACAGTGTATCTCTATAGTGCAACTATTCAAAAACAATTCTGTGCCAAACATGGCTGTGGTCAACGTGCACACGGCTCCGAAAATAGAGACTGCGAGAGGCTCCAACACGAGCGCTAATCTGACCCCTCTCATATGAAACAATGCAATACACTAGAGCAACCTTGTCACAGTGTTCAGGACACTAGTCTGACCCCTCTCATATGAAACAATGCAATACACTAGAGCAACCTTGTCACAGCGTTCAGGACACTAGTCTGACCCCTCTCATATGAAACAATGCAATACACTAGAGCAACCTTGTCACAGCGTTCAGGACACTAGTCTGACCCCTCTCATATGAAACAATGCAATACACTAGAGCAACCTTGTCACAGTGTTCAGGACACTAGTCTGACCCCTCTCATATGAAACAATGCAATACACTAGAGCAACCTTGTCACAGCGTTCAGGACACTAGTCTGACCCCTCTCATATGAAACAATGCAATACACTAGAGCAACCTTGTCACAGTGTTCAGGACACTAGTCTGACCCCTCTCATATGAAACAATGCAATACACTAGAGCAACCTTGTCACAGCGTTCAGGACACTAGTCTGACCCCTCTCATATGAAACAATGCAATACACTAGAGCAACCTTGTCACAGCGTTCAGGACACTAGTCTGACTCCTCTCATATGAAACAATGCAATACACTAGAGCAGCGTTTCCCAAAAGGTGTTCCGCGGAACCCTGGGGTTCCGTGGAAGGGTCAAAGGGGTTCCGAGTTCAGATCTTCGCATTCAATTCTCAGACATTAAGCCTAATTTTAGTGCTATTATAAGTAAATATGTGAAAAAATTTCATTCTTCACATTAAATAGTTACTTTTTTTTGTACGATAAATGTTTTATAATACTTATAATATTTTTTTCTTTTCATGTCAAACATGAAAATATTCAAACTACACTACAAGGTACAATCACTTTTATTATTATCAAAATGGGGTTCCGCCAAAAAAAGTATGATCAATTAGGGTTCCGTGGCAAAAAAAAATTGGGAACCTCTGCACTAGAGCAACCTTGTCACAGCGTTCAGGACACCAGTCTGACCCCTCTCATATGAAACAATGCAATACACTAGAGCAACCTTGTCACAGCGTTCAGGACACCAGTCTGACCCCTCTCATATGAAACAATGCAATACACTAGAGCAACCTTGTCACAGCGTTCAGGACACTAGTCTGACCCCTCTTATATGAAACAATGCAATACACTAGAGCAACCTTGTCACAGCGTTCAGGACACTAGTCTGACCCCTCTCATATGAAACAATGCAATACACTAGAGCAACCTTGTCACAGCGTTCAGGACACTAGTCTGACCCCTCTCATATGAAACAATGCAATACACTAGAGCAACCTTGTCACAGTGTTCAGGACACTAGTCTGACTCCTCTCATATGAAACAATGCAATACACTAGAGCAACCTTGTCACAGCGTTCAGGACACTAGTCTGACCCCTCTCATATGAAACAATGCAATACACTAGAGCAACCTTGTCACAGTGTTCAGGACACTAGTCTGACTCCTCTCATATGAAACAATGCAATACACTAGAGCAACCTTGTCACAGCGTTCAGGACACTAGTCTGACCCCTCTCATATGAAACAATGCAATACACTAGAGCAACCTTGTCACAGTTTTCAGGACACTAGTCTGACTCCTCTCATATGAAACAATGCAATACACTAGAGCAACCTTGTTACAGCGTTCAGGACACCAGTCTGACCCCTCTCATATGAAACAATGCAATACACTAGAGCAACCTTGTCACAGCGTTCAGGAAACTAGTCTGACCCCTCTCATATGAAACAATGCAATACACTAGAGCAACCTTGTCACAGCGTTCAGGACAATAGTCTGACCCCTCTCATATGAAACAATGCAATACACTAGAGCAACCTTGTCACAGCGTTCAGGACACTAGTCTGACCCCTCTCATATGAAACAATGCAATACACTAGAGCAACCTTGTCACAGCGTTCAGGACACTAGTCTGACCCCTCTCATATGAAACAATGCAATACACTAGAGCAACCTTGTCACAGCGTTCAGGACACTAGTCTGACCCCTCTCATATGAAACAATGCAATACACTAGAGCAACCTTGTCACAGCGTTCAGGACACTAGTCTGACCCCTCTCATATGAAACAATGCAATACACTAGAGCAACCTTGTCACAGTTTTCAGGACACTAGTCTGACTCCTCTCATATGAAACAATGCAATACACTAGAGCAACCTTGTCACAGCGTTCAGGACACTAGTCTGACTCCTCTCATATGAAACAATGCAATACACTAGAGCAACCTTGTCACAGCGTTCAGGAAACTAGTCTGACCCCTCTCATATGAAACAATGCAATACACTAGAGCAACCTTGTCACAGCGTTCAGGACAATAGTCTGACCCCTCTCATATGAAACAATGCAATACACTAGAGCAACCTTGTCACAGCGTTCAGGACACTAGTCTGACCCCTCTCATATGAAACAATGCAGTACACTAGAGCAACCTTGTCACAGCGTTCAGGAAACTAGTCTGACCCCTCTCATATGAAACAATGCAGTACACTAGAGCAACCTTGTCACAGCGTTCAGGACACTAGTCTGACCCCTCTCATATGAAACAATGCAATACACTAGAGCAACCTTGTCACAGCGTTCAGGAAACTAGTCTGACTCCTCTCATATGAAACAATGCAATACACTAGAGCAACCTTGTCACAGCGTTCAGGAAACTAGTCTGACTCCTCTCATATGAAACAATGCAATACACTAGAGCAGTGGTCGGCAAACTTATTTGCCAAAGAGCCAAATATGAACATTACAACAATTTTAAAAAAAATTGGGAGCCAAATCTGCTTGTTTAGTAAACTTTTATTACACTAAATAAAACTAAATTTCATACTTAATAAATATTTATTAATGCGAACAATGTGCTTGCATCTCCTTGGAAAGTTTGAATAAGTCAGGTTTGTACGTTGTTGTTTTTAATTTTAGGCATGATTCCAAGTTCTCATCAATAAGACGATTTCTCAGTTTACTCTTGATAATGTTCATGCTTGAAAAAGATTGTTCACATATATATGTAGAACCGAAAAAGGAAAGAAGAGCAAACGCAAGCTTTTTCAGCTGATTGTAAGAGTCAGTTGAAAATGATCATGTCTTCCTTCTCCAGGTCATTCAAGGCAGACCACTTGTGCTGTGAACTAAGATCACATTTTTTCTTCTCCAATATTTCCAATTCCACACAAAGACTTTCGAATTTAGAGCGCCATATCTCCTTGTTTTTTAAATCCAGCAATTGTATTTCATAGCTACCAATGTCAATATCAAAAGGTGAAAATTTCAACTCGGTTATCGTAGCATTAAGAGGATTTTTGACAAATGCTAAAGTTGCTCTGCTGTTTTTAAATTCCTGAAACCTGCTGAGAAATGCTTCCCTCATATTTAAAATTATTGTTTTAAAATGGTGTTTATCAATAGAGGAATTATTTTCGCCAAGATACTTCAGCAGGCTCGGAAAGTGAAACAATGTTTCCCTTTCCAAATCCTGAGCAAAAATGGATAATTTGTTTTCGAATGCTATTACTTCTTCTAACATCGAAAAAATTAAGTTTCCTGACAACGGCAGACAAAGTAGAAAAGACAAAACTGTTCACACTGCAACTGCTGATCTGTGATGCCAATTTGTACCCCCACTACTTTAGAAAGAGTATGCGCGCGCATGCTTGTGGTACCTTTGTATCACACCGGAGTACGCCGAAAACATACGAACAATTTCAGCCGGTAGTTTGTACATGGTTTGTGTTTACGTTTACGAAAACTAATAAAATTAAACTCGATGTTCGTTACGTATTTTTACAACAATATAAAATATTAATTACCTATCTATCTTTTAGCTTAAACAAAAAATTATACATGTTCTCGATTTATAGAAGAATTTTAATTTATCAAAATAAGATGTAATATTTCTTTTACCTAGTTTTTTTAAATGAAAATATTATTGCGCCTTCCGTGGATATTTGTGTCAGAGCCGCACTTAAGGTGTCAAAGAGCCACATGCGGCTCTGGAGCGTTCAGGACACTAGTGTGTCTCCGGCCTAAGAAACGAACGATGTACTAAGAGAGAGAAGAGACGACGGTAGTATCCGTTCACTTGAATAAAAATGTACGCACCCAATGAAAAGTTTTATTTTCTTGAAAAAAAAAAGAGAGAGAAGTAAGAGAGATAGTTTTTTTTTAAAGTAACAAGAAACTTAAATATCACTAAGGAAAGAAGAACAGACGAAACAGTATTTATTCTGACGAAACTTCTCTGGAAACGTAGCAGAAAGAATGTGAATGAAGAAAAGACAATGTGATACGGAAAGAAAAAAAAACTCAAAAGGTAGAACAAGGAACTTAAATTGCAAAAAAAAAAAGTGAGAAGGTAAATTGAACTTAAAAAAAAAAGAGAGTAGGGCAAGTTAGAATCCATGCATGCGTCATAGAAGAGCACCGTAAGAGGCCCAGGTGTTGTAGAGGGTCCAATTCCCCTGAAGTTCCCTGCGCAGTCTAATGGGGCTCATACATTCTACACCTTCTTACATGGGCGAACACTTCCCTTTTTTACCCCCTTGCGCTTGCAAACCCTTTGTAGTTCGGGAAATTGTGAAACAGAGAGAAGTTTCTACACATATGTTGGCGTCATTTGTTCTACAGAGTTTATGTTCAGGAATAAGTATCACTTTATTAAACTGAATTCTTTTTTCTCTGTTTGGTTTAGTAGAACTTTGTGGGAGTGGGGGTGGGGGGTTTGTTCTAAATCGCATTGCTTTATCAAGTGTCAGCACGTTGGGAACAGACTCAAGGAAAGTGGGACTGACTGACATTTTGATTTGGGAGAGAGCAGAGTTGAATCCTGACTTATCATCCTTTAGTTTTCCCCTCAATAATTAGTTTAAACGTATTTCTTATTTTGTAATACCTCATCTTCCTCTCCGTTCAGACTAAACGTATATGTACTAACTAAAATAAAGTTTTTGAAATTATGAAGGTTATATTTAGAGGAGATGTGTCTGCATTTGCGTGGAAGAGTGGAAACTATTTTGGAAGCCGACTGGGATTCAAATCTCTATCTTATCATTATTATAAAACCTAGTCTATTGCGAGAGTGACTCATTATACTGTGCAACCAACAAGAAGGGTTATTTAAATTTTAAAACATTTTATACATACAAAGATAAAATCATCTTAGACTACATATACAGCCATCACCAATATAATTTTTCAATTAGTTGATTTTTCATAGAAAGAACAGTGGCGCCCTTGGACAAATTTTCTTGGCTCGGTTTACTTGTACAAGTATTAATTTACAAGTTAATTGCAATACTTTAATTTTTGGTAGCCTTTAGAAAACATTTTTTCTATCTCGCACAGTATTACGTTTTTTGCCAAATAAACCTATTTAAAAAGTAAAGATTGTAAAAAATGCTTAAAGTGTGTGAAAACCACGAGTTTTATAATCTTTTAGTTGATCCAAAACTAACTATTTTAATGAATTTGGTTAAAGGCACAAGTCTCATATGGTATGGTTTTACAGTTACGGAGAGGACGACTTTAAAGTTCCAATTTGATGTACTAAAGTTTTTTTGGAACTGCCCCCCCTCCCCCTTTTTCAATGGATTTCTCCTCTTTCTCAAGGCAAAGAATTGTATATGAGAACTTCCGTTAAATTAGGTACTTGACATCTCCATCTCGTTAGAGCACATTAGAATTACATTAATAAAATCATCAAATTATAAATATTAGAATAGTAACTTACAAATCCAATTATGTAATCACCTTTTCCCAAAATATTTTTTACAAACAAAAAAGTATATAAAACCAAATTTTGTTTCATATCAAAATAGATTGGGAGTCCAGAATTTAAATCCCATCTAAAATATCACATATAATAATGTGTTGGGTGGTTTCACGCATATACTTCAGGATTATTGATTTAGTCACGCAATTTTGTCCCGCCTTTGAGGCATCACCTCCCTAAGATCCTGAATCCCTTCCACCCAAGGCTGTTTAGCACTTTCTGTGACCAACAGAATGATTAACGCCCCCATAAGTCACGAAACACATCGATCCATTGGTGCAAGAACGACCTAAGCTCATGGTACACCCTTATGTCTGTGTGGATCAAAAAATAATATATGAACAATATACCATAAAAAATACCCAGCCAAGAATATTATGCGTACAGCCCGAACGGGTAGTAAGACGTGGTGGAAATTAAAAGTAAAAATAAATATTGTTCTGTATATACTTTATAAAATATTTCAGTCACATAAACCATGTTATCTTAAAATATTATGCATATTTAATTGTTAATTTAATAAAATAAAATCCTATATTAATTTTAATAACGGTTCAAATAATTATTTTTCACAAAAAAAATTCATCAGACATCACGTCATATTCTCCTAATATTTTGTTTCGAAATGTGTTTTTCTATTTTTTGATATATAACCTGATTTTGAATGGAAGAACAGTTTAATAAACGAGAACAGTTTAGTAAACGCAAATATATTTCTTTGCAGCCAACATTAATAAAATTTTATTATTATTGGTGTTATTTCATAGGTGTTAATAATACCTATAAAAAGTGACAGCCGCAGATAATATGACTTGATGTATGAATATATTAAATTTGTTTTAATAACTTTAGTAACTACCAATTCTGTTATTTCTACCAAAATCAAAGTATACTTGCAATTACATTGAACTATGTGCCAGTATACTTGAAATATTATACTAAATTATTTAATTCCTTAAAAAATAATCCAAAAAACCAATCATACTCGGAATAATAAAAAAGCTATTTGTGTTTAACTAAATGTTTACAAACATCTATTGGAATATACTACTGATCTATTGAACCTGAACGGTCATAGAGGGAAATGAAGGGAAAATGTCAAATAATGACTCAATTAAATTCCAAGCCAGAAATAATTGTGTGGCAGTAAAAATGTACTTTTCAAAACATTTTTTTTGTTTTAAAGTAAAAAAATTATATTAGCTTTAGAAAATTTGTTCGTATATGAAAGCTCATTAGACATTCAAAACGTTAAAATAAACTTCCAACAATCCAATTTGATGAACTAAGTATGCTATTTAATTCATTTTTCATAATTCTTTGAAGCAGATTATTAACTGAATATTTGGATAGTAAAAATACATCTTTAGTAATGAATTTTTCGTCAATATGGAGATGTTGCCATCTTGCATCACCTATTCGAGGTAGCATTCAAGAGGAATAATTTCCGGGAGATGTTTGCTTGTGATTAACTGCATTTCGGGCCTATCCCAGTTGCTAAATTACACTACCTCGAATAGGGCGAGGAAGGAAAAAGGGTGGGGGAAGTATACTGCGTTGCCAAACTTACGGCACACTTCAGGGCCAATTAAAATACCAATTATAGTTAACATCCTTCCCCAGCGCTTCTCTATAACTTTGGCTGTTGCATCCCTGTTGATTAGGAAAGGCTAAATCATGGGCCAGTTATATTATGTCATGTTTAAAGTAGAATTCCTTCTATAATTAAATTACTCCGATGTACTATATTACCATATTTTCTTCAGAAAAATTATTATTATAATTCCTAGTATTAAATCTACAAAACTTTTTCCCCTACATCAAACCAATAAATATCTAAAGGCCAATCAATGTATGAAATTGAAGCGTAGAGCTTAAAATAACATAATTTTGGTCCAATGTTATCGATTTTTAGATCCTTTATACCCATAAAATATGTAAAACTAAATATACATTACTTTTAAAATAATTCAAAAAATTCTAAGTTTAATTGGTTTCAACTGGAATAAAGTGTATTCCCATCTGCAACTCTCTCAAAACTAATTGATTTCGATGTATTGAAAGTTAACGTGTAACTGACATTTCAAAAGCTTTTGACGTTAACTCTAACGGCGTTTTGTAAAAAAAAAAAAAAAAAAAAAAACCTTTGTGGCTTGCTTCTAGTTGGTAAAATAAATTGCCTATTCATTCGTCAGGCATTTTAAAAATAAAAGTGTTCATGACATGCTTAATTTTATATATATTTTTAGAACAAATATTTACTTTTTCCAACACTGCAATGGGTCATGCCCCATTTAGTGTAAGGTATTGACAAAAGGTTCCGTGCATTTACCACAACAATAATTGTGAATTTATTACACAAATAGCCAATATCTCAATAATTCACCTCAGAGCCTATAAAAATATTCATTTGACGTTTCCATCCCTATTATGGAATAAAAATGGACAAAAGATTCAATAAAAAAAACACAATAGCAAATAGTTTTACGGCTGAGAATCGTAAATGTATCCTTCACCATCGATAATTCACAAATAGGTCGAATACTATCAAAAACATAATAAGGCCAGTGTTGACAATAAACTGAATAGGAGCAGCTGTCCCTATAGGTTAGGTTGTATAAATAGCCCCCATATTTTCTCTTCTCTGCACATGGATATTATCAAACAAGCATCTGCTTCACTGTTAAATATTTGAGAACTGTATAACTCTTTACAATTAAAAACTAGCACAAAGCTACAATTTTAAATATGGTTAATTTCGTAGATAAATAAATTATATCGCGGATCGCCATAGCAAAGGAAGCTTTCAACAATAAAACCAACTTAAAAACAAGTTGATTTTGTAAATGAGGATAAAACTAATGACATGGAGCATTGCATTGTATGGAGCAGAACTTTGGGACTCTTAGGAAGATGGAAAATAAATTTTTGGAGAGCTTTGAAATGTGGTTCTGGAGAAGACTTGAGAAGATCACGTGCATAGACGGGGTGACAAATGAAGAAGTCCTAAGAAGAAAACAATTTCGGATATGATTCTTTGGTGCAAAGCAAACTGGATCAGACATATCCTTAGAAGGAACTGTCTTCTGCACGACTTCATAGAGGAAAAGGTTTAGAGAAAGAGGAGATTAGAAAGAAGTGAAGGTTCAAATATTGAATGACTCGAAGGAAATAATAAAATCCTGGTAGTTGAAGAAAATGGCAGATGACAGGGCGCATTGGCGGTCTAAGTTCACTGATAAAAGGAATGGACCTGTCGTAAGAGAGAACACATAGTAGTAATAATAATAATAGCGATGATGATAATAATAATTCATTATCGAAATAGTATCCATAGTGTGTGTGTATGGTTAAAATAATCTACTATCTGAAATATTCAAAATTGTATCTTAAATTATTCCCAAATATTTCATGATTTATGAAATTCCAATTGTCAACGGAATTTTACCATTAAATTAACTAAGACAAAATAATTTGAATCAATAACCTTAACATTTATCTGTATATTTTAATGAACTTTACAATTTTAATTAGAATTGTAAATAGAAATATTATCATAACATTACATACAGGTATTTTGAAAAGTATCCACTTGTTGTAAAGCTGATTTCCAAATCGTTTATTGACGAACACCAAATTATGTCCATTAAATAAAAATCCACAAATGAAAAATATTAGATTATTTTTAAATATGGGCAATATTTTAATCATCAAAAGTTCGAGGGCATACTTAGGCCTTCATATAATCTACCGTTAAATTTGTAAAAGAGTCTTTCGTTGGTTGGGACATGTTGAGAGGATGAGTGTGTATCGAGTGTTGAAACAAATATATGAAGTCAGAGTGTGTGGATCCAAAGGTTGGGGTAAGCGAGGTAATACGTGGCTAAATGTTGTAGATGAAGGTGTACACCAGAGGCTTGGCTTATCCGTAGTCGACATGTAGAGATGGATTATCTCACCCCTTAAAAGGTTACCCCAGGGAGTTTCCATGTGTCTGTAGCAGACTGAACTCAGCCCACTTTAGTGTGCGTCCAGCATCTCGTAGGGTCCTACAGTGGGTGGAAATACAGTAGGGTAATAATTCCTGGCAACATCTGTCTGCATACAGTAGCAATAGCCCCTACCAGATCCCACATACCCGACATTGCCAGGCGGGGAGGGGCGGAGTTTAATGAGAACACTAGCTGCCATTACGACATAATTGTTCCCCTTCAAATTGGTGGGAAGGTGGGGAGCGGGCGTGAAGCTTAGCTTTCGGCTTTTGTTAGTTAGAGTGTTGTGCTAAGAGAAAATCTACAACAGCTTTCTTGCGCACGTCATCTGAGCTTTGTTAAAAGAATAGGGTCTTGTTCAAAGCACTGGAGTTCAATATCATCTAGATTAAAGTAAATTTGGTGATTAAACCTAGAAAAGTAGTAGTTAATAATATTTTACGATTCTTTTATTAAAATACAATCCATTGTATACCAATTAAGTTCAGCCGTGAATAACCATGGTTTTTATCGTATTTAAAATATGTACCGTATTTACCCGAATATAAGACGACTCGAAAATAAGACGATACCTATTTTGAGAACTTGAAATTAGGGGAAAAACTTTTGATAAATTTTTAGAGTAGTCAATATTTCATCCATTGACTTTAACTTACTTTGACCTTGGCCTTTATGCAATGAAAATAAATTAAATTTGAAAATCAAAGTCTTGGAAAGAATACGGAATACGTTTTAGTATTATATAACATAAAAATGTTGACCTTACACCAACATTTTTCTTCATGCGCGAATATAAGACGACCCCCGACTTTTTGAGGTCAAAAACTGAAAATAAGCCTCGTCTTATATTCAGGTAAATACGGTATTCTAATTTTAAGTATTAATTTACAAACAATTATTTTTAAACACCTCATCTTATCATTTGGGTTACACTCTTATCTACTAATTTCACTAATGGTTTAATTATGAGAAAGAGTGAATTTATATGTGGTGTACCCACATTTGCAGGGGGGAGAGAAAGTGGGAAATCGTTTAGGAAAACCACCCTTAGTACAACTGACCGGGATCGAGCTATGATCTCTCCGTTATCAACAGTAAATTATATTGTGAGAGTAGCGCCTTAAGCTATGTAGCCATCATAGCGGATGGTAATCAACTAAATAACGCCCCTGTGGTTTAATGGTCAGTGTTCCTGGCTACAGATCCAAACGTTCGTGTTTGATACCAAGCCCTTCTAGATTTGCTGTAAATCAGTGGTTCCTGAACTGGTCAAATCAGCATCGTGAGGACAAATGAAGATCTACTTGAATGAAAAAGAAGCAGATCCAGTCTATAAAACTCAGATTAATGGCCAGAGGGTTCCTTGTGTTGACCGCATGATACACTACATCTTCAGAAGTTCGCACTGTCTTTGCCAACCGGTGGTGCAGTGACTGCTCAGTCGGTATGTCTCGATTGCTGGCTTACGTCGTGGGAGTTTTTTTAAATAATCAACTAAAGTTTCCACAGTGTTGGCCGAGCAGTCTAAGGCGTTAAGCTCACGTTTATTTCATACACCATAAACAATTAGATCAGGGCTTGGTCAGATAAAGGCAAGGAGTTTTTCCATCCCCCCCCCCCGTGTGATTGGTAATTCTATCTCGACGATACTGCTATACAAATATTAGCTTCCCTCTTCATACTTACCTATACAATTTAGTCGTAAATAGCTCGTATTTTAAAAGTCGGAATTAGAAGAAATAAATTATTATACATTTCATATGTAAGGGATTTTCAAATTAGGCCTACTTATATTAAAATTTTTAGGCCTTTAAGTAGAAAATAATTTATTTTCTAGCAATTCATCTTCAAAGCTGTTGTAGGTTCATTATATTTATTATTAATATAATTTGAAATAATAAGCCCTGACTTTTCCGTACCCAGAAAACCACATTAGATCAGGCTGACGTTTAGTTTACGTTCCTACTGATGCGGGTTATTATTTAACGATGCTTCCTACTTGAAGATTTCAAAACTGTTTTGCGAAGCGGGTTGCATCTTAACTTGACGGACCGACGCAGTCCAAGCACTATTACACATAGACTCCAAAGTACAAAATAAAGAGAGGGGAGAAAATTAGAAGCTATTAACTATACACTGATAACCCTTTACCTCTTCCTCGGACGAGTTTAAACAGTCACTTTAATATTTGCTCCTTGAAAACATTGACTTGCTTTTTAATTTTACTTTTTCCTTGTTTCCTATTCTGGATGGTCATAATGCTACCACGGACTTTTTTAGTCTACATCCTGGGAGGACATTTTTGTGACCAAGCACATTTACAAAAAAAAACTACTTAAGGATAGACATAATAATTTTTTGGAACGGTAGGACTATATTTGTATTATTTAAGAATTTATGGTTTTTGTTTCAACGTTATATTTTTTAAACACGCCGAGTAAAACGTAAATTCATTAAAATGGGAAATCCTATCTTGACCAGCCGTGACGTCACAGCTTAGCAACTTCCTTAAGGTGCTTTGAAAGGAAATTAAACCAACTTCCAAATGTTAACCAATTTAGAAAATGTTCACGTCCACCTCTTTCCAAATTGTTTAGAAGCGCTACCAAGCTAAAAAGCACAAACAAATAACTAGCTTAGACCCTAAAGTAAAATTGACCTTTGGTTTGACATCCTAACCCCCCCCCCCAAAATAGGGAGGAATGGACAGTGTTGACCTCTATTGATTAGTTTTAAACTTGCCCTTGGCTGCCTACTCACTGGGGGATCTAAACCCCTACACACACCCTCCATATAACCCCTGTTGTTTTAACACTAATTACCAGGACTAGTCACGTGGGCCGAGGTTTGTCGGTGCCCTTTTGTGGTGTTCGACGCCGTGCGCCGATCACTAAGAGTGACGTTGGCGTCTGATCAAAGTGCTAAAAGTGGGTTATGGGGGTCAGGGGTGAACGGGAGGAAAGGGGGATGAGGGAACAAAATTTGACTGTCAAAGGGGTACATGCCATATTATACTGAAATGGTGCTTCTAATAAAATATCGAGTTTCAACAACATTTTAAGTGGCCATGAATTCAGATGAGTCAGACTGAATAAAATGACAAGAGGGTTTCGGAGCTCTGCTTTGAAGTGCTAAGTCCCATGTGAAAAGGTTTCATTTAGCTAGAAAAAAAAGTTGTTGATAAATTGGTTCTAAAGAATAATTATTGTATCTTCAAGGCCTACATGCACACAGTATAGATAATTTACAACTAAATGGGTAGCTTTCAAGTAAATTATTTATTTAAATAATTATTTTTAATACATTCTATTCAATTTACAATATTGATTGAATATATTTTTGTATAAAAATAATGACAATACTTTAAAATATAAATATAAAATAATTGATAGTATTGGTTGATTAGGCAAAATTAATTTTGATATCTAATATTTAAAATAATTATAAGAAACAGAAAAAAATAGTTAGATTTTAATAATAATAATTTATTACAGCGCATCTTACTACCCGTTTGCGTTATATGATTTGATTACTAATAACATTTTTAATCTATTTTGGAAACTATTGTGCTCATATTAGTAATGATGATGATGTGGTGGTATATATTTTATTATAGTTGTGCTATTGTTGATAGATAAGGATGTGAATTATTCCACCCCAATCCCCACCAACACACCTAAGTAGTGCAGTAAAATTGAACACTTTCTTCTAAGAGGTAAATGTTACTCTCGGACGACCGCTATATGAAAATTATATAATTTTTCTAATGTTTTTTTTTTTTTTTTTTTTTTTACAAATTTATATTTAATGTTCAAAATAACTATGCTTCCATTTTAAAAATATTTAAAATAGATAGTGTATTAATATAGTTTATACAAGTATGAGTAACTATGAACCACTAATAATAATAATAAATGGCAAAACAGTATGTTTCTCTATAGATTTTACAGCCAACCACACACGGCATTATAGTGATAATGATTGCTGATTGATTGGCTATGGTGATTGTTGTATCAGACTACTTTCAAACAAATGCCTATAGATCATTAGGATCCAATTAATATGTCGAAATGTTTTCATCACCGACGAAATAGTGCTGGGCTTAAGAAGTAAATCGCATTTAGTGATTGCACTTTGTCCAATGACGTAATAATTAGGCCTTTATGGTTGCATATGCATTTTTATATGAGTAATTTTGATAATTATCCTTTCTCGATCCTAGCCTTCCCCCCAACCCCTTAATAAGTATAGTATTATCTGTTTGGTTATGGTATTTGGACGCTATCAATACACTTATAAATAAGAGATATACGAATGGCTTTAAGGTAGCTCAGTGCATTGATTAAGGATAGTCTTGTAGAATAAGGATCGAGAAAGACTCGTATTGAACAGGAACAAACCTACCAACAATAACCAGTCATATTTTAAGATTAGTTATTAAAATAATTTAATATTCTAAATTGTGGGTCAATAGACACAGTCTTCATTCGCATCTTATCTTTTTTTGCATTGATATCATGTCGGGTCCTGAATCCCAACTTAGTGAATTAATAAGGTTCAGTTTTTCATAAGTGGTTGCCCAGGTTCCCTTAACTTAAGAGCTGTTAAGTTTACTTTACCTTCTCAAATCCTTATCCTCTCTTCAAGTATTAAATAATCTAAAAGCTTGGATGGACAGTAAAACACATAAACACACTCACAAAATGAGCTAGTGCGTGGGTGGAAATTTATGGTGGATTGATAATTTAATTTAAGTATTTAACAATTATTTTATAAAGTCACATGTAGATCAGTACCTAACTTATAACAGAATGTCTAAAGCTTGATGCACCCGTTCACCAAAATAGAAAGCAGAAGTTTGAGTGGCGAATCAATTCACACGTAATCAGACACACATCATATATTGAACCGTGGTCCTTTGAAACACTGACATATTTTAATTTTATAGTAAACAAAAAGCTCCACGATTAATATCACAGTGGATGATGGTTTAAATTAAAGTATTGTATCACGAAACAAATCAAAACAATAACGACACACGCGCTTCCAGTTAATGAGTTATTTCAATTCATCTTATGACATTATTACAGCCGGTTTGTTCTAGTCAGATGTGCACTGCTTGGGTTGTTGCTTTGAAATTTAATAAAATCTCTCGGGCTGAATTATTTCAAGCAGCACTGAGCGGACAAAAGACGACGAAGTTGTTATATTATGATTGACCTAGAGCTCGTCAAGCTATTTTTCTGGTGAGCTTGTTAACCCACAGTAATACTAAACACGTGGCCTATATATTTAGTAATAGAATATCAAGATTTACTCAGATACCAGTAGTGGTTTATCTGTTAGCATTTTAGCTGGCTTATACGTTGTATTAAGGTTATTCTATTATATTTTTTAAATATAAATATTTATTCTAAGGTGCTATTAATTTAATAATGTAGAAACAAATAAACACCTATTCAACACTTGAATTCATCCAAGGTCACGTGTTTTTAAATATTTTAACCATATAGCTCACGGACGATTAAACGGGAAACAGAATATAAGATTATGCTCGAACCAGTAATTGCATCGAAATGTGATTTTCTAAATTTTATCACTCAAAAACACTGAATTTATAAACAATGGAAAAGTATTTTAACTTCTAAATACATATTTTTCGAGTCTATTAAAATTAAAATAATAATGGTAAATGGTATCACTGACATCAATTAAATTATTTCTATTTAATGCCACACGAAACCGCGCCAAAATGCGAGCTTTAATGATAGCTGTATTATCTATATATTCTAATATACTCATTATAAATGGTTTTAGATGGACTTTTGAGTTAGTAAAACTGGCTACAGGGTATGACCATGTCAATTAATACAGTAGCTGATTGGTGTAATACAATTTTTTTTTAAACTACAAGTAATTATATTTGCTGCCAATGAAGCGTCCATTAATTTGCCCTTTCTTGTTAAAGTAATCTTATCATGTGATCAGCTATTGGTAAATCCTAACATAGGCTTATTTATATAAATTTGAATATATCATGTGTGTAGGGGTAGTTTAATTCATCATCTATGTAAAGTTCAAACACCAATTCCAACTCCACCAAACTAGAACGGGAAAAGGAGTGGTTCTTTTTTTATAATCACAGGAGGATAAGGAAAGGTCCGGGGCTAATTTTAGTAATATGTCTTCTTCCACTTGGGTCAAATGAATCCCCCTTCCAACCCCTCCCTTCCCCCTAACCTTCTTTCACCCGCATATCCCTTGACACACACGTTGAATACGGCCTATAGATAGAAGTCTATGTGCGACTGAGTTGACCTCAAGACTCAACCCTTTCACCCCTCGATGTGATGGGTTATATGATACCCCCCAACTACCCCTCCCATCACCCTCCGCTACTGCCCACCCTACAAACTACTCTAGGTCCGCGACCAACGTATCAATTTAAAACTGGGAGAGGTGTGGGGGTGAGAAAGGGGTGGATTTACACTGGTGTAAATGACACCATTAGTACCCAAACTACCCCCTTTTCCTCACCTCACCATAACACCATGTTCACAGAGATTAGGGGATGAAGAGAGAGGGCTGGGGGAGGAAGGGGAAGATTGAAATTAGGATTAAAAATGAGTAGGGGAAAGGGTGAATAAAGAGATGATTTGAAAAATGCATGAAAGCATTGGTTGATAATGTTTCATACAACCGGACACCATGAAAAAAATTGCCTTTATTTAATCAAATTGGGGATTTCAACAAATACATATCTAAAAAAATAGAATAGTGTTCAGTATCAAATCTTAGGTTGTCAAGTTTCAATGAAACATACATATTAAGGCATATTATGAATATTTTTATTTATTATTATTATTATTTGAGTCTTGACATAACAATAAAATGAGTGACTTGCTCTAATCGTTAAAATAGGGAGTGTGGCTTTGGAATAAATACACCTAAAGTTTCGTAAAGTAAGGACAGAAATACAACAGTGAAAATTAGAAAACCACCCCTAAAGGTTGGAGCACTCTCTTCCGTATCGCTTCGGATCGGCTCTAAACGTATTTTTACTTTCTCTCTATCTTACAGGTAGAGAAAGTATTGTGATCGTCAAAAAAATCGAACTCGAGATTTTGATGAATTTTGACGTTTCATGACTTCCTGAATCCGAAAAAGTGGTTTTTGAATTTCCGTCTGTCTGTCTGTCTGTCTGTACCTCCAACTAGAGCCTAAACTATTTTACCGATTGAGCTGAAACTTGATATCTAGGGTTTTCATAGGGTTGCCCCGAGGGGTTTTTGGAATTGGATATCTACCCCTAAAATTAAGGGTAGTTTACTGAAGGGCAAAAAGAGAAAAAGTCGATTTTCTCAAAATCGGCTCTAACGATTTTGATTAAATTTCATTTATGAACATAAATAAATATTCCAAACAAAATGGCTACTCTCAATATTTCGGCAAAATCGTTTTAAGGGCTCCGGTCTGATGCGTAAATTAACATTTTTTATAATAGCTCCGAAACTATTTGAGATATGAAATTACTTAGCATTACAAATATGTATATATATTTATAATACAAATATTTTATTCGAAACATATTTTTATAAAATCAATAACTTTCAATATATACGCAATTATATATATATTTTTAACTTTTTGGGCATTAAAGCTTAAGTATTGCGACCGTAAGAAAAACTAACCTGAAATGTTGATGGATGTCGACGTCTCATGACCCCCCGAACCCTTAGAAATAGTCGTTGCAATGTCGTCTGTCTGTGTGTCTATTAAAACTTAAAATTAAGGGTAGTTTACTGAAGGGCAAAAAGAGAAAAAGTCGATTTTCTCAAAATCGGCTCTAACGATTTTGATTAAATTTCATTTATGAACATAAATAAATATTCCAAACAAAATGGCTACTCTCAATATTTCGGCAAAATCGTTTTAAGGGCTCCGGTCTGATGCGTAAATTAACATTTTTTATAATAGCTCCGAAACTATTTGAGATATTAAATTACTTAGCATTACAAATATGTATATATATTTATAATACAAATATTTTATTCGAAACATATTTTTATAAAATCAATAACTTTCAATATATACGCAATTATATATATATTTTTAACTTTTTGGGCATTAAAGCTTAAGTATTGCGACCGTAAGAAAAACTAACCTGAAATGTTGATGGATGTCGACGTCTCATGACCCCCCGAACCCTTAAAAATAGTCTTTGCAATGCCGTCTGTCTGTGTGTCTATTAAAACTTAAAATTAAGGGTAGTTTACTGAATGGCAAAAAGAGAAAAAGTCGATTTTCTCAAAATCGGCTCCAACGATTTTGATTAAATTTCATTTATAAACATTAATAAATATTCCAAACAAAATGGCTACCCTCAATATTTCGGCAAAATGGCTTTAAGGGCTCCGGTCTGATGCGTAAATTAACATTTTTTTAAATAGCTCCGAAACTATTTGAGATATGAAATTACTTAGCATTACAAATATGTATATATATTTATAATACAGATATTTTATCCGAAACATATTTTTATAAAATCAATAACTTTCAATATATACGCAATTATATGAATTTTTTTAACTTTTTGGACATTAAAGTTTAAGTATTGCGACCGTAAAAAAAAACTAACCTGAAATGTTGATGGATGTCGACGTCTCATGACCCCCGAACCCTAAAAAATAGTCTTTGCAATGCCGTCTGTCTGTGTGTCTTTAAAAACTTAAAATTAAGGGTAGTTTACTGAAGGACGAAAGAGAGAAAAAATTGGTTTTCTCAAAATCTGCTTAAACGATTTTGATTAAAATTCGTATCTAGGCGTTGATTAAGATTATAAATAAACTGGCTATTTTCATTTTCCTATGAAAATGATTTTTAGGGTACTTTACAGAAGCGTTAATTTCCGTATCTCCACAACTATTGGAGAAACTAAACAACTTATCATTGCAAAATTGTTGGACTATTAGAAATAAAAAACTTTTATTTGACATATATTTTTATAAAAACAGCAGTTTCTGAGATATTTGCAAATATATTAATACAATTTTGTGAGCTTTAGTTGTAAACATATACTACTTAAATCTTAACGCAATAATACTCCAATGCCATAGAGTAATTAAATATAAGTAAGTATCTAAAAAAAGTATGTTATTTTTCCTTAAATCTCTTAGGAGAAATGTTTGCATAGCAATGATCTATCTCCATTTTAGACTCAATAGTCAATATTTACATTTTTTATTGGTCAAAATGTATAAATGAATAATTAAATATCAATGCGATGACTTGAAGATCTGCAACATCTTTTAAAATGTTAAAATTTTAACCAGAAATCGAAATTTTAATACGAAGTTTTGACCCTTGTGGAAGACATTAAACTGTTTGAAATGTTCTTAGGTGGACAAAGATGCGCCTCTTTTCTCATTGATTCTATATCATTGTATATTATTTTATGCGTGTTCTTATGTGGAGTGGTGATGATACAATGTACATTATTCCGTTCAGAAATCTTACGAGTTTATAGAAAGAGAGAGAAAGTCTGTGCGGTGTGCCGTACCATTTATTTTAAATGACGACGCACACTTGTCCACACAGGATCGGCCCCTTTCGGAGTTGGTTGCCTTGCTAGGCTCTTCTTCCTCTGCTCTAGACCAGTAGCAGACATGGATGCATATAGTGAGGAGGACGTTATAGTTGCTTTCTCTGTATGCCCTGCAGCAGTTGCGAGGAAGGAGAAATGGAATCAAAAATAGTCAGATTTTGTGGAATACTCTGTGATTTTTAATTATTATCTGGAACATAGCCCTTAAATGAGTGATTTTACTAAATAACAAATTTTTCGAAAACGTCTTCAACGATTTTGTAAAATGTGAATATCTTTGCTTTATATGACAAATAGCGGTGTATCATTGGTTTTTGGGCAAAAATTCGTGTAAGAGTAGTTTATCGATGGTAAATTTTTGGAATTTAAATATTTTGAAAATTGCCCAAAATATTTCGTTTAAAATATATATATATATGTAGATTGTGTGGTATGTCAAATAACACTACATACTTGATTTAGGGTGGTAATTCACTTAAGGGTTCGTTTAATGATTAATGACTTTTCAAAAATTTAAATAATTTTTAAAAGTGGATTCAAGACTACAAATTATTATATTGGGAGTGTATGATATGACGCATTAAACTGTTTACTTGTTTGTTGGTTAAAACGTGTTTTAACTTAGTTTAGTGATTTAATTTCTTATGAAAAATTAGCTAAGTTTTCTTTTTAAAAAAGGGCTTCAACGATTTAGTTCAAAATATGTAACCTATCTGGTAAGCATTTTAGTGTGATAGTATGTATTTTCACTACTCCTTGTCACTTCCAAAATGTATGTGTAAAGTAGTGGGTCTGGAACAAGGTCAAACTCAGCCTCGTGAGGACAAATGAGGAGATAATGAATAAAAACGTAGCAGCAACGGTCTAGAAAACTGAAACTAAAGTCTGGAGGGTTCGTTGTGCTTAGAACATCACACCCTCTATCCACATATGTTGGCACTAACATCGCTTACGGCAGTAGCAAATCGGTTTGTAAAACTGGCTTGTGGGCTCACACAATGGAGATTTTTTTACTGATTACCGATTTTTATCAAATTTTTCTTTTTTTCTTTTAAATCTAAAGTAGTATAATCGTGAAACTATTAGAGCTATAATTTATGACAAATCTTATAATTTTATGTGTGTCCAAACCCAAAACAATGGATTTTAAATTAAGTATGTTTGTTTGTTTGTCTGTCTCTCCCTGGCCACAGATCCAAAATATTTTGATGGATTCTGTTCAAACTTGATAGTTAGATTATATCATGACTCTAACCTTAATATTAAATATGGTTTACAAATGAGTGATTTTTTTAATTCAAAATGTTTTGAAAATGCCTCTCATGAATTCGTTTAAAATGAATATCTAAGGAGCGGTTGATCACCCAACTAACATGATTGTATAGGTGGTTTTGGGTAAAAACTCGTTATTGGGTAGTTTACTGATTAATTACTGATTTTTGAAAATTTCCTAAGCAATTTGTTTTAAAATTTATACCTGGGGAGTGTTCTACGTTACAAATTATAATAGTATAGGCCTACTTGTTTTTAGAGGAAAACTCGTTCAAGGGTAGTTTACTGTTGACTGTTTGTAAAAATTGGAATATTTTATCAAATGGCTTTATGGATTTGGTTCGAAATACGTATCTTGAGTTTTTTACATTATAAATTGCTATATCATATTGGTTTTCTAAAAAGCTATTTTTGTTTATTCATTAATAGAAGAATTTTGTAAAATTTGAATGATTACGAAAATAGTTTTAAAGATTATGTTCAATACTGGTATTGGAGGAAGATTTAAATAGATTTTAATGATAAGTTATATAAGAATATAGTTTAATTTTTCCAAACTAAAAATAAATTTAGGATATTTCACAAAAGATGTATTGAGATACTTGTGTACAAATGATAAAATCATTCAAATAATTTTTTTACCATTTGATAATGTCAGAGCTATATTATAATAAGCTACTAAATATTACTACAAATGATAAAAGTACATAGGTGATAGACCGATTCTTTTATTTTAAGTTTGTGAGCTTATTTTTTAATTAATAAGCTCAGTGCACTTTGGTTTGGAAATTATATCGGTGAAGCATTAAAGAACTATTTCATCTGTATATTAGTACAAAAAAATATTACACCTTATATGGTTTAATACATTTGCTCTTATTTTCTAACACTGATTAGCCATTGTGTTTGTGATAAGATTGACCAACATGTGTGGTCGAGGAGTAACGGACAATCCCGAATACAGCCCAAATACAGCAAAAATGTTCTTTCCCGACAATAATTATTTGCCATTAGGTACGGTTCGTATCTAGCCTATGCCGTGAATTGTGTGCTACACTCTCGGATTTAATTTTTCAGACTACTCAATAATTATATACAAATAAAATTATCTTATTTAAATTTTAACCAATGCAGTTTTCCTAAAAACTCAACAAATCAAGTCCTAGTGTGACTCTTATCTATTTTAATTTGGATGAAAATGGGAAAAACAAGGAAAAACTAGACTCTAGAATATTTTCTTAGCCGATGCGACACCAAAAATTATGCAATAAATTCATGCACTCAGTTGGGACATGAATCAGGATCTCCCTTACAATTACGACCGAGTAAAATGAGAGCCCAATTTTACGTTCAGGCTCAGATGCATTTATGTCAGATGAACAAATTTAACAACTAATTTATCCTACGGTAGCAGAGCTATAGTAGCATTGCGGTCTCAAGAAACTTTAAGAGAATACAAAATTAATATATTTACTTGTGGTTAACATTGATAATGCTTAATGTATTATTTATATAAGTTCATATTTATTAATATGAAATGTGACAATCTAGAGCAAATGACTCCCCTTAAAAATATATTAAAATAGTTTTTTTAACTTGTAGCTGTATAAAAAGATTATTACCATCTAAATTCTACTCTAAAACCACTAAATTCGTTGTATGTACGATGACTAAATCTTTTTAACAGCTCACTTCAAAAAAATAGACAAATGAGGTCACAAAGATATGACAAATAGATAAAAATAAAACTTTGATTCACTAAGCTGATTTGAATCACACTGGGTATAGTTCAAACAAGGCTCCCTTCTGCTTCAAGATATATTTTTCTTTCTAAATATACGTAAAACGATGATAAAAAAATAATAAAGCAAGGCAAAGCGAATGGGTTCATCACGTAAAGGGGTGGTGTTGTTGGCAGGGGTTGAAAGTATAGGGGTTGGGATGGGGTGTGCTTTGAGGCAAAAAATAAATAAATGAGGGGATGAGGGTCAAAAATCCTCTGATGGAACAAAATAAAAAGGTAATAAAGAGAAAAATGAATCACTAAAAAAACTATAATGAAGTTGGCTTTTTTTTTTGTGCCCTCTTCTAACAGGCTTGTGTACCGACAATTGAAAAAAAAAACGTAATGTGACAACACATCTACAATTTTATGTAGGAATTATATTTCTCAGAGAATAAACTCAAAACAAGAGGCATGAGCTGTGTAAATGGTGTCAAAATTGAAAATAATAAAAGTAAAATTTTGTCCAGAACTTTATATAAGCACGTATATACATTTACAATTTTCTTTTTTTTTTGCACAACTCCTTTTTTCAGATTTATTTTCGTATTATTTATGATGGTTTATTCTAGACATGTGGAAATGAACAAATTGGCAAAAGAATTTTTGTTATTAACTTATTTAACGTGGTTGGTCTGGGTCAAATAACCACAATCATAAATCAATAAAAATACAATTTTAGTAAGAAATGAAGATTAAAACTTCTTACTGGCTAAAGTGAATTGTTTGTATCAGGTTGTATCGTTATTATTATAATTATAATTATTATAACAATTAGTTATTATTAATATTTTATGAGCAATTCAAAAGATCTTATCTATAAGCTGGAAGCCAAGTTGATAGTTTCTTGTTTTAGTCACTTTTCGACCAATATTGCTACAAGTTGGATGAAGTGTAGGCCCTATTTAAAAACCTCTTTTAACCATGTTTAACTGGTGATCACGTTTTATGACTTGTCAGGTTTGTTTAAGCTACTAATCTATTAATTATTCTTAAACATATTTACACCCTAAGAATTTTTTTAATTTAATTCTAAATATAACATAGCTATACCCAAAATGAGTATTTATTAACATAACAAAACTATACCACAACAACAAATATTTGGTGCTTTGGAAGTTAGAGCTATTCTTGGGTATATTTGACCCACTGATTCCAAAAATGGCATCAGCTTTACCTTATCAGCTATAATTTTAGAGATACAGCCTATTCACCTTATTATATGCTTATATGTTCTTTGCTGTACGTGTACAATAATTTCCATATTATTAATCACCGATATATGTATGTGATATTATAATTTATGAGTGTAAAGTCAGGGACTATAAAAGAAGAGAATATAATTTGATTTTATTATATTTTCAGCTTAAGTAGACACCATGGCTTCCTCACAAAGGAGCTGCTCGAACCATCCAGATGTATTTTGCTACATTTGTGGCGAGTATACCATGAATGAAAGTAGGAAACCTATTTAAGAATTTGTGAAGAGAGCATATTTTTGTTATTTTGGTGTCCAGCTTGGAGATCAAGATAAGTTGTGGGCGCCACATACTCCATGCAAAACGTGCACGGAGCATCTGTGGCAATGGACAGATAGAAAGAGGAGCTGCTTGAAATTTGGGGTACCAATGGTTTGGAGGGAACCTAAAAACCACCGTGATGATTGTTATTTTTGTCTTGTCAACACAGAGAGCATCAATCGAAATAAGCGAAGCAAGTGTACATATCCCGACCTAGACTCAACACATCCACACTCAGATGAGGTATCCATTCCATATTTCCACCAACTACCAGAGCTCCCAGAGTGTGAATCAAGCATGTCTGATGACGAAATACAAGCTAACAATAGTGTGGAAAGTGACAGTGATTTTGCTGGAACTTCAGGTTTTCAACTTTTTAACCAACATGAACTGAGTGATTTCATCAAAGATCTGAACCTGTCAAAGGAATCTTCTGAATTGCTAGAATCCAGGTTGAATGAAAAGAATTTACTTCATTTAGGAACCAACATTACGTTTTATCATAGTAGATAAAGGATTTGCTACCTTTATTCTCTACGGAAAACAACCTAGTGTTCTGCAATAATATCAAATGCCTTCTAATGAGAATGGGTTTGCCAGAATACATGCCAAATGCATGGCGCCTTTTCATTGATAGCTCTAAGTGGAGTTTAAAATGTGTTCTTTTACACAATGGCAAAAGATATGGCTCAATTCTTATTGGTAATTCTGCCTATATGAAAGAGAAGTATTATTATTATTACTATTATTATTGTTACTAGTATTGAAAGAGATAAAATATCAAGACCATCAATGGGTGATTTGTGTAGACCTAAAGATGGTGAACTTTCTCCTTGGTCAGCAAAGTGGCATCACAAAATATCCTTACTTTTTATGTCTTTGGGACAGCAGAGCAAAACATGACCACTGGATAAGAAAAGAGTTGCCTTTAAGTAAAGAAATGACAGTTGGAGAACAAAACGTAATCAATGAAATTCTGGTTGACAGAGCCCAAATAATCCTGCCACCATTACATATAAAGCTTGGACTGATGAAGCAATTTGTGAAGGCTTTGTTTGAATAAAGATGGTTTGTGCTTTCAATATTTATCAAGTAAATTCCCTGGACTGAGCAAGGAAAAACTGAAAGAAGGGATTTTTGATGGTCTTCAGATAAGACAGCTAATAAGGGATTCACATTTTATAGATTCAATGAACAATATTGAGTCTTGTGCCTGGTCTTCGTTTGTTCTAGTTGTCAGTAACTTTCTTGGCAAACATAAGGCAGGTAACTACTCCGAATTAGTAGAGGATATGCTCTCCAATTTTAATAGGCTTGGCTGTAATATTAGTATCAAGGTCCATTACCTGCACAGACACTTAAATCACAAAGGTTTTCTGGAAAACCATCTAAGTGAAGAGCAAGAAGAAAGGTTTCACCAGGACATAAAAACTATGGAAGACTGATACCAAGGAAGGTGGGATACCCACATGAGGATAGATTACTGATGGAGCCTTCAGTGTGACTGTCCCGGTAGATCTCACGCTAGAAAGTCTTATAAAAGAAAAATTGTATATGTTGAATGACTAATAAAAAAGTTTCATAATGACATTTGGTTTAAATAAGTGGATTTAGTAATATGTGGTTGTCTTAATAGTATGTAATATTAATAGCATCAAAATATATGATATGATGAAATGACTGATAAATAAATAGGTTCAAATGTTTTTGGGTTGAAATAAACTGAATTATTAATATGTGGTTGTATTAATAGTACATTGTGTAATATTAATAGCAACAATATTTGTCAAAATCATATCAAAATAGCAGATCATGCGATTGAGGATCTAAAATGTTGACGAACGACAGATGAGAATCGGCATATAGGGTTACTATGCCGTATCTCCAAAACTATAGCTGATAGGGTAAAACTGATGCCATTTTTGGAATCAGCGGGTCAAATATACCAAAGAATAGCTCTAACTTTAGGGCACCAAAATGTGTGTTGGGGAGAGTAATATAAGAGTGAAATTATACATTGAAAAACATAACAGAACTATAATCTAAGTGTGTAATTGTATATTTCTAAATATAACATATCTCTATCCTAAATTAAATATTTTTATTTATAAACTTAACAGAAGTATACCCTTAAGGAAATATTATTTATTTTAAAATATAATATAACTTAACTCATGGAAGCCATTATTAACTTCCAAACAAAACAGAACTAAATCCTAAAAGAGCTTTTATAAATTTCTAAATGTAGCGAATATGTTTTAAAGGGGAAATGTTACTTGTTCTAACGTGTTAACACATTAACAAAAGTACTAATTAAGTTATTATTCCATAAATAATTAGCTCGCCACATTTAGTTAACTCCACTATCCTGGTTTAAAAAATGATTAAAGCAGCTTATGATTGAATTAAAATTATGACTGAACTTGTAGTATTGTTTCCATTCTACATGTTCTAACCCACACCAAACCATTTCTTTTTTGTTGTGCAAATTAATGTAATAAATGTGTCATACCTAAGCCCTCTGGACAGATATTAATGGTCTACGCTAATCACAGATTAGGATTATGTTATCAGAACAATAAGAAAAGATTACACATGTAAAAGTGTAGTTCACAAATCAAGTAATGAACGTGTACACTCCATTTACAATCAGATATAGCCGTCTTGCCTTGACTGACTACACCATGGCGCAGCTTACAAGATAAAACCTTGTCAAGGTAAGGCTGCAACCTTTAATAGTAAACGGAGTGTAAATGAAAGCAAACAACACTAGTTTTATTTGCTTCAGAGGCCGTATGGTATAAGTCATCACTCTCATGTTAGAGTGACCTGCTGATGACATATCGGGTTTAGAATTAAGAGTCGGGTGTATTGAGGGTGGTTTTTCCCTAACCAGTTTTCCACTCTCCCTCCACAAAAATTCGAGCACACTTTAAATTCAAACTTCCTCATCCCTAGCTCATTGGCGTAATTTGTACATATGCGTACAACCTGACCAGGTAGGTAGTAAGACACAGTGCTTAGAAAAACTATTTTTTTAATTTGTTGATCCTTTTAGTCAAAAGAGTGGATATGATTCTTTTGTACAAAGCAAACTGGATCAAACACATCTTTAGGAGGAACCGTTTTATGCATGACGTCATATAAGGAAAGGTGGATAGAAATTGAAGTTTAGGAAGAAGGATGACTCAAATATTGGATGACTTGAAGGAAATAAAAATGTCTGGAAGCTGAAAAAGGCAGAGGACAGGGCGCTAAAAGTTGATCCTTATAGCAAGAATAAAAATAAATTTGTAGATAATAAACAGTGACACAGTTTCACAGCTGCCAAAATTGATGCCATCTGCCTAACCAGCAAGTTTAGTAGCTATAATTTTTATCAGTCTATGAGAATGTCACTATCAACTATTTATCAATTTCTCAGAGGCAATATACCCTTTAGAAAAGCCGACAGACCACTTAAACTACCTCTTTATTATTCTTGTTCAAATGTCATCCCCGCTTGGGAAATGTGTTGTCGATATATAAGCGCAAAAAAAAAAAAAAATTGTGTGACAATGTGACTTTTTTCTAGATTGTTATCGGATTTTAGTATAGGATTTTATTTTATTAAATTCCGTTTTGCTTTTTTATATTGCAACTGTAGCTCATCTTTTATCACTAAACAGCTGAATTAAATCAATGCCATATTTAATCCCATGTTTTAGTTAAGTAAGAGTTGAATTAATTAAGACACATGTGTAGCAACTTTAATTTAGGTCTAGAGTTTGCAGGACCCTTATTAAATTACTGTTGAGGGTGATGAAAATTCAAATTAGTAACAAAAAGATTGATCTCTCAATCTATTAATTAAATATTTAAGGTCTAGTTATGGGTTTGTATGGCTATATGTAGTGTCATTGGTCAAACTAGTTATAAGTCCCATTGAGAAATGTCTCTGGTTTTATAATATATGCGTTATATACTTTAACTAAAAGCCCTCAATTCTTACAACTAGTATATTAAATAATATATCTATTGTGCCATTAACTTTATTATTATTATTTAAATCTATATTGGTCCTTTGGTTTCATAAATAAAAAAGCATTTGTTGAGTGTGGTCACAGAAAGTATTTAAAACTGTACACAGCCTAGTGATAAATTTTATCCAAATTAGGTATGTTTGTATTTTGATGAAAAATAGTTGTATCACAATATATTGACACTTAATGTTTCACTTAGCTACTAAGTTAATAGGCTTAAAGGTTTATAGTGCAGCTGTCTTTTTAGCCAATTATAAAATTTAAATGAAACGCAACGTTACTCGGGTGAGAAGGGGAAGGGGTGTAGTAGAGAATAAACAAAGTAATATCACCTCAGTAAACATGTGCTTAGACTCTAAACCTGAGACCTCCCAGTCAACGGCGAAATATACAATACGAGATTGATGTATTTGTCCACATACCCAAATTAAAGCAGATTTAATCGCTTTAGAAAGTTGGTATGCCCTCCTTCACACGGGATAGAAACCAATATTAAAACAGAACTAAGAATTGGTCTTTAGACATTATAGAATATCCAAGGAAGAGATATATTTTAGGGGACAAAAAACCAACTCATCCCTATTTTAACCTAACTTTAGAAGGAACTACACACAAATGAATAATATTAAATTAACAACCTTAGTCATACAATAATATAAATGGAAAATCTGATGAACCTGTTGAAACTAAATAATAATACCTTAAATGTAACCACATTTAAATTAAAAAAGAAATGAACACAACACAATAAATGATTAGAGTAATAAAAGGGGCAATATCCAAAATAGGCTTTTTAAGTTAATCTCAATACTTTTTGAAAGACTTGACTTTCCCCACGAACTACTTAACGATAAGTGTAGCTCTCCCTTTTTCAATCTCTCTCTTTCTCGCCCTGTCCCACAGTTATTTCTCTCCAAGCAGGGCTCTCGGGACTTCTGGGGCATTTCTTTTGGTCGGATGGACAGCCCACGAACCAACGAATGAAGAGATTGGCTGAACCCCATTTTCTTATCCTTATCAAAGAAGGGTGACCTTTCTAGGTTTTTTTGTATCCCAAGACTATCTGCTATTCGAGTATTTACACTAATTGGGCAGGGCAGAGGGAGGTTGAATAGTTCATAAAAAATCTATCAGCATCTTATTGGGGTTGGAGTAAGAGAAACTTGTACGACTAAACCATCAGGTTACTCTACCCTGAGCATCAAATTAGATAGAATGATCATTACTTAAACCATATGCCTACCAGCATGATTTTAGCTTAGGTTTAAATTACCTGGCCATAATAATATCAAACATGATTATAAATTGAATAACATTTCGATAACTCCCGCTGGATTTATTTGCTATAAATTTAAAATGTGGGCTACTCAAGGTGGTGGCAGAGTGATCTATTACATTAAATTCGTATTGCAAATGGCTATCGTTGATCAATAAATCATGGTTTGCACACATTCTGGAGACTTTGAGAGTAATTTTTATAGATGCAATCTCCATTGTGGTTTCCTCAACCTCCTATAGAAAGATTTGGATTCATTTATTTCAAACCTTAGAGTGAATCAATGAAAGCCCTCAGGGCTTGACGTAGGAAATATATGAGCTGTTGGAAGTAAAATTTGGGAACGAAGGATTTTAACTTCCTACTCAGAAATATAGAATAATATAATTAAAAACCAAACCATCACCACGTCTAAAAAGTGACAAAAATTGTTCATCTTCTTAGGTGCGCAGTTGTGGCCAGTGATATAATCGTTGTGAATACATTTTCATGATTAATATACCTTCCAATAATATTTTTGATATTCATCTACTATTTACTTTTTAATTAATACACTTGCACAAATACTAGTTAACAAATTTCATTTGAAATGCATTGTGGTTGATAATATTTTCCTTTTAACAAAATACGTAAATATCAACAAATGATTAATACAAAACGGTTAATAGATAGCATTATTTGAAACAACTACAGGCTGTATCAAAAAGATGTTTAAATTTTGTATATAATTATTAATACAATTTGCAATTAAGGTAGTACAATATTAATAATTTAAATGAAAGAGGAGCATGTGTAATTATTATGGCACATTTGTTCAAACTGGAAGCCTTTCTAATCTAGACGCTGATGAAAACGTCGTTCTACAGAGTCACAAACAGCATAAAACAGTTCATTTGAGATATGAGTGCACTCTTTCAATAACTTGCTTTCATTTAATCGATTGTTGCCAGTTCGGTACGATAAACTTCTCTAAGGTAAAACCATTACATGGTTTGAGGCCTGGTGAACGAAATATTCAATGCTACATATTCGCCAAATACATCTGTTAGGCCTATTTTAATAAAGTTATTCCCTTACATCACGATAGTAGTGGGGAGGTGCTCCATCTAGCTGATAATAAAATTAATTCCTCCGTTTACACAAAATCACGCGAATGCTTGGAATGATAGAATTCCACAGAAAGATAAAATAAACGGCAGCAGTTACAGTGCTGTCAAAAAAGAATTGTACAGTAAGGCCCAACACTGACAATCCATACCACAATGCAACATCTGGTAAGTTCACAAGGTGTATCGCTGAAATATGCGGGCTCTTCGTTGCCCAGTAGAGTCAATTGTGGTGGTTAATTGTGCCATTAATTTAAATTTAGACTCATCCCTTCAAAGAATCTTGTTTGAAACTGTGGGTTCTCCAAATATTCTGACCGGTATTATTCTCAGAATTCAACTCTTCGGTCAGGATTGTCTTCATTGAAGAAATTGACCAAAGTCATTATCTGCGCTTCAATATGCGCCGGACGCTATCTTTTGAAATGCCTATACACCAAAAAGCTTGCCGAACAGATTTTCTTGGAGACCGTTGGTAAGTTACCACTGCCGTTTCTTCTGTTGTTGGACTTTTGGACGTTTGCGGTCTTCCGGAACGATGTTTGTGGACGTCTTGAACAGTTCAGGCTGCTTCAAAACTATCTTAATGTGAGCAATGGTGAGCCGCATCTCTTTCAAACTTCCTTAGAAACTTATATGAACTTACACTATGTTCTCACATTTCCAGTAACACTTTAGGATATATTTCCTTTCTTCTATGCTTAATCACCTTCCAACCATAATTTATAATGGGCTACACCAAAGAGAAAATAAAATTTCAAAAGTAGTTGGCTGTAAAAATGTGTATTTTTAAACACCCTGTGTATCAAGTATAAAGTTAGTACACGCACGTTGAAAATGAGTAGATAAAAAGTGTTCAAAATGTAAATTAAAACAAATTAATCTATTCCGACAAATCAAAACAGTCGCATTGTATAATTGATCATGGGATATTATTTCAAACTGTTAAATTAAATCATTTTACATTATTTAGATATTAAATCTCCCAGCAGTATAATATTTTCACTTCTACCTACACAGCGTTCAAACATATAAAAAAATTCCATTATTTTATTTGAGCTATCAATCGATTTTTAAAAGTGTATATTTCATATTAAAACTCCTACTGATATTTTCACATTGTAACATTAATAAATATAGACAAAAAGCTTGTTGATTAAATTTAGTAGAGATTTTATAAATAATATTCAATGTTTCAACTGGCACCACATTTTCCATCAATATAACATTTTATGCAAGTGTAAAAATTTAATGATGGTCAAAATCTCTTTAAAGCTTTCTTTCCTATCAAAATTCTTCTGTATATTAATTAGTTAGGAAATAAGGTATTTCTGACAGGAAGTCACTGAATAAGTGAGATGTAGGCATCCACCTCAGTAGCCAAATGGTCTAGGCGTCACTCTCGTGTTAAGACTGGCTAGCTGTTGACGGGGAGATCAGGGTTCGAATCCCGGTCGGATCTGCTGAAGATGTTTTTTTCCTAAATAGTTACAGCTTGGCTTTCCCTTCTTCTCTAGGTAAGGGGTTTCCAACTGCGGACCACAAAGTTCCCTGTAAAAGTATTTACCGTAGATAAATTAATATTTTTAGCAGAGAAACAGAAAGTTTTATCCTCTGTGGAAAAAAACCCCGTGAAAGCTCCAAATGATGTTCATTCAGAAATAAACATAAGTGTGCTATATTTCTACAATAGTTAATGTGTCCGCGTGAGTTGTATCTCCTTCTACCAACTAGCCGATTATGATACGGCCCACCACTAGACTCGTGGATTCAGTTGTCGCCCTCGAGAACTTTTAAGTTGGAAAAAACCCCGCTCTTGACTATCGACATTTAGATATACTGGGGCTAAGGGGGATAAGAATGAGCCAGGTAGAGTTTGGATTTAAAGTATACCATTATTTTCATGAAGGAAGAGTGGAGGACCATCGAGGGATACCAATCTAATTACTCTAAACTTGACTGCACAAAATATACGTTTAGTCTGCCTGTCAACTAATACGGGTTTTTCAGAAATAAATATACACCCGAGATAGAAGCAATGGAGGGACATATCTCCATTTTTATTTCGATCAAATATTCCAAAGAACGTTGATTGCCCTCGACGTCTGCAAATATCGCCTCTTTGACAGTAAGTGCGTGAGACTCGGGCGGCAGTAAACGTCACAGCTGTGACGCGGCTGTCGCTTGTCAAAAACTATGGTTCGACGTTGATGGTCTAGCGTGGTCGACACAAGGAGAAAGGGAGGTGGAAGGGGTGAATATAATGGGGGTTGAGAAGACACTAAATGTTGGTTTAGACTGGTTATAAGTTTGGTAAGGCTCTATTTGACCGTTGTTTAAAACTTGAGATGAATGGTGAGAAAAATTATTTGTTAACTATGAAGTGAAAGTTATGTGGAAACTAAAACACTTTCTGGCATATATGTAAGATATATCGTCTTCAACAATATAAAACTGTATTAAAAATGGCTTGTATTTGTAGAGTTACCTAAACGGTAGTTCACATCTTAACTCAGTAACACGTCCGTCTTAAGAGCAAAGGGTCTCATGCACGATTCCTGGCTTGGGAGAAATTGTATGGTTGGAGAAATTTGTGTTTCCCTTTTCAAAGTTAAATATTTAGGTCAGTTAATAATTCATGTGATGATAATATAATCAGTCAGTACTCGGTCATTCTTAGTACTAGTTCTTTATTATGGCAGACTATAAAACTATTTTTTAAATTCCAATCAACCGAATGGACCTTTGTCCATCTGTTATGGTTTTTTAAATACATATTTAGAGAATCCATTTCGTATCTGGCCAGGATGTATGGGAGGTCGTTTCTCCACTAAACTGGTTTTCTCTCTTGCCTCAAGCGAGTGTTGATACACTACTTTCAATTTAGTCTACTGATATAATTTAATTAGAAAACAAAGGAGTTTAAACCAGTGTCCTGTCGTTGAATGTTGGGGGAAAAAAAAAAAAAAGATAGTTTTAGTGCTGTACCTGTGGTGTTTTAAACCCCCCTCAACACAATTAGCCAGTTTATATATATATAATCTGTTTTGCCTACCTTAAACTAAGAAGTATGTCTGTTAATAACCGAACATGAGTGGTCTACTTAATGAAAAGACCCATTCATAGGTACATTTAATATAAGTCAGCTTATTCATTCACAGGTACATTTTATTATAAGTCAGCTTATTCATTCACAGTACATTTTATTATAAGTCAGCTTATTCATTCACAGGTACATTTTATTATAAGTCAGCTTATTCATTCACAGGTACATTTAATATAGCTCAGCTTATCCACAGCATGTCACTGTTAAAAACCGAATCACAACCAGTCTTTAATAATTACAGGTTTCATATGGGCAATTTTAAAGGGAAATACTTTATTTTGACTAAGTATATAATGTGTATATCTTTATCTTGTTTATTGTAGGATATCTTATATAGTAATAAATAAATTCATTTAATTTATTTAAAATTAATATGATTTCTAAAAGCCGTATGTATGATTTTATCGTATTTCACATTAATTCTGGTTACTCTTATGTATGGATTTTAAAATAACAAAATATATTCTTAGCTCTTAGAATATCGTACCTGTGACACGATAAAAATGTAGTTAGTTCCAGTTATATTTATGGTGATAAAGATTAAAAAATATATTTAACATTAAAAACTTTGACGTAAATACAAATGGTCTGACCGTCCAACATTAAATTTAAAAATTTAATCCGACACTCGAAAGCTAGAAATTCACAAAGGGAACACACACATACAGAAATTATCTCCACGAATCTTCTCTCACCTTTTCCAGTTCGCCCCCCCAACCCCCTAATAAAACTAGATTAAAAAACCTGTGGATACGATGGTTCACAAGAGTGACATTAATACCTTTAGTGGGGAGAACAATTTTTAAGGTGCGTGAAAAAGGAGTAATGCGACCGACGTCAGAGCTCAAGTCTTTCAACTAAATGTCTGAAGATAGTTATATTATGAGAATCCTCCTGCCTCTCCTCCCACCCATCTTTATACCCTTAACACAACTTTTTATTCTTTTGGCCCGTCCATAAAGCAAAACGATAATATCGGTGAGACCAAGCTGCCATAAGAGGTGACAAGGTACTATAAACCAGGTGGAGGTATAAATGCATAGAGAGAATAAGAAAGATTTAGTGCACCGGTTGGTTTCATGCCCGTCAAATTCTCGACGCGTGTATGACAAGGAAGGGGTGAGGGGAGGGTATATATATATATATATATATATATAAATGGTATGGTATTAATCATATATATATATATATATATAGTATTAATACCACATTCTTTACTCGCAAGAAATATAATAAATAGTTTGGTTGGCTAAGAGGGACGCTGCATTCTCTGAATATGTTTATAATTCAAATAAGAGTTTGTCTGGAATTATAAATATAGCCTTAGTCCAAATGTTATGGGAAGAGCGTTTTATAAAATATGTACATAATTGTATGCGGTTAACACTGATAGCATTTTACTCTATTTATTATTAGTGTTATTTTAAAGGTAATGATCATATCTACCAAATTTTTTAGATATTGATCACATCATTTGACGTATGAATACGTGATCTAGTAATTTTTATACATTTCAAATAAGAACCATCCTATTAAAATTGGTCTGCATTGCACTCAAAAGAGTATCGAACCTTTGGATATTCTCATCAATTGCAAACCAGTTCCTTGCAAGAGTTGTGCCTTCAAGCATATGACTACCGTGGCGTGTGTAGCATTCCCTTCTATTTGTTTATTTATACATTTTGATTCACACTTTTAGGACTGCACGCCGACCGTGCTGCTACCATGATTGGATTATCTTGGTAATCGGTAATTGTAGATAAGGATCAATCAGAGGAAATTAAACTATCGCCCTTGGGCTGTATGTTATTCCACAAGAGAAAAAGAAATAAAAACGTTGACAATATTGAGTTCAGGATGCGTTTAGAGCATGACAAGTAGAGTCCTACACTATATTTTGCTCACTCAAATGATGACCACTATGAGTTTTTCAAATATTGAGTTTTTCTGATAATTTTATTCAGACATTATCTTTTATGAATTTATTTATATAATCTTTTATGGTGCACTTATACACCTGGACTAAAGTTATTCAACTTTTGTCCATAATTATTGGCTTACTGCTCACGAACAGCATTCTGCAGCCAATTTCAGATCAAAGATAGCAGACTTCGTGAAGGTTCGACCTTGACGGAATAAGTTGAACTAAGAGAAACGAAACGAGGTTGAACATAGGGCGCCAAGTTTCAATTCACACTCATAGGAGGACCATGTGCCTAACGTCTGGAACCATGACCTTGGAATGAACTATTGAAATAATAAATTCAAGACGACACAGTTAGAGTACGATCGGCGCACAGTCCTGTAAGTGTAAATCAACAGTCTTACAAGGTAACTCATATGGGAATGACCTGTTTTAAGATTTTTTGCAGCACGATACAATCCTATGAGTGTGACTCCTACAACAAAAGTATGCTTGACTTAATCTAAGTGAAAATGCCGTTTGGTACGGCTTATATCCGTGACTAACGATCCTTTACACTTTATGAGCTTCATTGATACAAGCGTTTTCACTTTGTTCCATGTTAAATTAGGTGGTTAGGATTAAGAAGGTTAGAGGAAGTGCACTTGTATTAACGATAAGAGGTGACGAAAAACCCACAGGAGATTCATCATCACCTCCTGTGCTCCTGGTTAAAATAATAATAACCTAAACTCTATATCACTTGTCACCACGTGTATTGCGAGCCTGACTCCTGTTTGAACTCTAGGGTAACTTTTTTTTGTTCGATGTTCCCAAATTATATATTTATACCGGTATACTTTCTATCCTTTCTAACGATAAGTATTATAAGAAAAATTAACCTAAGTTAAAATAAAAATATAAACCTGTGTGACAAATATTACTATTGTAATCTACCAGATGTAATTTTTCATCATTTTAGTTTATTTAAATATATAATTTTATTTAAAAAAGTATGTATATTAAAAACTATACTAAGGGCCAAACATATTTTACTTTAAATAATAAAAAACTTTCTAAGTCTTAATGTTGAGTAATATTATTTAAAGGCCTTGCATTTTTGCATTGACACTCTTACTGAACACTACAAGTGCTTGAAAAAAAAAACACGATGAAATCACATTAGATTAGGAAGTATGCTTATTTTTATTATTAGTTTACATGATTCACTCGTATATTTTAAGTTCATGTTGAAAATAGCTTGAATACACTGGAAGAACTTTCAACCGTGTTTTGTATTTTTCTTACCGAATCCCATTTTAATAATGAAAGTGTATTATCTAAGAAAGATAATACTGTTATGAGTCATGCTGATAATAGTGGTGTACATGATACTCGTGAAATAGTCTAGCTTTATAGCGTGTCTTTTCATGTTCTCCTGTTAAAGAATACAAGGGTAGATTTAAGAGAGGAAAAAAACACACCAACCCACTCTCAGTAAACAAAAGTAAACCCACAATAAGCCACGAGGTAAGTACACAATGTTATTACACTCCATAAATCACGTGGCTTGAAACTACCCTTACAGGAGGGAGAGGGTGGGGGGGGGAGTGGCGAAATCAGGGTGAAATGTGACACAGCGAGATATCATTAAAATGAGGTATATGATGAGCTGATGTGAGTTCAGTTTTCTTTTCAGCTCTCTCCCTATCTAAGATAGGCATCTCTTTTATTTTTTTGTGATACACTCACACCCTTAAACGTCTGTCAGCCCTTGGAAAAATAACCAATGTCAATAAATAATATCTACCCAATTCTGAACGTAGCACATTGAAAATTTAGCATTTTACAATGGGGATGAAAATAAAGGACCTCGCCATGATATGGATGTGTGTTGTATGAAACTTTTTTTTTACAAAAACTGATTTCATTTCAACTTTATCTGGCTTCCAAACATTCAATAGAATCTCTCCCTGTTGTATGTATATAAAACGACCCCTTCTTCTTTTTTCTACATTTATTGAATGCAGTTACATTTATTGTTTCGTTTTGAGATGGTAGATAACTTTCAAGCCTCTCGTACTCTCTCTGTGTAAGCTATAGTATGTTGTAGAGTAAAGAGTGGTAGAAATAAAAGGTTTATTTAAAACGATGTACTCCATGGGAAATGACTCAAACTGATATTTTTTTATTAAATATATTAAATCCAGTTTGTAAAAGTTGAAATTAAATTTCTATATACGTTATTTTGTGTTGAAAAAATCCAAATAAGTAGGCTGTATACTCCATCCAATAAATACTTGATTTTTGAAATTCTAAAAGGGACACATACCTTTTATAAATTATTTATATAATCTAATAATTTAACCTTATGCTTCCCAACATTTAATTTTAACTAATCAATTATATAAATAAATAAATCACAGATCAAAAATTAGTTTCTTAAATTCATATGTATTTTGAAACAAAGTTTGTTAGGTCAGATATACTTTATTTTAAAAACTAAAGTGAAGTCATACAAGCATGTAAGTATAGTCTAAGTAATCTTTCTACTCTCAAAATATTATAGATAATGAGTCCCTTTGTTAAACTTCTAGTAACATTGCCTGGCGTAAGCCTCATGGTCAGCATCGTCTAAGCGGCCAATTTATAATAAATAGCCTGAGTTTCCAGTGACGAAAAGGTGGTGGTTCGAATATAGGCTAAGCCCTCTAGAAATGAATTTCAAAATATTATTTATCACTTTTATTGCTCCTTTCCCTTTTCACTTTAATATTGATATAAGTCTTTACGTATTTTAAGCCTCTCTCATGAACTCTGCTCATTGGATTAAATGGTTAATAAATAACCTTTGGTGTTTATTGTACTTGTTAATTTTAAAAATGTGCTACATAAAACTCATAAATGTCTCCTCAGCTACTTCCGTCATATTTAACTGAACCATGTAGCCAAATGTTTACACATTAATGAGGCAGTAACGCTAGTAAGGACCAAAGTTACATAAGATGAGCCAGTCATTAGCTAAATGTAACAGGTAATGAAGCTTCGTCTCGAGTTTAAAAGAGAGAGGGGGGGGGGGAATTAGAAATGGGTGAGCTTAGGGTGGATGGAGATGGTGTTATTTTTTCTCTCTCAAGAAAACGAGCTAAAGGCAGTTTGAGGGTGGGGGGAATGATACCAGTAATGTCGAACAAACTATTACTAGGACATCGTCAATGAAGGGTGGTCATTTCCCGAAGCGATAAGATGGGTCCACAGAATGGCTACTCTGTCGCCAGTTAAAGAGGAAAGTGGGAAATGGTGGATTTCCTCGTTACTGAAAGGAGATGTCTTTAAACTTGTTCTGGGTGAAAATGGTATTAGATATGGAGTGGGAAGCTTGGGTGGGTCTTTGTGGAAATATTTTTTCTTTCTAACTTGAAAGCAGTAGTAATATTATAACTAGAAGTTTTATAAAGGCAGAAATCAAATACTTTTTTTTTGTATAGATTTGTTTGGGTGTTATTTCGAGGTAATATATATAAATATTTTATATTAATAGAAGGTTTTCTTGATTACAGTGTTGTTTTTAACTACCAACAAAATGTTCTAAATATTATAAAATATGACTTAAGAATTTCGTGTTGACCCAAGTGAATGTATACACTAATTTGCCTTTTACTATACCTTAGCTCATTCGGCATTGATTCTATAGTCCAGTTTTCATAGAAAGGACAATTTAGAATATACAAACCTATTTTTTGTGGTCAACTATGATAAAATATTATTATTAATATTATTATATGAATATAATGATAGGTATTGATCATATCTATCAATAGTGAGAGTTACAAATCACATTCAAAATAAGCAAACGTTATTGTTTATTTTTCAGGACTTAAAATTGCAATCAAATGTATACTTTTGGTTACCAACAGTTTGATAAAAGAAGCCACTATCTATTTTGTTTGTCTAAGTTAGATTATGTTTAAGGGGGGAGTGGGGCCAGAGTTTGTTTAGTTTAAAGAAGCTAATATAATGACAAGCTGAATTTTAAAAATTGAAAAAGGTTTATCAAGGTTGGACTATGACACTAGCATACCTAGGTGGGGAGAAGGGAAAAGAGGGTTGAAAGGAGAGTTCTATCTCCTGGAAATGCCAACAAATAATATTGTAATATAATCCTAAATCTTATTAAGTAAAATCATAATATGGAGAAATGAAGATGTGTATAGTGTGTAAGCTAAATATTAAGACCATACTAATGCCTTGATATTAAAACTTTAACCGTAACACACATTAAGGAGGGAGGGAAGGTAAAAAATAACTTAATTTCATATTTTTGGCACTTTTTAAATCAGTAAAATTTATTGGCCAAAATAAATATACTATTAATTGAATATAAATATATTACTTATTTTAATTTTATTAAACATAGTTATGTCAAATTTTATTTAATATTTATCATGAGCGTAGTGGTATTTAACAAAAAATATTTTATGCAACACCTATAACATAAGTTCGAGATCTTTCTAATGATCTATATGTAGAAGATTAAAATAAGTGTGCATAATAAATCAATATTTTATTTTAGCCTAAATAGTTTTATCGTAAGAACTACCTAATATACGGATATTAACTGACGTCGCCAACATCCCTCTTTAAAAGTGCTTCAAAAGTTTTTCATACGTAAAAAATTAAGCACATAAATAAAACATTCGATACATGAAATTCCCTCCTCCCAAAGTACATTTCTGGATTCATCTCCGACTCATGTATGTTTGATTATCGTATAGATCCATTTGACACATACGATCACCCTTAGTCCAATAAATGATCAAGGATGCCTATATATGTGTTCCTCGACTATCTTTAAAAAGACAACCTGACTTTACCACAGCTGTAGTGAGAAGTGGAGTGAGCAAGAAAACACGGAGATACAGGTGGGCAAAAGTCAATTTAAATTATTTAATTTAAAATAATATTTAAACTAACAATCTAAGTTTATAACCAAGCAGATCGTTTTCGTGAATATCACAAAGTAGAGAACTAGTAGCTTGCGTTCATTGAATGGGACGATAGAATTGACGAGATTAAAACCAAAAAACTGTTGATTCTTCTAGTCTTCAGTATGTGATTTAGTTTTAATAATAAATCGTAAAAGATTATCCAAACAAGTAATACTAAATATATTTATTAATAGCCAACAAGGAATATAGTAGAAATAAATATTCTGTGATAGCAATGCACTTAAAAGGTGAAGGAGATCTCCTTTTAAATTAAAAGGCCATACACAGGTCAAACACAGGAAATTAAGCCTATTCTTAGTGGCAATTGAGGATAATAGCCCCAATTAGGAGTGCCTCAACAATACCTATTTAAGAAAGAGCAATTAAAGTTCAAACTAGGATATATAAAACTGAGTGGTCAAGAAAATACAGGGTGGACCAATCCACCTAAGCCTAGTCTCTACATTGAGGGTGCAAGACAATAGATAGTTGGACCCAGCTATCATCACTAGCTCCATAGGAGCTATCTACACTGTCCCAAATCGTAATAGTGGTCAAATCCACTTATACTAATAATGTTAAAACAATTCTGCAATAAATAAAGTTACCTCGACCTCAACTGCCACTGGGAATAATATACAAAATTAGGACACTAATGTTTTTAAATAAAGTTGCTAGACAATAGACATAAGGTTAAGGACAACAAAGAGAAACTACATTAAACTAACAGTTATTCAAGTCCTAGTGCAAGTTGTTGAGCTGAGTTTCTTAAATAAATAGAATACACAAGCAAGTGCTACATCCCAGCAACATGATGCAATACCTTGATTGATTGGTGCGGCAGAAGGGATAGCAAGTATTTTTACAGTTTTTATAGAATTGAAAATTTTTGGCCAAAATAAATCAAATATTTCTCCAGTATTAACGTAGAGTTTAGTTTTAGGCACGTGCTAATATCAACAGATCTTGAATATCTGTCAAGGGTGTCCTGGAATTTGGTCAAAACTTTTTCTCCTTATTTAAAAAGTTTTGACCGAATTCCAGGACACCCTTGACAGATATTCAAGATCTGTTGATATTAGCACGTACCTAAAACTAAACTTTACGTTGCTACTGAAGAAATATTTGATTTATTTTGGCCAAAAGAATGTAATGCTATAAAAATTGTTAAATTACTCGTACTCCCTTCGGCCGCACCTTAAGCTACTCCTAAACAAAAAGCATTATTAAATAATAAATTTTCTTTAAATGTACAGGCAAAGTGCCTCCCATTAAAGAGAATAAAATCTAAACCTTATTCTAACAACTCTAAGCAGAAGTTAAGCAACTGAACTTTTCTCAGAAGGAAACATATATTCGAAACATAATTTATTCAACTAGTCAACGAGAACATCGATATCATCCTCAAGTACATCACTGAAAGCGTTGAGCAGCAGGCAACTGTAATCAAACATAGCGGCGTGTCTTCTTCGGTCGTTGATTGAATAATGAGTTTCACTTAGTTGGCTGAACACCCAAAAATATATTATCAAAATATCGGGTGGGGGTGGGGCGTAAAAGGAGAAGTCATATTTCCCCATGCGTCATTCCAGTTTAGTAAATAGGTGGGAGTCGATCCCGTGACGCTTACTCCTCTCGGCTAGAAGAGTTGACTGTGGCGGGGAGTTTCATACGCTTGCGAGCGACGTTCCTTCTTTCGCCTCAAATGTTCATTGAAGTTGAAGAAGTATGTAGAATCAAGGAAGCCATTTGAACACGCTAATGGCTCGCGAATTGTAATAAGATTGTGCATATATTTAAAATGTAGTTCACATAAGCTGAGATCATGGTTAGTAGAAACATATTATTAGTGATGATTATTTTGTCGGTTTATAGAGAAGATATTTAGGAACACCATATAAATGTATAATCCATTATTGTGAGGGGTCAAAGACTTTTAGCCCATCACACGTTTAAGTTCAGAACTCTTCAATTACCAGAGCTTTGGCACAGTCTATGATTGTTGAATAAAGCCCTCTCCCACCCCCAAAAAAACTAACTTGACTATTTATTTTGCCCAACGAGCATGATTACAATTCAAACTAACTTTGGCTATAAACTCTCGATCCATCGACGTGTAGTAGACAGCGGGAGGTTTTGGCGTCACTCGCTTGATGGACGCCCTAGCGTTTGCGACTCGTCCGTCCTGACGCGAGTTCACTGTTTGGTCGTCTATTATCACCCCTTAGCCCCTCCGCTCCACCCTACTTTTACTCCGCTCCAGACGATTAACGACTCTTTTAAGTCTGGCGCAATTACAGCATCTCGCTACGCCTATAAATAATTTCTGTCTCTTTCTAGACGGCCACATGATGTCGTAACTACCGACCCTCCCCCTTATTCTCGCCCCCTCTCATCCAAACTAAGGGCTGCGTTTTGAGAAACGGAACTAAATAGTTGGTCTGGGATGTCCGTCTATAATGCGTGTCTGAGCTGTACAACAATTGTGATGTAAATTAATCTGTCCGTGAGACATTATATGGTCACCGGGCGAATGCGTTTGAAATGATTGTGTGTTTGGTGGGAGAACTCATTTCATCATCAATATAAAAGAAAACTCGCTTTAACGAACACATGATCTAAGGTAGTGACCACCATTTTTATGAGTATGGGCGATACTTTCAAAACTACGAATTGGTTTGCGAGCTACCCCAATTTAAAATTTGCCGCATAACCCTTCTATTCATTTATGTAGGGGGGGAGGGGGTTTAAGGTAAGCGCTATGTGTCTTGGATTCATGATTGCAAAGAGATTAATTAAAAACCAGATAATACATTTCATAAAAAAATAAACATTTTGATGCTGGAAAGTATAATAAGTAATCATTATAAAAACAAATAAAATCATAGTCAAACATAAAACAAAAAATGATATGTAAGTTACTTAGAAGAGTGATATTTACTTTCATCCAGAACATTTTGAAGAGTTATATGTAACTTTCCACTTCCATTTGAATGAATTCATAAAAAAGTTCATATATGTGTCTGCTTCTGTATTTGTCCTTCACCATCACCTGCAGCTGAAAATAATGACTACTCGCATAAGTACGGTAGAGCAGAACTACGCCTTCATTTAGAGTGCAGCGTCAACCAGCACAACTGGATTATATTTAGATGATAATTTTATAACTAAATGAATCCATGCACATATAATAAACAAGTTTTTCAAATGAGAAATTCATATTAGGTCATTCTTTCAAATTTTGTATATATATGCTACACATTTAAATAGTACTTTTTATATTAATTATTCTATTACTAAATTTCTACTAAATTCATCCTTAATTTGTATTAAATTTGATAACATTTATTAAATAGTTTTCCTTATATGCTAATATTAAAGTATATTGCATATTCATTAAATATATTTGGAATTAAAAGGGTTTTATACAATATTTTGTGCTAAAAATTACGTTTCATTGAATCTTAGCACTTATTTAAACACCACGAAGATAAACTTCATTTCGTTAAATTATTAACTCAATGAACAAATTTCCACAATATTTTTTTTTAGTAAAAGCTATGGTTTAGGAAGTTGAAGAGCAAATGCAGTGTCACTCAAAGAGGGTGGAGAAAAATAAATTAGGGTGGCTGGTAGGCGAGTGGGTGGGGGTGGGGGGGGGGTGAGTGTCATAAACCTGGTTACTTTCATTCCTTTGTCTCCCAAAGGACCACCATGGGTCTTCCCCTTCACCCCAAACTACTATTGCACCACTTTATTTTGGAAAAGACAAAATTCCCCTCTCTTTCTTCTCCCCCTAAGTAGCTACATTGCAATACTATCTTCCACATTAAATACAAATTCGGAACCATGTGGAGAAAGCACATTGCTTTAATAGTGTCCCCGTGTCCAATCTCAAGATCACATTAGTGGAGGTTGAGACGAAACCAAGATATATAGACATAAAGGTTGAGGTTGTGTTGATAGTCGAATATCCTGGCGATATAGTGAACTTATGATAACATGAAAATCAGGGTTTGAATCTAGGCTGGGTGTAGCGAGTGTTTTTTACTGAATGGATTTTAACTCTTGCTACATGCAAATGTGGGTGAATTTACTCCAAATTCAACCTTCCTAATTCATAACACACCCTCGCAATTAGAGCATATGCGTACATTGCAGAGGCGTAGAAAGGCGCGGTGCTAAAAAATTAGATAGGAAAAAATAGTCTAATACCTAATATAACAGAGGTGGAAATTAAAACGCAAATATACATACAGCCCACTTCAATATGGATTTTTATTTTAAACATAACAAAGATTGAATAAAGAGAAGGCCCAATTCAGTGACCGCGTGGTCTAAGGCGCTAATCTCATGTCAGGCTAGACTGCCGAAGACGGGGATATCAAGGTTAGATCCCGATACGGTGCACTAAGGGTGTTTTTCCATAGATTGTTTTCCACTCGGCCTCCACAAAAATGTGGGTGCATTTACTCTAAATTAAGCCTTCATAATCCCTAACCCATTAGTGTAATTAGTACAGAGGCGTATAAAATGAACAGGTAGTAAGGTTCTTTGCTAAAAATTTAAAATAAAGTGAATATTTTTATGGAAAGATAATAGATTCTTCGTCATTTTAAGGAGGTATAAAAGTAGACTGGTGTTAATGTTTTATGTTCGTAATTTACAAAGCTTCAGACAACTTGTTTTGATAAAAATAGGTCTAATATTGCTTTTGTCAGTAAAATTTGTTTAGCTATTCTACACATAGTAATATCTACATTTCTTTAATATCCACCACGAACAATGCGGCATTTGACCATAAACTATTTAAATCAAGGTAAAAAGTCACGCTGAAATTATTTAATACTCATTCAAGATATATAAAAAAATAATAAAACAAAAATTTCAATATATCTAATGATTTGTTTGGTTCCAAATGAGTTTTTGTTTATGAAAACCGAAAAAATCGTACTTTTTCCACATAAAGGCAGTTGAAAGAGCTAATGAACCGGAAGTATTTGAATTTGGAGTATCATCAATTTTAGGGGCAGTTAATTTTATTTCCACTGTAATCAATATACGTCCTGTTGGTATAACCTTCGACCGAACCCCCTTATTTGTTTGATCAATCTTTTGAACGTAAACTGGTTTTGAAGACGCTTGCAAAATTATTTTGGGAACTTTTTGTAGTAGTTAATTGTATAATAAGTTTACAATGTTGTCTTGATTTAGGTTTTATTGCTTACAGCACAGTAACCAGTAAAAAAAAAAATCGCCATAGTTCGGATTATCGAGATTTTACTGTAATTAGTGTTTTCATCAGTAACTTTTAATAACCTCGACAAACGAACCATTAAATTTCCTTAAAATATACTTCTTTTTATCTCATATCAGTTTATATAATTTGTAGACAGTGCAAAGAGGCAGTGTGAAGCTTCACACTTGAGAGAAGCCACCTTCGTTTTGGTCTCTACCCCTTGGAAATGACCACTGGAAAGTCGTCCACCTCACTCCTCTCTCCTCCTCCTTTGCCCCTCTTCACACCATCTGCGGCCACTAATCATATGTAATTGTTGGTTTGTAAGTAATTTGTCTTGTGCCAGAGTTATCTGTTCCTTGTGTTTTGTGCTACACGTGGCACACGCTACATGTCCTCGCATTGTGCGTTGGAAAAGTGGGGGGAGAGGAGGGATTAATATAGAGGTCAGCGTCAGCCGTGGTCGTGATCGTGATCGATAAAACGTTGTGCCTAAGATGATCTCCAATAATATACACACCCACTTCGGTGGCCACATGGTCTAAGGCGTCATTCTTGCAATAGACTAGACTGCTGATGACTAAGAAATCAGCGTTCAAATATAGGTCGGGTTTACTGAGGGTGTTTTTTTTTTCCCTAAAAGGTTTTTCCCTCCGCCTCCACATAAATTCCCGTAGACAACCTCTAAATGTGACCTTTATAATTCCTAACACATTAGTGTAACTGAGACAAGAGTCTAGGGTTCAATCCCTGGCATGGCTAAAATAATCTATCATTAGCTAAATGTGGGTACCCTTTTCACAGCGATAAATTGGGCTGGGTGTTGTATCTGTTCTAGATTTAAGTTAGTTTATAAGTCGTGTGCTGATATTTAGACATTGCAAATTAAATATATTAAATAAATGAAAATTAGCGTAATTAGTAAAGATGCGTGCAACCCGCACATGTAGTAAGACGCGGTGCTAATGAAATACATAAGAATATATATGTATCGAATTCTGGTGGGTTTAATATCTTGGTCTTCACGGAGTGATTTGGCACGCAGTATTGGCGCAGCACCTATCCCGACAACTCCTCTAAAGGTAAGCACCTGCTTAAAGACCTAATAGTGATCCCTGTTAGGATAGAAATAATATCGGTTATGGTGCTTCGTTCATGAAACCAGCCAAATAAGTTACGATTGATCTCCTTAATTGAGGGCCTATGCTGTTTTCTTTAATGTTCAATCAGATAGGGCAGTTTAATCAAAAAAATATATCACACAATTAGTAATTACATTTAATTTAAATAATTTATACGTTGTTTACTTTTCAGGGATTGAAAATATCCATAAAAATAATGTAGCTATCTTCACTCACCTATAAAATAAATATTATTATTTTAATACATTAGACAATATTCTCTTTCTGAGAGTAAAGATAAGTTCAAAAATAAACAGGGGGATTGTATCCATTATTCCCTTTGAAGCATGATAGATAGTCACAGCTCTTAATATCCCTTCCAGCCACTCTGTTCGATTGCGGATGGATACCACGCGAGGGATAATAATAGATCAATGAAGTCATTAGTCCCTCACCACTCCAGGACAGATGCTACCTTCCTTGGACTTCACCTGGTTGGTTGGTACACTGCAGCGTTGCCTGCCAATCAATTACACTGCCTCTAATCAATCCAATGGGTCCGACTGACGTCACACAAGCTCTGTTTCCCGTCGGCTTTAATCCCCTACACCCTACTCACATTGAAAACAAATCAGACAAACGTTGGTCTACAGACGCTGATTGCAATGGACAGTTAAAAATAAGAAAATAATGTTTTTTTAAAAGCATGCAAACTGATCTTACGGTCAGGATTTTATTTCGATTAAGTGCTAAAAATAATCTATAATACTTAAAAAAATACACCTGGATACGGATACAAGCCCAGGGCTTTTTGCTTAGCGTTCCAAACTCTAACACTGAGCTATATAATATATGTATATATTATATATGATTTTAAAACCCCTTTTCCAGTTAAAGAAATTATGAGGAAATGGTTTTGACAAACGACCATTCATTTTAAAGGTTAGGGGGCCACGATGTCAAGAAAAATAGTAGTTTTAAACTAAAATCTGATTTTCCTAGATAATTTTCAGCTTTAAATTATTTGTTTGAATTTCCATAGAAAACCTGATTTTTGCATGAGTGTTTGTATGTAGATAAAATATATATTTCTCTCTGGTTACAAATAATAGCAAACCAACTTTCACTTTGGTGGTATGGTACAACAAATACAGCTGTATTAATAACTTAAGTAAATTTAAATTTTGATAAAAATGATTTGCGGTGAAATTTGTTTTGAGAGTTTAATGATTTGGGATTACGGTGGTTGGTTTTGTCCTAAAATATATATTAGGAAACAAATATAGCTTGAACAAGTGTATAAAAAGCTAATCGAATTTGTATAAGAATGAGTCCACTTAGAAATAATGGCTGTTATAGTGAAGCTAAATTGTAAACCTCGCCTGTTTGAGCTATTCATAAATAAGGGGAAAATAAACCTAGAAATAATAACCAACTTTATCAGATAAAAAATAGTTAATAAAGCTTTAAAACTTTTAAAACCTTTAACTATGGAAGGTTATGTTGCATTTTAGTTGTATTTAGTAGGTTGGTATAAACTCATTAGGAATGAAGATATTAAATTAAGCTGGAAACATTTTCAGGATAATTTTTGAGTATATTTCAAAGCCACAGTTTAGTTTGAGTTTAAATTGCAATGTATCTTTATCATTTATATTCATTCAGCCCACGATAGCCATTTATTTAAACCTATAAATTTCAGCAATAAGGCTTGCATCATTAACAGAAAGAGTTAAAAAGAATAAATGAAAATAGCATTTTTTAAATATCCATTTACCGTGTTTGAGCTAATGGTAGCTCCGGTCACTATTAACAACTCTTATTTTTACCTCAGCAATAAATGGACCCCCAAGCTACTTTCCAAGGTAGATCTAAAAATAGACAACAGGACTTTCCCGATGTTCACTCTAGAAAAAATATACCCTACCTACGATAGGAGAGGTGGTGACAGCTAGAAGAATGTTCTTTATTGAAAATATTGGCTGATAGGTACTAATGTCTACTTATTCGGAAATAATAATAATTTTCTAAGTGATCTACTTTAAAGTGACTGTCAATGTTTGCAATAAATAACCTTTCTGCAAGTTGTAGCCACCTCTACTACCGTAGATAGAGTATAGTCGATGAATGAAGAGTAGGAATCACACTCCTAGTTGAACGACAGCACCCTTCCACATAGTAAAGTGTGGGAATTACTAGTAGAGCTCAGCCTGGCGTTGAAGTCAGGAGTTGAATAACCAGAAAGGGAGAAGGGGGGTAGGAAAATTATGTAGTGTGAGACCCATGAACAATTCTCGGAGTACCTATGTTCCGGCTACAATTAAGTCATTCCGGCCAAGATCCCAGCTGCTATTAAAAGTCCTACTTTTTACCCCAGCTACAATACATAATTAGAGTCGTCGGATGCTAGCACGTCCCCGGATATTATTGGGTCTAATACTGTATTTATTTATTTCAGCTGCATTGATTTTTAAATATAAACTTTGTTTAAATGATTTATAAACTTGTATTTTCACTAATCTTGTTAAGTGTCAAACCTAAAACTATCTTAAGAATGTAATACTACATGCTCTAGTTTATCGTCAATTGGTAGGACTAGTTTTAAATATCAAACTAGCAATTTAGATTGTTACACTAGGTTCTGTCCCTAAACTAACAGTTCCATACCTATTCAATATCTTTTTTTGGTATTTACGTAAGGTCTGAACAAATATGTGCAGCTTCTCAATTAATCCCTGATCAATACATTCATAAAATAACCTTCATGACTATCTTACTATTATAAACCCTATCTTTCATGGACTTTCCTACCGATGCATTCATAGAACTGTAACAGAGCTGCCACAGTTTAACTATTCAGCAAACTCCACTACTGCAATGTGAAGTCCCATTGCAGGAAATAATACATAAAGCCTCATTCCCGCCCTTCACAGACCCTTCTACACACACACATAACACCCTACCTCTTCCATGCCTTTTCAATCCGACAATATGAGGCTAATTGCGAGCAGACACAGTGTCGCGCAAAATGCCTATAGAAAGTCAGCAGGGTGTATAATATTGCCTTGATGGAGTTTCCACTTGAAGCGTTACCGTGTGCCCGGTTAAGCCGTTTGTTAAAACCATTGTCTTATCAAAACTTCAGGGACGTCACATACACGAGAAGGAACTAGTGCAAATGAGCTTAACGCAACGTTTCCTTATGAGTGAGAAGTTGGCCATTTCACGTAATTACTAAGTGTCTTCAGTAATTTGAAACTTTTGTCTGAGAGGTTTCCCGGTTACACCTCAAGTATTAAAACCAAATATTTTAGCAAAATCAAAAAGGCAAGTTTGTATCCAATTGTTTTGATATTTTTTTTTAAAAAAAACCTTAGTGTTTATAAAGTATTTATAAATCATTTATAATGTTAACTAAAGAGATATATTAGTTTATGAAAGCAAAAGTCATATTGTTTAGTATTATCAAGAGATATACAAATCAATAAGTACAAAGAAACTTACAATCATTGGCGTGCAGCGGAGTAACTCCAGAGTAAGCATAGCTTGTTTATAGTGTACCTGTGATTTGTTTTCTCACGCTATTTGTCCCCATTTGACTGTTCATACAATTTAGGCCCTGCTCTACACACGAAAATATACTTTCGTAGAAAGTTACCCAGTGAGTATTCTACGGTGTGATGAGAATATCCACATCTGTTAACCTGAAAATAGCCCAGGCCACGGGCTGTAAGGGCGTTTCATTTTTAAAATTTGGAATTTAACTTTTTTCAACGAGATTAAGTGTTCAGATGGTCTAAGAGCACTCGAGAGGGATTGGACTTCTGATGACCGGGAGATTGGGATTCGTATTCTGCTTGAAAGTACTAAGGTTGGATTTTCTAAATGTCTTTACAATCTTTCTCCGCGCCTATGTGAATAAACTGTCTTTATATTCCCTCGTCATTTAAATAAGAGTAATTAGTTAATTTGTCTACAAACCGAATGGGTAGTAATATGAGATGACCAAAAAAAATTGGTGTAACTAAACAAAAGCTATTTAGTATAGCTCCATTGCTCTCAGTCGAGGAAATAAGCTTATTTTAGTAGCGCATGCAGATATAATTTTAAATTGTTCAAATTTGTTGCATTTTAAAGCTGTGATATTGTCACACACACACACACACACACACACACACACACACACACACACACACACACACACACACAACACACAAACACGCTCGAGTTATTAATTCATTTTGACGCATCTCGTATGAAGACAGTTTTGAGAGTTACTAAACACACATCCATGTCTTTTATCAGCTAAGCTTATGTGGATTTACTGTACTTTTTGGCACATGAAGTCAACTTTGACATCGGAAATATAAATAGAAAAGGCATTATTTCAAAGTTGTCTAACTTATATTTATTTGAGTATGCACTAAAAGGTTGTCTCTATGACGATGTGAGTATACGTCTGTTCTGTCTGTTGGCGACAGATTTTTATTTCACCACTCTAATATTTAAATATTTATAAGGGAGGATATCGACTAAAAGTTATTTTGCTTTCCATACGACGCTGACATATTCAAATTCCCTGTATGGTATCTGTAACAGGTAATGAATGCCCAGCCCCTTTATTTGGTGACACTATAAAAGAATATGGTAGTTTTGAATATTTTGTAGAAGTCATTTCTTTCGTATCCCATTAAAAAAAAATTCTATATATATTATACAAGGTTTTTTTCAATCGAATTTGTTTTAAGTTATGTAGAATTAAAGGTATTACAAGTGTAACTCATTTATTTGTACACATCAAAATACGCCTACTGTAGGCCTAAAAAGTCAAAGACTCACAATAAAAAAACAAGTTATTTAGCTTTATTGCTAAGAAAAGAAATAGGTTTAGTATTACAAAGAGAATGAAAATATTTAAATTTAACTTATTAAAAAATGACGTTGCAATTATTTCCAGGCCCCTATTTCATTCCATTTAGTAAATTGACTATCTCACTGTAATTATTTTTAGTTATATTTTTAAAGAAAGGGCTTTTAGAAAAAAAAACAATATTTGGTTTAGGTCAATATTGATAAAATTTTACCATACAAGGTTATTTTATATCTATAAATAACAGCTGAGGTTCACAATATGACTTGACGTATTGATACGTGAAAATAGATCTAGTAGCCTTTCTAGTTGTCAAATAAGGCCCTTAATATGAATTGCAGATTATGGTTGTGGAACAAATTCTAGTAGAAAGTAGTTTTCTTTTTCCATAAACACACACGTTATATGTAATTTTTATCCATAAAAAACTAGTAACCTACCTTTTCTCTGTTTAGTGTTACTTACGGTTTATTTAATTAACAACATCTAAGTTCAACTCTTGGACACCCTCCCTTTCCAAAACTCCCACATTTCGCCCCAGCTGACTCACGGTTGAGCGCGCCCGCGTCTTGCAATCCCCCTCCCCTCACCCTTCAAAACTAACCCTCATCCCGTCACCCACACAAGCACGCGCACTATATCATTAGCCCGTGAGTGCAATATGAGACCTTACCGCCTAAAACCCCCTCCTTAAAACTAGAGATTTATTTCATTAATTAATTTATCTGGACCTAACAAAGATACACACACACACACTGAGATGTGTAGCGCAACTGATAAGATCCTATTACTTCGAGAGCAAGAAGGGTATTAGTAGCACAACTAAAACCACAACTCAATTTTATTCCCTTCACTCTTTTTCTCCAGTGAGTTATCCTATTCTCTCTTTCCTTATGTTTCAATTTCCTTCCATATCTCTCTTATTTTCACCCCCTCTTACTCCCATTATATTTCCTCCCTATCCCTCCCCCTAACACTTCCTTGTTTTATTCCTCTTTCTCCCTAACTTTCCCTCTAGCCTTATCTCTCTCTCTCTCCTCTTCTCCCTCCAACAATATTTCTTTCAATCTCTTTCTTCCTCTCTCTCATCCTTCATCACTCTCTCTCTCTTAATTTCTTTGCTTTCAGTCAATTTTTTAAATATCCTTTTCTCCCTTTTTTTCTTTCAAACCTTTTTCCGTTTTAAATCCAAGCTTACCTTTTCCTCTATACTCCTTTATAAAGTGATTAAATCTCTAAGTTCCTTTATCCCAATCTATGTGGTTTTTTTTTTGTTTTTCATTTTCCTTTCGGTCATTTGTTTGTTCCTTTCTCACTCTCTTTCTGCAAATTTCTTTCAATCTACTGTCTCCCCATGGGGTGTCCTCAAGCTGCTCCAAAGAGGCGGGCGATGACTGTTAATTTCTTCCGTTAGTTATAAAACAGGTGGCCCCTCCAAAAACACCCTCCCTTCCCTAAGCCCATATCTCATAATGGGTAGAGTTAATTTGATTAGCAATTGAATTCGGAGGCAGAGTGATTAATTAAAGTGTTACCAGCATGCTACAATGTCTAAGGTGTGAGGTTGTAAAAGCGAAGGGTGGGAAAATATTGGGGGAGGGGGGGCGAGGGAGGTTTGGGGATAGTGAAGGAGCTAGGATGAAATTGAGAGGAAATGACGTCATGGCTAAATGGTGCTTCCTGCTGAGTATCATTTCTAACAGCTGCCCTCTGCCTTGCCACAATTACAGAAGATGAAGTATTTAGTATGGCTTCCATCGTGAAATTGAACTTGTTTATTTAACAAAGTAGTTAAAACTGATGTAACTGACACCACGTCATTTCAAAGGAAAATTGTGGTTATGTATGGAGGGACGTCACGTTAATGGTGATATATATATATATATATATATATATATATGAATTCATGTATTTAAAATGGTATTTTTTTTATTATTTAAAGTATGGCTTTTATGTTCTCCTATTTCAACGTTTACATTTCACCCGTTTCGCGAAAATATATGTTCTCCTATTTCAACGTTTACATTTCACCCGTTTCGCAAAAATAGAGAATTTTTACCGTTGAAAATTTTCAACCTTGGTAGGCGTCTGTCTAACAAAAGAAGGCTAGGCTTTGTAAAGTTGGGCAGTGTTTTTATTATAATAATGCTTAAGTGTACAGGCTTAAAAACAAGTTATCACTATAATAAGATAAATGAAACAATACAAACATATTATTTAAATCATTTGTTTTATTAACTTTAAAAACCCGCCTCGGTGGCGTAGTTGGCTAACGCGCCAGTCGTGTTGAGCTCGACCGCCGAGGACGGGGAGATCGAGGTTCGAATCTCGGTCGGGTGAACTGGGGGTGGTTTTTCCTAAATGGTTTTCCACTCTCCCTCCACGCAAATGCGGGTTCACTTCCTCTAAATTCAACCCTCCCAATTCCTAATCCATTAGAGTAATTAGTACTTAAGCGTATAACCCGAACGGGTAGTAAGACGCGGTGCTAAATATTATTATTATTATTAACTTTAAAAAATTTTATTTTTTATTTTTTATTTTTCAATTAATTTTTAATATATTGAAATACTTTCATCAGGGTGTGAATTTGGTTTATTCCTTGTCACTAGCTTCCAGTAAAAGTGTGTATTTTTGTGTCCATATTAAATTTACTCAGGTGTGAACACCGCATCTTCCTAACCGTTCAGGTTATACGTTTATGTATTAATTACACTGTTGATTTTAAGGATGTTGTAGTTAGAGGAAGTGTATCCGCATATGCTAAGAGGAAGAGTAGAAAATAATTTTGGAAAAAACTACCCTCAGTATACCCGACCAAGATTCGACCCTAGAGCGTTAGATCATACGGCCACCAAGGCGGTTCCGATTTATATTGTTAGGGGTGATGTGAAAAGGATTAGTGGAGAAATCAGAATTGATAAATTGTGGAAAAAATATAAACGAGAAAGTGAAATATTTTTACTAAGCAAAAATAGATGACTATATGTTGCTAGAACATTGAAGTTATATGAAGTTGGAAAAGTGGCTCCAATGCTCTATTTTAAATCCAAGTAGTTTAAAATCACTGAAAAAAATTTAAAAATAATTAATCATTTAAATTTGGCCTTTAAAGTCAAAGCTTTTCAATAAAATAATTAAAAGTATATTAAAAACGTAGATTATTATAATAGTATTTATCTTAATACTCTAATACATATTTTAAGTTTTACGGACAGGCTATCAAAGAAATTCAAATGGAGATAGTCAACATTGATTTTTTTTAAATCAAACCTCCAAAGGAGGAAACTTGCTTCTTGCTTCTAGCGTCAGCCTTTCAAAATCCCCCACTACAAATTTCCAAGGTCTTATCACCTCCAGCGTCCCTATTTCTCTTCCCTTCCCTAACCATACATCATGTTACTTTCACCACCTTGTGCAGGCACAAAACGAAGAAACTTCCGATATTCGCATCACTTTCCCTTCGTTCTGAAGTCACATCCTATTCCAGACTTGAAAGCCCACAACGGAATAAAAATTCAAGTCAATTGTGATTAGCTTTCTGGCACCAGAACATAAAGCATGTTTTATGAAGGTAATAGTTCACCCGACCGAGATTAGAAACTAGATCTACCCGTACTCGGCAGTCTAGCTCACTAGCGAGTTAGCTAACTACGCCACAGAGGTGGGCTGGCAACTAAAAGGTTATCCTTTAAATCTAATAATATATATTCTTAAATTATATTCTTGACTTAACTCATTTTCACCCTACGTTTCCTTCCACCCTTGTCATGTTTGGCCGAATCTTTTTTACTTGTATTTGCTTTCTCTTTCTTTCTTTCTCTCTCTCCTCTCTCTCTCTCTCTCTCTCTCTCTCACACACACACGTGTTTTTTTTTCTCGTATCAACTCTATCTTGTTGGAGAATGAATTTTTGTTTCGAATGGGTCTATCTACAAAGGCGATATAACAAGCTCACCTCCCAACTCTTGATACTTATATTCTATACATGTGAGATAGAACGACGATATAGTAGACAAACATAAAAGGGATTATATTCAAACGGGGGCCTTTCTTTAAAAATATATATATATATTTAAGAGAGAAATAAAAATAAAATACGTGAATTTATTTACTAATAGACAAACTATCAATCAATACTTAGGTTGGTACAATATTCCAAATTATTTTCCATGTTCATATTTAAATATAAATATATGGTGCAGATTAATTAGAGTCCAAACCGAGCGATTTATTAATGGTCAAAGTGATATTTTATATTTAAAAAACTACACTTTTTGAACAATATTGCTTAAAATATGAATAGCATAGTAAGTTAAATATCGTGTAAGTTGCTGAGAATATAACATTGATAAGAAACCATTACCCGGTGATCCCCTTCACTGTGTCTCTAGAAATCGGAGCCCATTCATTTAGTTCGTAAAAAGCCCACTCACACAGTGAAGTCGATACGTTTTAAAACGTGGATCAAACTGCAAACGAAGTGAACTGGTTTCTCCTTTTATCTATTGCAAACAACGGGGATGCTACTACTCTCTTCTCCTTCCCAAGCCTACCAACTTTCTTCCTTCCCTTTGCCGTTCCCTCGCTCAAAACAAAGAGTCTCTATATAACCTTTTCATAAGCGCCTCTCCGAACCTATTTCTTACGTCTTCTGCAAAAGGGAAGACAATGGAAGTTAACTCGAGACAATACAAGCTTGCCTTCTACTGAGTTGCTGAATAATACAGATAGTAAGTTGGCAACATTCACGTTATCCGAGAGAGTCTGCCTGTACTGAGTTGCCGTTTATTGAAAGATAGAGGGAAGGAAAGCGAACAAGTATAAACGCGAAAGAAGTGGCGGTCTGGAACAGATAAGCTAGGAGAAAATTGACCATGCTCCTGTTTAGTTAAAGAGCTTAAATTAAAAGTAACAGATAGATAAATGAAGTTAATAAATATATCACAACATCTAACCAATTAAGTTTTTTCATGGTGACATGAGAAGAAGAGTTTGTTATCCAAACTCTTATTGTTTACTCTCCATGGCAACCAAACCTCAATGGACACTATGCTACATTAAAAATTGTATAAATGTAGTAGAGAAATCTTTCTCGCAGCTTTAATAGATCTTCCTTTTTATAAGTTTTTATTTAATTAAAAGATATTCTCGTAAAAAAAATGTCAAAATTCTGGCCTCGAGATGCTCATATTCGTCCACAGGGGCTAAAAATATTTAAATTTCATATCTCATGTGTGTAGTATATATCGCGCAATGCTCATGACAGACATACAAACACTTCATTTTATTAATATAAGATTAAGGTTCTTAGAGCTATGATGCTCACATGTGGTTATCCGTAATTGATCGTTGGAAAGCCTAATATATAAATTAAATTAAGCATTTTTAACCTATACAATATATGATTAAATTCGAAATGAATGTTCCACTCTCGATTTGAAATAATTCATGCGTTGAATATGGATTGCCAAAGGTCCAAACTTATCTTACCTTGTCAAGGTTTTCATCTTTCAAAGATTGCATAACATTTAGATAATGAATATAAAACTATACAATTAATCCTAAAACTTTTTTATTTAAAATGTGAAGTTAATGATATTATTTTAATCATTATGTTGATCCCTCTGAACCAACTGTGAATAGTCTGTATCATAAGCATTAATTAAATAATAATTTCAAAACTTGTTTTAATTATGTTATAATTTATACACATATCTATCTCTGCCTAGATAATCTCCATCCGAGCTAACCAAGTCTATATATAAAAATGAAAGCGCTGCTCTACTATTTACTATACTACTTCATTAGTATTATTATATTATTAGTATATTATTATTGTACTGCGTCTCACTACCTGTTTTATGTTCAGACTATACGTATATGTAGCCTACTAACTACACTTGTGAGTTAAGTACAAGAAATGTTGATTTAGAGAGAGTGTAACCCCATTTGCGTGGCGGTAGAGTGAAAAACCATTTTAGGAAAAATACTCAATACACCCGATGGGGAATCGATCTCCTATCTACCCATCATCGGCAGTTTAGTCCAACCGAGAGTAACGCCTTAGATCATGCGGCCACTGAAGCAGGTGAAAGCTTAAACGTTAGTAAAATTTATCTTACTACGAATTTCCCTTTGGCTATGATTTCTGTTCCTTTGGTAGATTATATCAATCAAAACCACTGGTATAAAAGATGAAGAAAATTCGTTAGACGTATTGTCAGAAAAGGCCCAAGTTACCATGAACGGACTAAACCTAGCAACTTCACCTTTTATTTATGTTACATGTACATTTTAAAGCTCATAACAGACATAACACTCGGGTTGATGGGCACTCAAGACTAGCGTGTTGACTTTTTATGGTCAGTGTTGTTACTAGCTAGGCGGCTTGGATTTAAATACCAGTCGGGTGAAGTGAGGGTGGTTTATTTCTGAATGTTTTTCCCTTCTACCTCCACGCAAATATATATATATATTTTTTTTAATTTAGCACCGCGTCTTACTACCCGTTCGGGTTATACGCTTAAGTACTAATTACACTAATGGATTGAGAATTGGGAAGGTTGAATTTAGAGGAAGTGAACCCGCATTTGCGTGGAGGGAGAGTGGAAAACCATTTAGGAAAAACCACCCCCAGTTCACCCGACCGAGATTCGAACCTCGATCTACCCGTCCTCGAAGGTCTGGCTCAACACGACTTGCGCGTTAGCCAACTACGCCACCGAGGCGGGTACGCAAATATTCATACATAGCCTCCAAATTGTAAAGTCTGTTCATCGTAGGAATTGTTTTCTGAAAGGCCTTTTTCCCTATCAGAAATCTATTATATAGTTGGATAATGCTAGGAAAAAAGACCTTTCAGAGAGTAATTCATACCGTGAATGGAATATATCTTTATCCTCCCTAACTCAGTATTCTAAATATATTGTTAGCCTATGGTTGGGTAAACAGTGGTGCACAAATTAAAGGTAAAAGCAGTCAAAAGTGTCTTTAAATGAACTTATTAGTTCATTTTAGTGAAAGTCTTGTACTATAAATGGATAAAATGGTGATCAAAGTGAGGCGCGAGTTCCCCTATCTCTCTTTAAAAAAATAGATAATCGTAAACTCTAATTCTAAAGGATTGAATGCTATTACTCAACACATAATACGTATAACTTGTGAAAGGAGACAAAAGATATTTCGTGAGCTTGATGTGGCATGATTTGTTTAATGTGTTCTTTAAATAAACGGGATACTTATGTTATTTTAGGGTTATCATCATGCTCCGGTTAATATAAAAGAGGTATTAATAAATCAATTTAACTATTATATTGCAAAACAAGTACATTTTGATGGTTCGAAATGAAGGACTCGATCTCAGATTCAATAGAATATATCTCAATTTGAATTAACATAAATAAAATGGAGCTCTAGAAAAGATTATAGCTATTTCAAAATTAAACCTATTCCATCAGCTAATGGATCAAAATCTAAAAATTCTATATTCCACTTAAATATATTCTTATATACACAAACTAGGTATTCTCTGCGTTTTTTACTGAGGGTAATTAATGTGCAGGATGTTTTTTTAGCCAATTTAATGCATCAACACAAGACTTACAAACACTAACTTACTATAGATAATATACAAATAGTCAACTGAACATGCATCACTATGAACAAGGAAGCTTAGTTAATTACATAAATAATTAATATTACAGCAGTTTCGGGATCAAATCTGGTAGCTTAGACCTAGAAAATCGATTGGTCTAAACATATGCACTTCAATGTTACATAGTAGGAACGTTATCTGACATTTCTAAAGGTTTATAAGATCTAATTACTATAAACTTACAGGAGTTTGTTCCGAGGTTTCTAAAAAGCCCTATATGGTTCAAAAAATAAAATTATCTGGGATTACTGGGATTCTGGATGGATTTCTGTAGTATTATTTTTATGGGATTTTATTATTATTATTATTATTATTATTATTATTTATTATTATTAGCACGCGTCTTACTATCCATTCGGGTTACACGCAATTACACTAGTGTATAATGGTAGAGTGATTGTGAGATGAAATGGAGGACCTAGAGTTGAACGTGGAATCCGAACCGCGGTGGAGGCCTGGCACTCGATTGTGATTTACAAATACCTCTCAGTGCCAGTACTGATGAAGTTTCTTGTATTACCATTTCTTCATTTTCCTATAATTCCGTTTTCTAATTTTGTATCTGTAAATTAGTATAGTTCTTGAAATACTTGAAATCCCAGTTATTTTAATTACACATAAAACTAATCTGAGCTAGCGTAGGCCAAGCTGTTTTATCACTCAACGTTTTAAAATTGAATGTTTCTCATCAGGGCTGTTAATGACTTAACCTAATGGGTAGTGATGAGAGATGTAATTAGAAGGAAATCCACAAATATTTGCATTAATTTAGAGACCTAGAAGGCCAGTCCATTCGAATCGTTAGCGTTAATATTTTTCAGGGTTGGATACATTCTTGAGCGTTGGTAATTACGAGATTGGAGGGTGAGGAAAAGAGAGAACGAAAGATAAATAGAAAGAGAGAAAACAAGGTATTTAAATGTAAAATTACTTAAATAACTTAACACTTATTGTTAGCTTGGGACATATTAATAGAACCCAAGCTAGGGTTAAATTATCACTAATTAAAGAGAAATTCTACTGCTATGGCTATTCTGAATTTTCAATTTTGATATGAAAACACACGCAATATATTAAGTCAAATATACATTTTTATTTTCACTCAAGACTGGTTAAAAAAAGAGATATTTCTAAATAATGTATAAGTTTGTTTTATTCGCTTTAATTTAACTATATTTTTTTTTAATTTCTAGCCCAGCTATGAAAAAAAGCTTAAGCTACATTTTCTTTTACTTAACTTAAGGCTTTCAAACTTATAATACACATATCTATTTTACCCTTAAATTGTATCTCTTGTTATTTATATCAATAAGATAGAGTTTGTGTGTTTGTCATGAGCGTTGAGGTCTGAAATTAAAATTTCGTAGCCCCTATGCACGAACATGAAAAACTCGAAGCCTGAATTTTGAAAGATTAATAAGATTTTTTTAATTAATTAAAAACCAAAATAATTAAGAAATATTAACGTCGCGATACATGTTTTACTACTACATAATAATTATGATACAATTTGTAATGTAGTTTAGTGGCCATAGAAGTTTGGTTGTCATGGAGAGTAAATAAGGAAAAGTTTTGATGGCCATGGAACGTAAACAAGAAGTGTTTGGTATTTATAACAAACTCTACTTCTCATGTTGCCATAATATACTAATTGCTTAAATGTTGTGATTTATTTCTAATAAATAGCTTTTATTTATTAATAAGTTTACTACCTGTGAAACTTTTTACCCTTTACCCTTTTTATCCTACATCCTCTATAGCCTGCACCTTTATACTACCATTCACGTTTGGAATTTACTCCTCTGAAATGGTCTTTTTCCTTACCAATACCTAACTATATATAGCTTTCGTAGGGGAAAAGGCCTTTCAGAAAACAATTCCTACCTTGTACGACTAAACCTTATACCCTTTATAGCCGGACCTTTCTAGCCTACGTACCTTTATACCTAGGACCATTCATACCTAAGACCTTTATACCCTACATCCTTTATACCCTAACATCCTTTATACCCTACATCCTTATATACCCTACATCTTTATACCCTACATCCTTTATACCCTACACCCACACACTTTATAACCTACACCCTTTATAACCTACACATTTATACTATTTATCCCTTATACTTACACGATTTATACCCTAAGCTCTTTATACGATACACCCTTTATACACTACAGCCTTTCTAACTTTTTTTAAATAATTTACACTTTTTAGCATAAATATTTCGTCAGTGCTAGGCCGGTAAATTATTAATGTAAAAAAGAGGTAAAAAGTTCAAAAAGGACCAAAGTGGTATACATTATAAAAAGTAAATCTAATTAAAAAAAGGAGAATAAGACCAAATGATGTAAAAGTTCCAAAAATTGTAGAAAAAAAAAGGGTAAAAATGGTGAAGTGGTTCAGAAGTAAAGCATAAGAAAATTAAAAGGTAAAATTGTTAAAAGGGGTAAAAGAAAGGAAAAAAGTGGCAAAAAGGTAAAAAGATTAAAAATCGCAAAAGGGTAAAAAGAGAAAAAAAGTTGTAGTAAGGCGTGAATGGGGAAAAAGCGCAAATTGGGTTGAAAAGGATGAAGAGGGTGAAGGGTGTAGCTATAAAGGTATAGGTTAGAAAAAGTATAGTATTAAAGGGGTAGAAATGTTATAGGGTGAAAAGAGTAAAAAGGGTAAAGAGTGATAAAAGAGCAAAAGTAAATTATAAAAAGGCTACAAAGGATACAATGGGTGAAAGAAATAAGAAAAGATTTAAAATAGTAAAAGGTCACAAAAAATGTAAAAAAGAAAAAGGGTGAAAAGTTTAACTGGGCTAAAACCGTAAACGGGGTGGAAATAATAAAAAGGGTATTAATTGTAAAGGGTGTAAGTTATAGGGTAAAATAATATAAGGTGAAAAGCGTTAGAGAAAAGGGGAAAAATGGTAAAATGTAAAAATGGTTAAGGGTGAAAATGGTAGAGCTGATATAAAAAATAGTAGTCCTAATAAAAAAGGAAATAATACCATACTTTCATACCTAATCACCCCGTTCTCTTACGGGGTTGGAAACAAACTGTGTATACAGCTCAAAAAAACACAACTCTGTACTTAATCCATTCATGAACTTTCTCCACACTTCCCTATTGTTGCATATCCCTTCACTTCAACAATATCCACACCGAATTATGCATGCTCTTTTATACTTAAAACTATTAAAGTTTCTCTTTTTCAAAATCCGTCTATCACATTTTAACCACGTCCTACTCAATCTACTACTTCCTTTTGATCCACAGACTCTACCTTCATATATTTGCTTCTTCACTGAATCCACTACACATACTCTCTCAACATGCCAAATAAACGTAATATTCTTCTTTCACATTGACCTCTTGGATTCCCTTTTGAAACCACACTTCTTTAGCACCCACTCATTAGTGAATATGTCCA